>JAQMYL010000036.1:4013829-4034606 GCA_030014365.1 Clarias pachynema
ATATTTATATGCGATTAAAATGCGATTAATTTCGATTAATTAATTACAAAGCCTCTAATTAATTAGATTATTTTTTTAATCAAGTCCCGGCCCTAATATATATATTATATATATATAATATAATATATATATGTATATAGAATTAAGTAGAATAAAGTAGAATAGAATTTTAAATATACAGTATAAAGAACCCGTAATATGGTTTAACAATGGTTTCCTAGTACACTGTGGTACAAGTAAACAATTAAAATGACAAAGTGGAGGTAAAGTGACAAGTGAAGGCAAAGTGATATAATGTTTAATATGTAAAGTGTCGCAGTTTCCTAATCCAGGTAACATGGAGTTGTGCAAGATAGTCCACTGTAAAGTTCAGGGTGCATATGAGCAGGAGGAGTATCCTTAGGCATGTTACATCGGTGGAAGTGATAGTGGGTACCAACTGTCTATCATCCTGATGGCCTGCGGATACAGACTGTCCCAGAGTCTGGATGTTCTAGCTGTAATGCTCCCGTACCGTTTTCCAGACTTCATGAGAATAAAATCCCTTGTTATTATAATAAAAAGTTTAATTTCCATTCAGGAATAAATTCATTCATGGTCTGTAAAGTCATGCTTTACATTTGTCTTTAATCAGTGTATTTTCAAATGATTCATTAAGTCTAATGCATCTAAAGTTCTGGCTTCTAGTGTACATTACCAAACTACTTCTTAAGTAGCTCCTAACTTGATACAACCTTCCTTTTTCCTGCTTTGCTGATGTAACTCGATGTGTTTCAGGGGTCGAGTCATACCTGCAGACCTGGAGGCTAAAATCATCAGCGTCAAACAGAAGGTGAGCGCACGAATCTGCCTGTTACAGAGAAAACACTTCTTAGAGCTGTTCGGCATGAGTGTGTGAGCTTAACCTCTGCTCTAATGGAGCGAGGTGGATCAATGAAGTGGCCTGACAAGACTTTCTTCATCTGACAGATGGACTGCAGTTCATTAGCCCTGCTTTGTTTGCTTCATTACCCAGATGCCATTCTAACTCAATAAATGGGGGCTTAACTGGACAGTACCTGTCTTCAATGTTGATTTTATGTTTCACGTGGGTGTGATATAGGGTTATGTTCCACTATTTGTGAACGCCACGGCTGGTACTACAGTGTACGGAGCGTTTGACCCCATCAACGACATTGCAGACATCTGCGAAAAATACAACATCTGGCTCCATGTGGATGTGAGTTTCCTTTACACTTTTTTAAAACCAAGAACTGTAACGAATTTGTGGTCTGTATGATACCTAACAGTCCTGTAATTACACAAGGACGGGAGTTTGCATGATGCTGTACATGTCCTATTAAGTTACAGTTAGTGTGGCACTTTGCCATAGGACTCAAGCCAGCTCATCTGGCAGTAGGCATCATGCCACAGTTAAGTTCAATTCAATTCAATTTTATTTATATAGTGCTTTTAACAATGGTCATTGTCTCAAAGCAGCTTCACAAAAATTAAAGAAAATTTGAAAAGAAAATTTATGGAAGTGTGTATGTGTGAGAAGAATGTGTCAAGGACAAGGAAGTGGCAAGGAAAAACTCCCCGAGATGGCAATAGGAAGATTACGATCACACTTGTTCATTTTATTCATTCTGATGTTTGATCTGAACTTTAACCAAAGCTTGTATGCTGTGTCTGAAGGCTGATTAGATACTTATATGATCGTTAAGGTGTACAGGTGTTCCTAATAAAGTGGATAGTGAGTGTAGTGTTAATGGGTTAAGGCTGTTTTTTTTTGTGAATAATTTGGAACAAGCTTCCAAATTTCTCTGATGTATGTTTACTATATAATACATTAGCATTAGCAACCCGAGGGTCCAGTGTTTGATTCCCGCTCCGGGTCTGTGTGTGTGCATGGAGTTTGCATGTTCTCCCTGTGCTTAGTGGGTTTCCTCTGGGTACTCTGGTTTCCTCCCACAGTCCAAAGACATGCAGATTAGGCTAAGTGATGTTCCCAGATTGTTTGTGTGTGTGTGTGTGTGTGTGTGTGTGTGTGTGTGTGTGTGTGTGTGTACCCTGCAATGGATTGGCACCTTGTCCAGGGTGTATCCAGTCTCCTGGCCCCCACAACCCTGTACACAGGATAATCGATTTAGACGCTGAATAATAATGAAGACAATAATGTGTGTGTGATATTTAGGGTGCATGGGGTGGCAGTCTTCTGATGTCGAGGAAACATCGTCACAAGCTGAACGGTATCCAGAGGTAAAATTGTTTTTTCAAGCACAACACTGCGTTTGTCTTTTCAGGTTTTGTCAGCCTCTGCAAAGACACCTGACACTCACTGGTCAAGCAGTCAAAGACAGGAGAACTTCATTTATGGGGACTTTGATAGGCAACTGGGTCTTAATACCAGCTTTTACTGGAAATGAGGCTAATAACTTAGCTGGCTAACTCAAAGTTTCATGCAAACAACGTGAAGGCACAGTGATTATAGGAATAAGATACAAATATAAATGTTTTTCTAATATACAGATTTATACATATATGAAATATACACATTCACAGATTTACAAAAGTTACAAATAAAATAGAATTTAAACAGAAATAATGTATAACATAAATTACACAAAATGTGCAAAGTGCAACTGTAGAATGATCGGCAAAATATACACATATAATATAAAGAGGTCTATTAGTCAACATCTCAGCCACCCAAATATATATGTATACATGATTGTGTCTCTTTCAGAGCAAACTCGGTCACGTGGAACCCTCACAAGATGATGGGAGTGCCACTGCAGTGCTCAGCCATCCTGGTCAGAGAGAAGGTAACCATGACAACACAAGCGCAAACTAAAGAGAAAAGTGGTGAAAAGAAGTGTTTGTACATTTGTAGTCAGTTTTTTAGATGTTTAAAACTATTGTGCTTGTGGACACCTGTTGTCCTGACTGTTATTACAATTTAGTATATTTAGACTTATAGGTAATAATTGTGAACTATGCAGGGGACGTGTACCTTCCACTGGGATTTCAGACTACGATACAAAAAAAAAAAACACAAAATGGCCAATAAATTGTGTCCTGTATATAAGCTCTAAAACAGATGCTGTTACAAAAAAACAATCAACATCAAGATGGTATGATGAGTGTCGTGGTGCACCTCCGAATGAAACCATCTACAAAATGGAGGTTCATAATAGCATGTGATGTAACAGCAGTGATGTCTCTGGTGTGTTTCAGGGAATTCTGCAGGGCTGTAACTCCATGTGTGCCGGTTACCTGTTCCAGCCTGATAAACAGTACGATGTGACGTACGATACAGGAGATAAAGCCATCCAGTGTGGCAGACATGTAGACATCTTCAAATTCTGGCTCATGTGGAAAGCCAAGGTGGGTTACGTCCAATGTGTTTCTTTATTTATTCAAAAAAGATTTATGAAATGTCACATCTGGCTTGGATCTGACATTCATGACTTCCAAGCTCTGTGCCTCAGCCTGTCTATTTTCATCAATCACTTGCTATAAACAGTCCACGAGTCTCAGCTGCTTATGCTGAGTCATTACATTCCTCCCTGATGGTGTTCTTGTGTTGCTTCTGTGACTTTCAAGAGAGACAGAGAGAAAGAGAGAATAATACATGATGTTCCTCTGCATAGGGCACAGTCGGGTTTGAGCAGCATGTGGACCGTTGTCTGGAGCTCTCTCAATATCTCTACAACAAAATCAAGAATCGTGAGGGTTACCAAATGGTCTTCCAAGGAGAGGTAACATACACACACAAACACAAACAGTTATCTTCTCTCATTCACTTTCTCATTTCTCTAAGTCTCTTTACCTCTTAATTTCTTTCTTTCTTCCTTGGCCCTTTTCATGCTCTTCTTCTTTCAATAACTTTTCTATCTAATTCTGCTTCTTGGTCTCTGTTCAACTTTTACCTCCTCTTTTTATTTCACACCTTTCTGTTTCTTTCTTTCTTCTGCCTCCTTTCCATTTTTTCCTCCTCTCTTACTATCCTTGTCTCCCACTCCCTATGACTCTTCCTGCTTTTTCCAAATTTTACTTCTCAATCTTCACTTAATTTTTCAACATTCATTCTCTCGTTCTGTCTTTCTGTATATTTTTACTTCTATTTTACACACTTCCATCCTTTCTTATCTCCTTATTCTCTTTTATCAAACTCCTTCCTTATTCTCTCTCTCTATCTCCAGCCCCAGCACACTAATGTGTGTTTCTGGTACATTCCACCGAGTATGAGGAACATGCCAGACGGAGAGCAGAGAAGGGAACAACTGCACAAGGTTATTCTCACATATCTGATGCTCATGACACACACACGCACCACAGATTAACTCATGCTAACATTTTTGCAATGTTGTTTTCTACCCACTCAAGGTGGCACCAAAGATCAAAGCGATGATGATGGAGTGCGGCACCACCATGGTGGGCTACCAGCCGCAGGGAGACAAAGTCAACTTCTTCCGCATGGTCATCTCCAATCACGCTGCCACCAAGTCAGACATCGACTTCCTCGTTGAGGAGATTGAGAGACTTGGACAAGACCTGTGATAGAGTTGTACAGAGCGCCATCTTCTGGAGGAAGCCCTGTTTAACATCCAATGAGTGTAAACCTGTGCTATGTCCCTGTTTAACAGTTTAAATGTAGTTTTAAAGTGCACTGTGTCCCGTCAAACTGGTAGATGTATCTAGTATTAGTGAGATATTTAGGCCTAGTCTGCACTAACACAGAAAAATCTGAAAACAGACAAATTAAGTTTCCCGAACCTGAAAATGATAGACCAGCCTACTGAGCATGCACACTGGACCTTCAGCCTTCACACTTCTGCACGTTGACATAAAAAAAATGCTTCTTTGCAAGCTACAGTGTCACAAAGCAACAAAAGGTATGAATACAGCATCACAGCTCCAGAGGTCAACCCTGAGAACAGTATGGAGTTTCTTGTGGTGGCACCAAAGATCAAAGCGATGATGATGGAGTGCGGCACCACCATGGTGGGCTACCAGCCGCAGGGAGACAAAGTCAACTTCTTCCGCATGGTCATCTCCAATCATGCTGCCACCAAGTCAGTGGAGCATATTCTCTCCAATTCTGCCACTAGTTGAGAAGGTACGTCGTAGGGTGCCAAGAGATATCCGTGATTCCCAGAATAGACTCTGGATCACTGACCAGGAGAATGTGTTGACTGAAGGTGCATTAATACAGAAAACACAGCATCCTGCAATTGGGGAGATCACATGACAATCATATAGTATCTTTAAATGCCTCATGAACCATTTAATTTTTTTAGATTTATCCATTTTTGAGTTAGCAATGCATAAATCCTTGACACTTGGATAGCAGGAAGGTTTCCCATTCTTCCAAATTCTCCTCTGGGTTCTGGTAGTGAATTCTGGGTCTTCAGAAAGCTCATAAACTTGACCAACTTAAACCAGGCACAATTGCTTGGGAATTCAAAGAACAGGAACCTTTCCTATTCGTGCGAATTCTGCAAGAGTCTGGGTTAAGTTGGTGAAATCTGGGTGTTCAGAAAGGCTTTGAACTTCCTATTTAATAGTTTACATGAAAACACGTTTGTATAGTCATTTGCCTAATTTCTGGGCTTGTTTAGGGCTGTTCTCTGACAGCCCTTATCTCACCAAACATACCAACTGGCTATACAAACAGTATACAAGTATACATTACTGTATAATGAATAGAAATTTAGAAAGTTCAGACTACATTTGAGTCATGTCTGATATATTGTAGGAATTGTCTACATTCTGTTAAAAAAAATAGATAGAAATACAAATGATACATGTTTTCTGGTTTACCATTTTTGGATGATGGATTTCAGTGGTCATAAAATACAAAAAGGGTAGCTGGAAAGGCAAAGGAATAAGAATATGTGTTTTCACATTTGCTGGTGTTAGTGTGGACTAAAACTTAGTGATATATGATGATTAGATAAACACTAAGGGTATTAATATAACTAGACAATTCAAACACATACAAATCAGTTCACGTACTGTGTAATAATTCACTTCGAATAATGTCCCTCTTTGTGGCATGAGTGTGTATGATAGAAACTCCCCCTTCACACAGTCCGAAAAAAAAAGCACAGCAACTAGTTTTAATCACATTTACACCCATACACATACAGTATGCATATATTTATAATAACTATATACTATGTGTAATGGGATAGTTACAGTGCTTCAGGTTGTAAATACATAACAAAGACAAAGAGCAAGGCGCACCACCCTTTTAACATAGTCTGATCTTCTTCCTGTGTACGTGTGCAATGTGACGTCTGTGGTCGTGTTTCTTACTGTTGTAGGTCAGTGAGGATGAACAACCCTGTTCCTTTAGATCTAAACTCGCACATGCTAATTCATCAGGACAGGACCCGAGCGGTGAGACTGTAAATTTCCAGGAGCAGGGCTGATCATCACTGCTGTAGATCTTGTGTTTAACTAGCGCCTTTGTGAGGTGAAAATTTGTCTTTGGTTTCCAGCAGAAATGCTCTATGATAATAGCGAAGTGTTCGGATGGAACTCGTCGAACCATGCTTTTGAAACCATACCTTTGGCATTCAAGTCGTTCGAACTGTGAAAACACGGTTTCTAAGCAACTGGGAAATACTGAAACTGAGAACAAAGCTTAAAGATTTTGTGATATATGGGAGTAACTATAATTACCGTCTTCCAGTTGGAAGTTTACTTGTAGCCTGTAGTCTGGAATGTTAGAAAGCTCCAAAAGTTACAACTCAGCAATGCATGCATGCTTTAAAATAGGAATAATAACACATTTTCTCATTATCTTGAATTCTGCTACATTCAAGTTTTAGTTTTGGAAATTCTGGCTATCAAAAAGATCTTGCACTGGTCAATAATTGAGCACTTTGACACTGGAATAACTGGAGGTTTTCCCATCGTCCCAAATTTTCAAGCTTCCAAGTATGGTTAACAAAATCAGGGCTGTCAGAAAACTCCAAATATCTGACATGCCCATGTGTAAATGCTTTGACATTAGAATAATGGGAAAGTTTACCGATCATCCAAATTCTGTTTAGGTTTGCAAAATCTGGGCTGTCAGAAAGCTCCTGATCTTTGAATTCTGCAATGTATTGATTGGTGAAATGTGGGCCTTTAGAAAGCTTTGAAATTGGAATCACTGGAAGTTTTCTCATTCTTCCAAATAAAAAAAGGGACAATTCGGGGTTTTTCAAGTCTACCATTATATTTAGTACAAAGTTATGAGGAAAGAAAAGATGAACTTTTGTAACTTTCAGAGTTACAAACTTTGAGTTTAGCTCATTGGGACTGTAGTAGCGTCATAAGGTTTGGAATCAAAACTTTGGCAGCCAAACTTTGGAATCCAGTTTTGCACAGAATGTTGTGGAACTTGGCCCTAATTTCTCACGTACAGGGTGACAAACTTCATGGTCTGTGTGCAGAGCAGGAAGATTTATGACCAAGACTTATGGTAATGTATTTATATGCGTCTCAATTTTGATTTACATTTCGGCATTTGGCAGATGCTCTTATCCAGAGTGACTTACAAAAGTGCTTTGAAGTTTCCATCATTGGATAGATTCTTACACTTCGTTACTACGTTACTAACTATGAGTACCATCACATTTAAGACAGACTTGAAAATAAACCTGAACTATCCCTTTCAGCTCTTGGTTTTGATTAGTGAACTCCGGGATGGCAGGGAGTTCCTAAATTATAATGTCAGATGTTTAAAAGACCACAGGGTCATGTAGCTAGCTGCCTCACACTTTAGTTTTTTAGGCCTAGATACACACAGAATCAGACATTTCTACTTGGTAAATTAATAATCACGTATTTATAGTTAATGTGGCAATAACAGGAAGTTTCTCTCCTATATTTGATGATTTCTGAGGCTAGTGGTTTAGGTAGGTAGGTAGTTAGTATACAGTATATAAAAAACATCTATATATGGACAATACAAAGTCACAATACGGAAAGAAACAAAACGGAACTTTTGGAAATATCAACATTTCCCTCAGATATTTTAGAAAATGTGTGCATAATGCTACGGTTGCTAACCAAATGTCCAAGGGTTCTGTCATACAGAGAAGTCATAACTTACACACTCAGGAGATTTTGATGTCTGATGTTAGAATCTTCTGGAAAGCATGGTAAACATACGACTCCATCTGAACGCAGCTAAAATAGTCACATCAAAGTCTTTCTTTCTTTCTTTTTGACTAGGCATGTGCTGATACTAAAGTTTTATTCCACAGTAAATGCTTAACATTTGTATTGCACTAACTATGAGAACGTGTGATAGCTAGCTAGCGGATTTTGCTAAATAATATATCCTGTAGTGGTGTGGTGTTACATGTTGATTTTCGGATGTGGATAGCGGCTGGTTAATGCTAGCAAGGAAGATATTGGTGCTAGCGCCCTAACACAGGCTAACTAGCACATTTCATTTTAAGCTAGTCAGCTAATACTGATAACATTATGAAATGGGTTTATGAGCGCGTCCTAGTGTCTTAGCTACATGATGTGTACCTATGCTAATAATGTAGAGTAGTGAATTTGAAACAAATCAAATTGTTAGCTTTGTTACAGCTTGCTTTCCAACTTTCTTCGTTATTGGCACATGCCTAAATCTAAAGTGTGTTGAAATGTTTGCCCTGTCGTTTTGAATTTGTTTGTATAGTGTATTGTCGGATCTAAATTTAATTTCTATATATAAATAGGTTTATGGTCCAGTCGTGAATTTGTGAGCCAAAGACGTTACACACTTTCTATTCCCCTTTCCTTCATATAAGCTACTGGTATATACAGTATATTTTACAAATACTATGTATGACTATATATATGATATATATTTATTCTGTGTGTGTGTGTGTGTGTGTGCGTGCGTGCGTGTGTGTGTGTGGTTTGTTTAGGCCATTGATCTCAGTGCAATCAGTGTGTTGTGTATCAGTGATAATGTCGTGTGCAACTTCGACTGAATGTTTTAAACAGAATTATTTATTAATCTGTTAACGGTGATACAAGCAGCTTAATCTCTGCCATGTATTTTTTAAAAAGCACAATTTAGAAGAATCTGATGTTTAAGACAAGTACAGAGTGTAGTAAATAAATAAATACAATAAAGTGTAATATTTTACGAGGAAATAAAATACAGTCTCAGATGTGGCGGATCAGTGAAACTGGAGGTTGTATGTTTGTTAAAGTAAAAAGTTCTGGGTGATCGACTACATCTGGAGTAAAGGGAGCGTTCTGTAAATTTGTTGTTTGTTTTTTAATGTATTATAAGATATGATGATATGATGTTATTGTTGTATATAAAACTTTCATCCAACAGTTGTGACACTTTGCACAATATCATTTTCCTTCGTTCTGTAAAAAGTGTGTGAGATGTACGGATGTGTGGAGTAAAAAACTCCTGCAGGAGGACGGCACTTTGACCTGCAAACACGCCATGTGAACACTGTTACGCTCTCCTGTATAAATGCTCAAATGCAATCTGTTAGACGTTATGAGCTCTTGTTGTCCTTCTTGGTTGTTTTTAAGATATCTAACATAAATATATTAATTAATTAATTAATTAAAATATATATACAATATTAAATATATAACAGAGTCAACAATAAAATGATTAACTCTTACTGAACACAGTGTGGTCTATTCTTTGTCCACTATCAGTTTTCTGGTCTTGCTTGACAAGAGTCCTGTCTGCTCCAGTTGTACTTCATCCACCTCCCGGTTCACTGTGTGGTCCATTCTGTGATGCTCTTCTGCTCATTATGGTTGTACAGAGTGGCTACAGTATTTGAATGAGGGTACTGTATACTTACTGTTAGCTTAAACCAGTCTAACAATTCTTTTTGGACCTCAGTTGAGAAACAGGAACTGGCACCCAAGACCGCTCACTATTTTGCATCAACTCCAGAGACTGCTGTAGGAGGAAAATCCAAAATTTACACAAACAACCAGAATTTCCAAGGAATTTATGTCACAAAAAAATCAAGGCTTTTCTAGTAGCAAAGCGAGCCTTTCTTATAGTATGGTGTTCCTAATATAGTGCTTGGAGGTTTACACTGATGTTTATTTTATTTTTTTTTACTATTTTGTTATAGGTCTTTTTTAAAGTATTTTATGGAAAGCGCGGTAACTTCCTCTTACCGTCGATGCAGAATTGAAATCTTTCAGACAAAACAGATTGGTGTAGATAATATAAGATGTACAATTAATGCACTGTGTTCCAGTATGTAGTTCAGTATTCTTTCCTAATAAAATAAAACATCTGTTTTAAATGAGTAATGGGTCCCTCAGTCGTAGTCAGATCTGTGCCAAAAACATCTCATGTATCAGACTGTTTTCTGCAGCACAGATTGTCTCGCAACAGATCTGCAGATGCTTTTACCCCCCAGTGAGCAAGTCAAATGAGAATTCCCCCACGAGCGTGGGCAGAAGAAGATGGAGTTCCCTGCTGAGTTTTTGCTCCAGCTGAGTTTTCCTGTGCCACTGGCTCACTCACTCATAATGCATCTTGTTTATCAATCCTTTACTACAGTAAAAGACTTTTAGAAGCACTAAAGAAATTATTTATACTAATCTAATGTACTTTATTACATAGGAAAATGAAAACAAATCTTTAAATTAAACCAGTTTCCTCAAACAGCCGTCTGCAGTCTTTTGGAAGGAAGTCATTTGGAATACTGCTGAGAACCTCCAAGTCCTCCAGTGTGCAAAGCTTTGTCTTGTACTGTACACCTCCTTCTTTGTGCAGCCCCACAGGAACAAATCACATTCTTGGACAGACACAGTAAGAGCAAAATGGGCTGATGCCCCATGGGGTAGCGATCCAGTGAAACTAGCCATGAAATATCGCCTTGTTCATTTTCACCCACCATGTATATAATAAAGTATATTTTGATTCTATATCTTTTCTACTTCTATCCTTATTTAATATTTAATTCATTTATATCTTTAAATTAGTTCACTTTTGCTTTATGTATTGAATTATTTTAAAGCATATTTCTGCTTAGAGTTTAGTTACAGTGACTATTAATCATATCCAGACTTGTATTTATGTCCATCTAAAGAAGCATAATTGTTTTTGTGGGGTTTTTTTTATCAATAATTTAGACAATTTAGTATGTATTTATTATAATATATTTGATTTTAAGCTGATTTATATAACTTATTTTATACAGATTTTTTTGTATTTGAAAGAAAATGAAGGTTTTCACTAATCCACCTACTTTCTAAATAACTCATCCTGTACAGGGTCCGGGTAGAACGCAGTGGATCAACATGAGCAGATGAGAAGGCAACCTGAAACATAACCAAGTGTGGAAACTTCAAGAGAAGTTTGATTCAAATTCAAAAATATATGAAGATTTAACTTATCAAATTAAATGATTAAACACATTTATTTTTTTTTATTTTTTTTAAAACTTTTTTTCAACACCTTCAACACCTTCTACAAAGAGAGAAATCCACAGACTGCTGTATTGAAGCAAATTCATGGAAAGTTGACTAGAAGGGAATGATGTGATTGGAAAAGATGAACAGGCAACAGGGATGTCTGCAACCTTAAGAAGATTGTCAAGCAAAGCGTGTTCTATAATTTGGGAGATCTTAACAAGGAGTAGAAAGAGGCTGGAGTCAGTGCATCAAGAGCCTCCATGTACAGACGTCTTCATCTTACCTGCACTAACGAGAAAAAGAATTGGAACAATGTTCAGTGATCCAAAATCCTCTTTTCAGATGAAAATACATTTTGTATCCCAGATCCCAGAATCTGGAGGAAAAGTGGAAAGACACAGAATCCAAGTTGCTTGACATCCAATGTGAAGTTAAATAATCACAGTCGATGATTATTTGGGTTGCCATGTCATCTGCTGGTGTTGGTCCACCACATTTTATCAAGTCAACACTTCCGTCTACCAGGAGATTTATGAAGACGTCATGCTTCTTTCTGCTGACAAGCACCTTAACTACCACTAACTGGTCTGCTGATCGTGATATTAATGTGCTTGACTTGTCAAGCAACTCTCCATCGCTATTAAAGCAACCTGGTCTTCAGTAACGCCTCTGCTGTTCCTCAGGCTGATCGCCTCCATGCCATGCTGTATTGATTAATTAATTCATGCTAAAGTAACCCTGACCATGTAGTAAAGCCAGAAATGTTTTTTTAATTTTATTTTATTCTGTGTTGTGAATCTTTGTGGATATGGATCTATATATCTATATTATTATTATTATTATTATTATTATTATTATTTTATATTTCATAAGTAGTTTTTGTGCATTTACAGAAGGGTGTAGTAACTTTAGCACTAAACACTGTCTCACGTTTAAAAAATAAATTTAAAAAATAAAATACACACACATGAAAACACAAATAAACTAAATTAAAACTAAATTATTATTATTATTATTATTATTATTATTATTATTATTATTATTATTATTATTATCTAATTATTTTTTTGGTATTTCCTGAAATATGTAGTAAGATTTTTCTACCACAGGATGGACAGACTTAAAATTTAAGCATTTAAAATAACATGTCAAATTAGAAACTGCATTTTTATTTATACAAAGTATTTAAATCTCTGTTTGATAATAAACTAATCTTTTTGTTTTACTAAGAAGTTCAAATAGCTGTCACATTATGGGAAAAAATTATTTATATAATGTATATGTAAACTAGAAATATAATTCACTGCATGCTGACATTATGTGAAATGTGTCCCTTCAGGTTTTGATTTATACTCTTTATATTTTTAGTTTTTAATATGGTTTAATATAATGCATTATTTTTAAGGAAGGTTGCAGTACCTCTATTCGTCCACACGAGGGCACTTTTGCATTTAAAATAATTAACAATTAACCAATCGTTTTATTGGGAAACAATCACATCTCGAATTCAAAAACCTTTATTAAGTTTATTTTGTTTCCTGGAATTTAAATTTGAAGTACTTAATTATTATTTAAAATACAGTTTAAATGTATAAAGTTATAATGTATACATGTATTATTATTATTATTATTATTATTATTATTATTATTATTCCCTAATTAGTTTTGATGTATTTCCTGGAAGATGTAGTAACACGTTTTTACCACACAATGCAGAATTAAAATGTAAACATTTAAAATAACTACATATGTCGAAATAAAAACTGCTTGGTATTCATATGAAGTATTTTAATCTCTGTTTGCTGATATACACAAATGCTGGTGTTTTTTCTTAGCACTTAAAATAACTGAGTCTCATTATGGAAAAAAAGAAACTCGAAATTAAAACATTTTTTGATTTATATAAGGTATATTAAATTATAAATGTAATTCACTTAATGCTATCATTATGTGTAATGTTTCCTCTTCTTTTATTTGTACTGAGTTCAAATTTGTAGTGTTTTAATATTATTTAATGCATTATTTGTTTTTGCTTTTCGTAGCACTTTAAATAATTAAGCAATGTCGCTTTATTGGAGAAATAAAAGTCACATATTTTTACATCTATTAAAAGCGGTATAACATACTTTTATACACTGTATTCAAATCTGTGTGCAGATATACTAATATTTTTAAGTTTATTTTTAAGTTTATTTTGGTTTTCTGCAACTTAAATGAATAATAATTATATTCAATATATTATTTTAATGTACAAATATATAATGTATGCGTTTGTTATTATTATTATTATTGTTATTATTATTATTATTTCCTGTTGGTGTATTTTCTTAAATATGTAGTAATTTATTTCTACCACACGATGGCACTTCAGCATATTAAATAACTAAACATCTTGATTAAAAAAAAAAACATTTTTATTCATTTAAAGTATTTAAATCTCAGTATTGCTAATATAATAATGTTTTATCGCCTATTTTAACAGAATTTGTTTTTGGACTTGTGCTTTTTAATTTTGCAGTAGCACTGTGGTGTAGTATACTGTAGTACTTTCTATTACTACCACTACAACAACTACCTAATTACTGTAGTAACTCCCTCCTACCACAAGACGGCAGCACTTTGGCACTAGTAGACCACCTGAAATGTCTCTTTATGGAACACAATCACGTCTCAAATTAAAGACATTTTACATTTTTTTTATTTACTCTCTGTGTGTTGATATTTATATTTATTGTGATATACTGTACTAGTCTCTTTATAAGCGTTTTTTTCCCCAATGCGCTCATAACAACGATTCTAACAGCATCATTTGTTTTCCACCCGTAAACGACCCGTAAACAAACCCCGCCTCTTGCGCTGTGATTGGTCAGTTATTTTCATGCTTCTTCTCCGTGATTGGTCAGCTGACAAAGAAAAAAGGTGTACTGTATGTTATTAGAGGAAGAGAGAAATATTTGAATCATTTATTATAATTTTTTTAATAGCAGTGGTACTTTTGTGGTGTGAGCAGCCATGTTGATATTGTGTCACATACTCACCTTTTAAATTTTGTATAAAATATTGGGGAAAGTATATTAATATAAACGTTGCTACTCTTATTATTCCTATTACATGAACTACTGTTAGAGCTGCTGTTGTAGGAAATTAATCAATACCATCTGATCAATCAGATTCAAGTGTTAAATTATTATTTTTTTGCTATAACCATCCTAATTAAATTATGCAAAAATAACAATATTTCCCAAACACATGCTCAATAATAATAATAATAATAATAATAATAATAATAATAACAATAATAATACATGTATCGGTTCTGTTTGATTACAATATTGGCCTAAAAGAGGAAAACAGATGCCGAAGTGATCCTCGTTGTCATACGAGCCACTGGAGTGGTGGCAAAATCCAGCAAGCGGTACACAGAGAAGCTATCACCCAGTATAGAGATATTGATCTTTTAAAATCAATATACACGCCGTCCATCGTCAGCAGAGTCCTCAGCACCAGCAGTAACTAACCTCATCTACTGCACCTGTGTTTGCCTTAACCAGCCGGCTGCAACCCTAACTAGACCCTAATACCCAACCCTACACTCATCTCAAACTTTCAGCTGTTCCCTTTCTCAGAAGGTCTCTTGAGTAGGATAGTTCTCATACCAGCAGAATTGCTGTGTAGCCCAAAGAACTGGTTTAATTTTTATTTTATTTTATTTTATTTTTATTATGCATTTTTGTTGTTTTATTATAGCATAATGTAGTATAGTATTATTGTATTATAGCATTTTGGGCTCCTGTATAGTCACTTAAGCTCAACATCCAAAATTCAAACAAGAAATAAATAATTAACATAATTCATAAATAACAATAAAACAATATTATATGAAAAAATTGATAGGGGGAATCACCTAAAAACATGTTATAAAAATGATGAAGATTTGATTGCAGCCTTACATCATGTGAGAGAAGTGCTTCTGTGTAAATGGGTCTTAACACATGACTTGAATGTGGTTGGAGAGTCTGTGTTACAGATGTTTTCTGGAAGAGAATTCCAGAGACGAGGAGAGGTGCAGCTAAAGGCTCTAGAGCCCATGGTGGTGTAAAGAGGAGCCTTGATAAGGAAGAGCGAAGAGTGTGAGAGGTGTGAAGAACTGTAGATGCTCTGAAAGGTAAGGTGGAGCATGATTATGGAGCGCTTTCATAGTGAGAAGAAGAATTTTAAACTGTCTATATATGTTTTACTCTGTATATGTTATGTTTAGTACAGAATCAAGACTGAAATGATTCAAACAGATTATTGTAATTAAGGTGAGTATGGAGGTGAATTTCAACTACTTTTTCCAGAATTTTTGAGATTATTAGGGTTGGCGTCTGTTTTTTTTAGGATAGTGTTGTGGTTAGCACAGTCGCCTTGCACCTCTAGGGTCAGGGTTCGATCCCCGCCTCAGTGTCTGTGTGCATGAAGTTTGCATGTTCTCTCTGTGCTTGGTGGATTTCCTCCAGGTGCTCTGGTTTCCGTAGTGTGTGATGTTGATCGAGGTCCTACCAAGGTTGTGAAAATTGGGATAAATAAAATGGTCACCATTGGCCTTCAAAATGTCTATTTGGGCTACAGAGGTTCCAAGATGGATGGATGGATGGTAAAATTATGGCAGGAGCTTTAAGGGATGATGGAGCACTGGGAGAGAAGTGATTAATACGAGTTATGAGAGATTAATATATCTAAAACAATATATAAAACTGGCATAATATAATCCCTCAGTTTTATCACTTTTCAGTCACGTTTGTATGACGCTTCCGTGTTTGTGTCTGGTTGTTATGGCGACCTGACGGGCATCCAACCGGATGTCTGTTCGTGTCCGTGAGTTTCCAACCAATCACAGCCCAGGAAAGAGTCCACTCGTTTTCCAAATCCCAGCCAGTAGGCGGCGCTTGTCTTAATACAAGCGTGAAAACATAACGCTTTACCCACAAGTCCCTTCTTCCCCGACTGCCACGTAACTGCTAACGCTACACAGGCGGCCGTGTCACCGCTGCACTTCCTACCCGGCTCGGTTCACCCAAACACGGGGAACAGGGTTAAGATTCATTCCGCTTACACGGACAAGGGGGAGTCATGGGGGGAGCGCAGAGTGTGGAGATTCCCGGAGGAGGTTCTGAAGGATACCATGTCCTCAGGGTAGGTGTCGGCTGCTGACCCGGGGTTTGGACGCGGCTAAGCTGCGGTAGCGGGTCCTGTCAAGATGCTAATGCGGATAACGAGTGTATACGTGGCGGCCGGAGGAAAAAATCGACCACGGGGATGTTTAGCGCGGCCTGCTTTACGTGGCTAATGCTAACGCAAACGTAAACTGAAGCTACATGTTAGAATAAAATATATTTTAAATTCTGTTTAATAATTTAATACGTTTACAAAATCATTACTTTGCATATTAAGTTGGTTTGTCTTGACGTTACGGTTTTTTATGTCATTTCTCCAGCACGTTATTCGCGTGTCACGTTAGCTAGCTGTGGGTATTGGCTAATGTTTTATTTTTGTTTATTTTATATCGTTAATTAGCAATAGTGTCCAGAATTAGCACATCTGAATACTTAAATCTTTATTAGAGTGTTGGAAACTGGCATGATCTGTTTATCCAGGTGAACATTGCAGGTCATTTCTGCAGGGTTTTGTAATTCCTGTGAACACACACACACACACACACACACACACACGCACGCACGCACACACACACACACACACACACAGATTGTTGATTCAGGGTGTGTAGCTGCAAGACTTTCCGCATGCATCCTTTGCGAGATAAGAACAGGTCTACTACTGGAAGTGTGTGTCTGTGTGTGTTAGAGACACAAAAGTTGTAAAATGGTTTCAGCCCCAAATTCTGTCTCATTCAGTCCCATAACTTCAGATTATTTCTTTCTCTCTCAGGTGCAGGAGAACTCGCCTGGACACCGGGCCGGCCTTGAACCGTTCTTTGACTTTATAGTGTCCATCAATAACAACAGACTGGTACGTATTTGCCGCTCTCATACATACACTGGAACACTGATCGCGCCAGGAGCTCAGAAATGTTCAGTGGAGTAAAAGAGTTTGTCCTAAGTAGTCGAGTATCCAGAAGAGTTTTGCTGGGAGATTAATGTTGCTCTGAGACTTTGACACTGACGGATGCAACAACATTACAGCCCATGGCATGGTGGGACAGTTCGTTACAATACGATATCATCATGATATCTTGGTGCCGATCCGATCTGTATTGTGTTTCTGTAAGTATCGTGATTTTATAAAATGCTGATTCGACATTTTATTTTTTCAATTTTATTTAAATTCTCAGCAGACTCCGTAAATAATTCTCTGTGCTGCCTGCTGATGTGTGAATAGTTTAGAGCGTGCCACCTGTAGGATTATGCACTATTTTACCACCTCAACTCCAAACAGATATACAGGTGGACTTACAAACGAGTTCCTTCCCGGGAGCACATTTGTAAGTTGGATTTGTTCATAAGTCAGACAGAGTGAGTCTTGTACACCTTTGACACGAATATACAATGTAAAGCATGCCTAATGAGTCAGCTGACCTTATTTAAATTTAACCCTGGAGGGAGGGACAACACACACGGTGTTTACTGCGCTTGAACAGATGGTATTTTGTCTCTGAGCTGTTTTCCACTCTATTGGACTGTGAACTCTTTCTTGTTGAGGATTTCCCGAAATTAGGATTATTTTCCATCGGGGCAGCTTTCGCACTCGCGCACACACACAATATAACAGACTTTTAGACATTCATTTACACACTGAAAATATGGTATATAATTGTAAATATTGGTAACAGGTGCGCTGCAGTGCCTTTTTTTTAAATTATTTTTTTTATTATTATTTTAAATTATTTTTAATTTTTAATTTTGTCTAATACATGTAAGGTACGTCCGTGATTTGGTCGCATCTACGAATGTTCATAGAATCGCGTTCCATTCGTTTCTGCAGAAATTTGTAACTCGAATGTTTGTAAGTCTTGCTGTGTACAGGGACTTACTGTAAATAAATAAATAATTGATTTTGGAGTCAGTGCAACGATACAACGCATGAAAGAATTGAGATATGTAATCAGGGGGAAAAAAATCCCCCATCGGTCATGGCATTTTTACATGGTTACACATGTACGTTAAATAGGACATAAGATCTTTTGTAGAACAGTAAAGGTGTGGAATAAATATGATGCAAATATACAGTGGAACACTGTTTGCGAATGTTCCACAAAACGAGCAAAGATTTTTAATAAATTTTGACTTGGAAAACAAACAAGTCTTGGTTTACGAGTACCGAGTATCATGTATCACGCATACGCTTCTTTGTTTTGACGCCGAGCGTCACGTAATCACAACTGAGTCAACGGTTTTTCTCTCTCTTGCGCTGCGGAATTGTGGTTCATCGTCTCCCCTGCTGGGTCTTGGTGCACGTCTCTTACTGGTATAATCAACATCCGTGCACGCGTGTACTGTTTACTATAACACTGTGTAAGACGAGACGCTTACTTACTTTAGCACAAACACACTGCGCCTGCGCACACAAACGGAAACACTTAACTGTCGTTTATCGTGATTCTTTGAGGTAAAATATAGTACATCTTTAATCATTGGATGGGCTGAATTTCGTCTTCCTGACGGTGCTGAACTTAAACGTCAGAGCCACCCCTGCCCTGGATAAACACCGTCTGAATAATGACTGTTTACCCAGGTGTTTCTCTACACGCGTGCTGATCTCATTCGCTTTTAGTGCATTTTAGACGTTACACACATCCACATAAATGCGCACAATAAAATCATCCTGCATGTTGAATTGAGACGCAATCTTTTCATTCAAAGTAATGATCCTTAGAAGATAGTGATTGTCGTGACTGTTGAGGAGTGTGTGAGTGTGTTACCTCAACGCTCTGTGGGATTTAAAAAAAAATATATATATTATTTTTCTTAGAACAAGGACAACGACACGCTGAAGGATCTGCTGAAGGCCAACGTGGAGAAGCCCGTGAAGATGCTGGTGTACAGCAGTAAGACCTTGGAGCTGCGCGAGGCCACGGTCACACCCAGCAACATGTGGGGCGGTCAGGGGCTCCTGGGGGTCAGCATCCGCTTCTGCAGCTTCGAGGGAGCAAATGAGAACGTCTGGCATGTGCTGGTGAGGAACGGTGGGGGTGTGGGTCAGAAAAACTTGATCATCTTGTAAGTTTAGCGCCGTCCCAGCCCTGAGGGAGCTGAGTGAGATTTGGGACACAGCCTTCAGAGGCCTGAGTGATCAGACTGGTCTAACAGGACAGCACTGATCATCTGGGTTACTACACGGATTAAACTGTTTCACATATTCTCTCTTACTCATCCTCGTCTAGCTGTCTGTCTCTCACTTGCTCTGTCTGTCCGTGTCTCTTCTGTAAGTCTTCAACTGTCTTGTCTGTTTGTGTGTGTGTCTCTCTTTCTTTCCCTGAGTTTCTTTCTCTGTATCCCACCCCATCTGTCTCACATTGCTCTGCCCGTCTGCCTGCCTGCATTTTTCCTCTCCGTCTACCATCTTTGTCTGTCTGACTCTCACCCGCTGCCTTTATGTCTGACTACTATTAGTGTTAGCTAAATTCTAAGCTATTTTCAATTTTTCTCTTAGTCTTTTTGTCCCAGGATAAATATCCCTGTTAGTTTTTATCACATTTAGTCGATCTTATCTTATTTTTGTTTAGTCAAGTTTTAGTCAACTGAACGTCTTGGCATTTTAGTCTAGTCTTAGTCAGAGGATCCCTTAAGCATTTTAGTCTTGTAGAAAACATTTTAGCAATAAGATTTTTTTTTAACCATTTTCTAGTTTTTCACACAACATTTTAAAATTTATCTTTTCATGTGATGATTTTAGCTAATGATATTTATTTTTAACCATGACAACTGCTGCATGTCTGATACTCTTTTTATTTTTATTATATGTCGTCATAGTGTGTGAAGGGCCATGTTGTTTTCGTAAGGATTATGTTTTATATTTCCAACATTTGGGGCTTTTTGTGGGTCTTAACATACTCAAAAACTCAAAAACTGGCAGACAGTTTGGAATCTACTGCCAATAGGATGCCTGAGAGTCTGAGCCCTGGGCGTGGCATGCGGTCCTCACACGAGGTTTTGCTGCATAGCTCATCCAAACCCGGCACACATTTAGAGCTCATTGAGCTCAACTCAACAGGACGTCAGTTATTCTGGGTCTTTTTGCAAAATGCACCCAATGGATTTTGATATATTCCTCCTTTTATATGATTTTTACGATCGCCAACAAACCGAGCTGTGTGATCTAAAGACACTGAGGCTGTAAAACACCTTGAGATTTTTATGGTATAACCTTGATGCGTCTCCTCA
>JAQMYL010000036.1:4060338-4071734 GCA_030014365.1 Clarias pachynema
CACACACACACACACACACACACACACACAATATACCGGACTTTACACGTTTTATACAATTACTAACACATTGAGAATATTGTATATAATTGTAAATATCGGCATCTGGTGCACTGCAGTGTCTTTTTTTTGTACGTGAGCTACTTCCGAGATTTGTTTTCATCTATGAATGCTCATAGAACCGTGGTCCGTTCATATCTGCGGAAATTATGTCATTTGAATGTTCGTAAGTCGGGGACTTCCTGTGGAGACTTTTAAGCCTCACTTAAATAATAATCACCCGCTCGATATGAAATAAAACATGATTTAAAAAAAGAAGAAAAAAAAAATTTATAAATAAAAACAATAGTTTCCTTAGTTTTTAAATCTCCAGAAAAAGCGTATAAAGTTGTACAGAAACGCCGCCTGGAAACCAAACTTCCGGTCTGGAACGTTTGTCCATGTTCTGATGATGGTTATGTTATAGACACTCTACAGGACACTAAAGATTCTGCAGCAGAAGATTGATGAATACGGGCGGGAATATTTAAATGAGGAACAAACCTAAACATGCGAAACCTGGAAAAAAAATACTAAGTGAAGCTTTAAAATGGAGCAAGACAAGATGGTTTATTTAAACTGCTGCCGCCATGCAGTGTTCTACAGGTTCTCTGAAGTTCAGCAGCATCTCTACATCCTCGCTCTTGTGACCTGGATCAGTGCAATTAGCAGATGCTTGATGCTAAAAGTAAGGCAATGTTCATCGCCATCACACACGTCCGATGAGTATGCTCTCAAAACTCCAGAATCACAAATGTGAAACGTTCTCCTGTGTCATGACACGAATAGGTCACCATTTATAATCGTTGACCCGGGAGTGAAAAAACAGATGAGAAGTCGATCCAGACTGATAGATTATTACACGAGACCAAGTACCAAGCTGTACGTATCTTGTCCTGACCTGCACATTTCTTCTTCCTGGATTAAGTGATGAACTTTGGCACTAATCTGTCATGCATGTCAGCATTCTGGTCAACCGTTGAAACATTTCTCATCCACACAGTGTCGACTTTAACGAGGACATTTGCCTAGATGAGGTGACTCTCAGTAGTTATATCAGAAACGTTTGAGACACGGCCGATCATCGGTGACGCTGAAGATAACGGAGAGTCATCACTGTGAGACATCTGAAGCCTCCGCGGCTGAAGACTAATAAACTTGTCACAAAAACGATGTATGAAATCTGATCACAATCACAAGTGGACAACGGAGACACGTTTGGAAGCAGTTAGGCGTCTCAGCTGGATCATTCAAGGACGTTAACATCAGGGTCATAATGATGGAGAAGCCATGACGGTGTAAAAGACACACTCAACTTGCACAAAAACTTAAAAACAAAACAAAACAAAAAAGTAAAAAAGCTCCACCTAAGGAGGGGGCGGGACTTGTGTTTTAAAGTGCATTTAATTGGATAAACGCAAGATTAGTACAGGATGAGTCACCAAAATGTATTTATCACTTTTAATCTCCGAGACGATTCTGTGTTCTATCATTCTGCATGTATTTTAAAGTATATACGGTCAGACTAATGAACAGGTGGAGCAAGCCGTGAAAAATGGGTGTTGTTTTGTGGTTAACTTTACAAGGCCTGTGAAAGGTTGTGGTGAAATTGTGTGACAGACGTGCTGAGGCATGACAAGGCAAAGCAGGAAAAGGGAAACAAAAAAATAAAAAAAGATTAACCTCCTTGTTTAATCCTAATGTAATGTTTAAAACGCACAAGCTCCATGTAAAAACAACAACAACAACAACACAGCCACAGTTTAATTTCTGATCAAATGACGTCACACTGTGTCTGATTAACTGACCAGCTCGGGTGTTATTAAGTGTTCTGTGGTGTTTAAAGGGCATTACTGACACCAGGCTAGGCTAGGCAGACTGACATCGCAATACATGAACATGTTGTCCTGTCAATAATCAATAATAAACTAAAAATAAAAATAAAAAACACTTATGTGGGGGTGGAAAAAAACTTCTTAAACTGGAAAACTGGAATTTGTGGTTTGAACAAAAAAAAACGGTTGGTGAAGAATAACCGCTTTAGCGCGTGCGCTAGCAGGGAGACTGGAGCAGTCATCCCGCGGCCTGTTCACATCCAGGGTCAAAACTGTGGATTAGACATTCTCTCGGTCCAATGCAGGAACTGAGGATAGTTTCAAGGGAAAACGAACTTTAAATATCACAAACACGCCGGCATTACCTGTGTCACGGATGCCGCTGGTGGAGATGTCGGTGTTTTTAAAGCCAGGCCCGGGGTCGCTGATGGAGAATTGGGACCAAAGATGGCGCTGCGTCCAAACTTCCAGCGAGGCTCCTCTCACTTTGGACACTCATTAAGCCCAGAAGTAATAGAGTAAAAACGCAGCCTCTCAATCCCAAACTAATCCCACCTCCGACATCTCCTGCGTCGCGTCTCCGAATGACACCCGCTCACATGTCTTTTGCACTATGAAGTGCTTATGTCTCGGTTATAACGCATCGCTTTCACGCTGCACACAGCCGTTATAGCCACAGGTTCATGCACTCACTCTCAAATCAACCCCACACTGTCACAGCCCGAGCTGCGTCCCGCTTCCATTAGGCACTGCGCATGCGCCGAACCTTTGCGCCTGCGCGCTGCGTATCGAGCGTCCGTCAACACTTCCGGTTTTATTTAGTTTTGTTTATCCATTTATATATATATTTTGGATTAAATGATTATAGAACACAAAAGAAAAGTTTTTACATAAAAATATTTCCAGTCACAAAACTGACTATTGGCCACCTATTAAACGTCACGCGATACTGATAGCCACGCCCACTTCCGGGTTTTTGATGCGAGGCAGATCTCAAGAAACTAGCAATAAATTAATTAATTAATTTATCTAAAATGTGTCTATGAGAAATGTGTAATTAAATTAAGCTTAAGTTTTTAGGTCACTTTTTGTGTGTCATGAGCTTTATATTTTCAAATGGCTTTTGCTAATAAACTAGTCTACACTATGTGATTAAGCAAGAGCATTCCCTACTTCATTTTGTTTGTTTGTTTGGTATTTATTAATAAAAAAAATTTAAAAAATCAGAAATGAAAACCAATAATGTCTCCAATTTTTTTTCCATATAGAAACTGTATACTATTAAATGTCACTTAAATGCATGTACCTGTCCACTTTTCTATTTGTTCTTTCGACTTTCTTTGTTTATTTGATAAATATATATATTAAGAAATAGCACACAAGTAAACATGTATACAGTATAATGTGTCAAAATATTACTCAAGAATTTTATAGCAAAAAGTAGTTTTGATTAATTAAATTGAAGGAAACCTCCATGCTGAAGCATGTTATACGGTGTGTGTTTACCCTAAAACGTTGTTTAGGTGTCTAGTAAGTCTGGTGCTAATTTTGTTTCCTGAAGCTGTATTTTTGTTATTACTGTGAGACCTTATAATTGAAAAAAGAATAAACGAACAGTAAAGCGGTTGCGTGATGCTCGGACATCTCAGGGAGACATTCTGATAACTTGCAGCAGAACATTTTTCAGTAAGCTCAGACATAAAGACTCAGACGTCTCTTCTTTCTCACCAGTAGTGCAGACTTTGGTGCAAACCCTAGACTCGGTTTCTCAGACTGCAGTGCATCTATATGACACAGTTAAACAGCAATTCTGCTCATCCGCACACATAAATACACGCAATAAAGATCCATCTGATACTTCCTACCATGCTTGCTTAATACTTCATGTTCATTCTGCTGCATGCGTAAGAGATATGATGAAACTCCATCGTTACATAAAAGCGCATGTGGAAATTTTAATTGATGATAAAGTTACGGCAAAGTGAATGCTTATTTCAGTTATGTTCCGGTGATTAAGATGTGTACTGTGAGGACACAGATGGCTGCTGTTTGATTAACTTAGCCCAGATGTGAAAAGAAAGAAGAAACACATCTGTCATATTTTTCTATTCACGTAGCTTTGGAAACTACAGCTTAGTCTGCATTCAGCTTGGAGATTCAGAACTGCACTAGTATATGATGAACACACATATTGTATAGTAGCTATATCTTAGTAAAATGAATATTTTGGCTATTTACACCTTTTCTCCACAAAGCACAAAGTGAAGATATGAATTATCTTTTTTGTTTTGTTTTGCACCAGGGCTCTAAGTCTAACCAGCAATGAATCCTGTCTCACCCAAACGTTTTTTTCATAAACGTCTGCTTCGATCCACATAAATTTTTCAGTGACTACAGAAAGCTTAGAGACAAAATGTGTCTTAGAGAAAGAGCAAAACTATACATTTCAGTTATGTCGTTTACTTCCTACATTTATGAAGAAATAACAGAATGTAATTTATTTTAAAATATGAATTTAAGAGGCATAGTATGTGTTATGTCGCTCACATTGGTATATTAATAATATTTTCAACATTAGTTCATACTGAGAATCAGGGTCAGGATGGACTTGGAGGCAAACCGACAACTTATTATTATTATTATTATTACATACAATAAAAATGTCCTTATGTACAATTAACAATGCCTGGCTAAACAACTAGATCAGTTTCTGAAGGATTTTTTGATGTCTTCTTTGTCTATTCCTTCACAGCTCAGTACACTTCAGAGTTATAAGAGAACTCAAATCTCTTAATTCAACACCTGGGAATTGCAGCTTCTTATCTTAGACTGTGAGTTAATGGAAATTTCCAGAACCTTAATATATCCAGAATGAGCATACTGTAGGAGATACAGAGTGGAAAACTATTTCATTTCTCACTGCTCTTCCTGCTTAATAAACCCCTTGAGAATCATAAGAATTATGCTCATGCCAACCATACTCAGTACTCCTGAGTTCACCTGTAGACTATAAGGATTTATAATCTCAAGTATCCAGTGTCAGGCTCAGTTCTTTTCCGAGTCTCTCATCATTTCTTCCTCCTGACGTCTTAGAGTTTTTCCTCGCCACTGTCATGTTTGTCATCTCCGCATTGTTCACTCTGGATTTAGCTAAATCTACATCTGGATTTCTGTCAAGCTGCTGTCTGACTCGTCTGTGGTTTAAAGAGCTGTACAAATAAAACGAATCGCATCACGACTGACTGAACAAGTCCTGACACGTCTGTACAGTCTTCAGCGTGACTCATGGAGTGATAAATATTTCTAAGAAATGTATGATGTCAGCATATTTTTCCAGATCAGCTATTAACACTAAAATAACGAAGCTAAAAAAACAAATATATTAATAATCTACAAACAACTTACTCGACTTTATTACTAATTTATTGATGTATTATAGTACAGTACATAAAAATAGTCTCAAAATGCATTCAGAATTAAACTTCACTTGGAAACATCTACATCACATTGAGAGAGTATGCAGATGTTTTTGTATTTTGTGTGTGTGTGTGTGTGGGGGGGGGGGGGTCTGTGCTGTTTGTGGGTTCTATAAATGGAATTTTATTGGCCCACTCCCACCTGCCGGCACCACACACACACACACACACAAACACCTGCATATTTAACCTGATTTGAAGTCATACACCGGTTGCCATGGTAACCAACAGCTATTTGATCTCATCTTTTTAGTGCTATTGTGCTATAGTGCTCTTTAGTGTTATAGGTCACAGTGACTCTCTCTCTCTCTCTCTCTCTCTCTCTCTCTCTCTCTCTCTCTCTCTTGTTTAAGACACATTAACACACATTATATTTAGTTTATCTGATGCACCCTTATGTGATATCGTATTTATCATTTTGTTCTTAAAATGAAACAGCCTTTGATGTAAAAACTTTTTGATGTAAAAACTTTACTTATACTTACTGTATTTCTTGCTGTACTTTCTCACTGAACTAACGTCTCTCTCACTGCGTTCACAAACTGCTGGGTTTAAATTGGCGTAATATTTGTTGGTCAATAATGACTTTTAAATTAAAGAGTCACGTGACAATTAGAATTAGACTGGAGGTTGTTGCAGAAGTTAATAGCAATCTCCATCACTACATCATCATTATATAAACTGATATCCTGTATAATATTATAATCACTTACAAAACACACACACACTGCTTTATGGACTGCTCTAAATTCCTCTTAAGTGCAAATGCACATAGTTTTTTTTTTTTTTTTTTTTAAAGCAATAAGCAATTTCCCTCTGGGATTAATAAAGTTCTTTGAATCTTGAATCTGAATCTTTTTAAATGATTCAATGGCCTGAAGTGATTATTTCCTCATTGAGCTTAGCATGAACAGGAGTGGAATGAAGTAATCATAATGAGGTTTTTTTTCTTTTACTTTTACCTAAGGAAATGAGACAAACAGTCATTCTTTCAAATTTAACAGTAATATTGTTTTTTTTTTTTTTAATAAAATTACAAATATGTAATTCTGTTGTGGTGTTCAGTTTAATTATAATTAAATGTCTCAGTGCTATTGAATTCTGGATTCCGATTGGACAGTATTGATTCATTTTCTACAGTCGTAGCTCTGACAACTTCATATTAATGCACTTATTCTAATAGGTTATCGTTTCCATGTTAACAGCTCATAAACAGGCAAAATCTATACAAACATGTTAGCAGGAAAATCTCTACTATACAGTATAATCTGCTAAAGCGGTCTGAATGGAAACGTAATTTAAGATGCATGAAAGGAGTCTCTGTTGTCAGTGCTTTTCCACAAGGTTCACACTTCGTGGTTTCTCAGTAATACCAGAATCTGTATTTGAAGATTTCAATGAAATTGTACTTCAAAAAGGAGATGTGAGATGATGGAAACTCCTGTTTATTGCTGTAATAATAATAATGTGAGAACATGAGCGAGAACAGGAACTAAGTTGTTTTGTGGATGTTCCACAACATTCAACCAAAGGATAGATTATGTGAACAATTCACATGTTCTAATTGTTCGCAGGTCGCTGTGATATACAGTAAGAGGAATAAAACACGTCAGGAAGAAGAACAACGGTGATGAGGTGACAATAACAGCGCATGGTCCCTGGCACATGTAAAAAGGAAATATATTTTAGACCAAAAAAAATCTCTTCCACTCCATTTTGAACCACATTGTGTTTTCATGTCAAATGTCGAAAAAGACGAGGATCATGTATTTAGTCGAGCTGCTGCCTTTTTCTGTCATGGAGAAGATGGGCTCTTCCACTGTAAAGACTGTTGCTGCATCAGGGGGTCGTACCCACACACACGTTTCATCAGCGGTACTAATCCTCGACATAAAGGACGGGTCATTCACAGCACGCTGGCGGAGTTCTGGCAGACTTTGACGCGGTGTTTCTTCTGCTCCTGGGTCGACAGCCTGGGGACGAACTTGGCAACAAGACACAGCATGTTCAAATCACACGTGAGGATCGCCTGGACTGCTACGTATGACACACCCACAACGGCAACGATGATGTGGATTGTTTTCTGATGATCATCATGCAGAAGTTGCAGAATAATTTCAACAATTTCGAGGTTTGAGTTCGTTGAAAACCCTCCTGATTACTCATCGTCTTTCAGTGATGTTCTTCCGTGTTAAGTGCACAAAGCAAGGTCCATAAATACAGGGATGAGGGATGAGCGAGTTTGGTGTGGAAGAATATGGAGTCCGGACCTCAACTCAATAGAACACCTTTGGGATGAATTAGAGCGGAGACTGTGAGACAGGCCGTCTCGTCCAACATTAGTGTCTGACCTCACAAATGTGCTTCTGGATGAATGGTTAAAAATTCCCATGAACACACTCCTAAACCTTGTGGAAAGGCTTTTCAGAAGAGTTGAAGCTGTTATAGCTGCAAAGTGGGCGGGGCCAACATCATATTAAACCCTATGGATTAAATATTGAATGTTAATCAAGTTTATATGCATGTGAAGGCAGGCGAGCGAGTACTTTTGGCCATATAGTGTATGTTAATTACCTACTGCACCTTCTGTACATTAATCACTCTATACAGGTTTGTATACCCCTATACATACGAACACACACCCCTCACACATCCCACATTTACCACGTTTGTTGTTTATTGTAAATAGGCCACTTGTGCATTTCTTGGGTCTATACATGTACTTTGACAATGACAATGACAATAAAGTTTAATCTAATCTAATCTAATCTAATCTAATCTAATCTAATCTAATCTAATCTAATCTAATCTTGTGTACATGATGCTCCATGTGTGAGGAAACGTGAAACAGCGCCCTCTAGCGCCTGACATGTGTTCCTGCTCCACTGTAAAACCCTCCCGGCGGCCATAGCAGTCCAGTGTCCTGTTACAAACCTGGGAACAGAAGATTAATAAGTTATAATCCGTGAAGAACAGTCGCCCAAAAAACAGGACTTTATACGCGGCTATAACGACTCGTCACTAGTAAGTCTAACCGTTGCTATAGCAACAACGCTACATTAGAGAGATGGAGAGATGGAGAGTTTTTTTATCCGTGATGGAGTGTAAAGATGGATGGAAAGGCTTCCTGTTGTTGACATAATCCTTCAGAGATCAGATTACCGGATGCACAGAAAAATAATTCGTGCTTTATGTATTTTATTTATTTATCTAAACTGCTGCAATCAAAGGAAATGTTTTATTTATCTAAAGGTATTAATGTTTTTTTTTTCTAGTGTAGTTATTTATGTGAAATCTACGCGGTGGGTGTGTTTATAACCTTTATAAGATTATCAAGCGAATCACACCAGGAGCATCTGTCTGTGCTGGTATTTTAAGATGAATAACAGTGTTACTAACCTGATGCTTTATTATTATTACTGGGTTATTTATTGTGGGATCTGTACATTTAATACTGAGGGATCTGTACACTTAATAAAGGCAAGTAAAGACAATCATGTGAAACTAAATCGTTTTTAAAACTTAAAATTGATTACAGTTGTTGTTTTTAATGAAACAAAGGTGGAAACAGGTTTATAAAACAATATTTGCACATTGCCACGTCCCAGACTCCATTGTGTCAACCGGTTTCTATCATCGGCAGGGCGTCGCCCGGCAACGCTGCCGTGCTTACGTCACAGCTCAAGTATCCCGGAAGTAAATTTCTTCATGGATTTTATTTTAAAAAATTTACTTTCACAGACCATTAAAACGTTTTCTATGTGATTTATGTTTATAGAGTAATAGAGTCTTGCATTTATACCGTTATCTGTACCCTCTTATGCGATGTACTACTTTTCCCCCCAGACGTAAATCCGTAGATGCTACTGTTGCAAACTTCTGAGGTACGTCAAAAAGTCCGCCATATTGGAAAGGGCGGAAGTTACGTACAAGCCAACGCACGTTTATGGAAAGCAGGATAAAATGCTTACACTACATTGCTGTAATGATAAATGTCCAAATAAAAAGATCTGGTCTGCCATGTGGTCCATATGGCAAATGTACATTTAATATAAATCAAGTGTCCGATTCCCACCTCACGTCTGTGTGTATGTTCTGAGTTTGCATGTTCTCCTCATGCTTGGTGGGTTTCCTCCAGGTACTCCGGTTTCCTTCCACAGTCCGAAGACATCCAGATCAGGCTTATTGGCGTTCCCAAATTGCCCACAGTTTGTTAATGTGAGTGTGTGTGTATATGTGTGTGTACCCCGCCGTGTTCCCTACGTCTCCTGGGATAGGCTCCAGGCCCTGTATAGCAGATAAAGCAGTGTAGACGGTGAATGAGTGAGTGATTGTGTTAAGTGAAATGTTATGTGTATTTGTGCGTTTTAGTCTGTACATAATGTCAGACAAAAGTGAGCTGAAGGCGGAGCTGGAGAGGAAGAAACAGCGCCTTGCCCAGATCAGGGAGGAAAAGAAGCGAAAAGAGGAAGAACGCAAGAAAAAAGAAGTGAGGTTCCCTTTTTGAGTGTGTGGGTCTGTGTGTGTGGGTGTGGGTGTGTGTGAGTGACACACTGACATTGAGCCTCCTGTTCTTGCTGTAGACTGAAGGGCGTGGGGAAGGCGCCTCTCCATCAAATGATGACTCTGATCTGGAGAGAAAGAGGAGGGAGACGGAGGCTCTGCTGCAGAGCATGGGCATCACCGATCCTGCCATGGGTATGACTCCATTAGAACAACCTGTAAAATGTACTGCAATGACCTGAGGCTCTGAGATGGCACTTTAATACCTTGACGTTGGCCTAAAATGCTGATTGGTCTTGTACCGATTATAAATAATACCATGTTATACCCTGATATACTGTTATGTGCAATCTCAGAAAAATGAATATTGTTAGCAAGTTATCAAAAGAAACCTACAGAAAATGAGCTCAGCTATACAGTATGCTGTGAAGGTCAGGATCAGATCAGGTTTGACCAATATTTAGAGCTCAGACATCAGAATCACGTTAGGGAGGAAGAAACAGAATTATTGGTCACGTGCAAAATGGGAAATACATGTTCACATTCATGAAAGCTTTAAATATTATTATTATTATTATTATTATTATTGTTTTTATTATTATAAGTAGTAGTGTAGTAGTACTAGTTGTAGAGTAGTACAGTAGTATTAGTATAGTAGCCGCAGCAGCATGAGAGATATTGATTTCATAGAGATGAAAATGAGTGTAAAATTCTAAGGATGTGTCATTAGCATGTAGCATGTAGCCCATCGTTGCTGCTCTCTGTGATCGAGTGCTGTTTATTTCTGTGTGGAATGAGCTCATGTTAACCTCATGTTATTCCTGCATGACTTTTAACCAATGCTTCTTTTTGTCTTCTCTCTTTTCCCTACTTCCTGTCTTTTCTTTCACGGCCCGGACCTTGCACCATATTGTTTCTCTCCTGTGCCTCCTCTATTATTTTTATGAATGTCTGGTTTTGCATTTCTTTTTGCACTCCAAATCCCTATGCTTTGTGTGTGTGTGCGTGTTTGTGTGTGTGTGTGCACGTGCATGCATGTGCGTGCGTGTGTGTTTAGTTCAGCCTCTGCGAATAGTAACAGAGGATACGTGTATGTTTCATTATTTAGTCCCCCCTCCCATGTCTCCCTCTGCCAAGTCAGTGGGCACTCCAAGCGAAACCGGCAGCCAGGACTCAGCAGATGGCGCTACTGGAGTAAGGTATGCTACATAATACAGATACAGAGGTTTTTATTTTATATACTTGTATGATTATTAGTATTTAGGTACACTCTATAATGTAGTGAGTTTTCATTTAATATATATATTAATATGATACTCATACTATACTATAATATACACTGTTCTATACACTGTACTATACTATACTATACTATACTATACCATACTATACTATAATATACACTGTTCTATACACTGTACTATACTATACTAAACTACACACTGTACTATACACTGTACTTTACTATACTATACTATACTATAATATACACTGTTCTATACACTGTACTATACTATACTATAATATACACTGTTCTATACAC
>JAQMYL010000036.1:4071834-4087953 GCA_030014365.1 Clarias pachynema
TACTATACACTGTACTATACTATACTATACACTGTACTATACTGTACTATACACTGTACTATACACTGTACTATACTATACTATACTATACACTGTACTATACTATACTATACACTGTACTTTACTATACTATAATATACTATACACTGTTCTAAACACTATACTATACTATACTATACTATACTATACTATACTATACTATACTACACACTGTACTGTACTATACTTATATGGTGTTAACATTCAGGTGTGAGCTCTGTTTGTGTCAGTCCCAGTGAAATGAGGTGTGTCCTCGGTCTCAGTCCCAGTGAAATGAGGCGTCACTTTAACATCTTTCAGTTCAAGTTTTCAGTATCGCTCGGAGATCAAGGAACTAACAACTACACTGTTTTCTGTTCTGGCACATAGATGTTGAAATGAACTTTCTCGAGAGTCTCTGCCATTCTTTAAAAAAAACAAGAACAGTATTTGACTGATGGTACTTAGTTAGTAACCGAGTTCTCCAGTGTAAGGATCTATCCAATGAAGGAAACTTCAAAACACTTTTGTAAGTCGCTCTGGATAAGAGGGTCTGCCAAATGCCTAAATGTAAATGGTGTGGCTTATCAAACTACAGTGAAGCAGTGAAGGAGGCGTGGCCTGTGTACGTCAGTCCCAGTAAAAGAGGAGTGGTCTCCTTACCCATCAGTTCCAGTGAAGGAGGTGTGGCCTGTGTACCAGCCAGTCCATGAAGGAGGAATGGTCTCTATACCTGTCAGTCCCTGTGAAGGAGGCGTGGTCTCTGTACCTGTCAGTCCCTGTGAAGGAGGCGTGGTCTCTGTACCTGTCAGTCCCTGTGAAGGAGGCGTGGCCTGTGCACATGTCAGTCCCATGAAGAAGGTGTGGTCTCTGTACCTGTCAGTGCCGATGAAGGAGGCATGCAGTGAAGGTGAAGGAGGTGTGGCCTGTGTACCTGCCAGTCCCAGTGAAAGAGGCGTGGCCAGGCTTTACAGAGCATATCAACTGATCAAAAGAGATTACTGCATATTTTGGATGACTTCATCAATGTTTTAAAGTGTAGAAAAAAAATTAAAATCAGGAACGACCAAGAAGGTGTGTTCAAACTTTTGACTAGGACTGTACATGTCAGTCCCAGTGAAGGAGGCGTGGCTTTTTGTCAGACTTTTTCACAGTTTTTCTACATGAGCTTGTCCATCATGAAAGAAAAAGAGATTTTCACCAACAACTGTAATATTAATTTACCTTTAAACACTAATTCATAACATATAATATCTACAGTATGTGGACGCTACTGACTGTGTGACTAAAATACTGTCCGTGTGTTTCTACTAAACTCTGTATGACAGCTGTTCTACTAAAACATATCTCCTTTTTGACTGCATGCTTATTTATGTCAGCGTGTGTTTTGAGTGTTTTGTGCGTTTACTCTGTTTGTGTGTGTGTGTGTGTGTGTGTGTGTATAACAGGGCTCTCCACTGGGATTCTGACCCCTCTACTCTCCTGCTGCATTCAGACTCTCAGCATGGGTACTGATCTCTGTTCGTCGTCTGTCTAATTCTCTGTTCCTCGCTCTCTGCTTTCCTAAGACACACCTGCCAGTCACCAGACTCTTCATCACACACACACACACATCTGTTAATCCTCGCTCGCAGGGACATGCGTCTCTGTGTGTTACTGCAGGAAGTGTTAGTGCTTTAATGATTAACTGTAAATTACAGGATTGTTAAAGGAACACTTCAGCCAGGGAAGACATTTCACACTCACTCACGTGCGTTGTAGTTGATCATTTAAGACATGCCTGGCTTCTTTAGATTAGATTTGCTCCGAAGCTACAAGGGATAGAGGTCTGATTCAGCTTAAATCTACATAAAACGTGTAACGTAATGACACGTCCTAAACCAATAGGGATGAATATGTCATTAACATTGACTGGAAAGAAAAAAAGATCATTATTGCAATAAAATATTGAATCCCTTAGAATTAAAACAGTAACTCCCCGACTTATGAACACCCGAGTTATGAATTTAATAATAACTCACCCAATATATACAATTATATACGATATTTTCAGTGTGTAAGTGATTGTATAAAATGTCTAAAGTCCGTTATATAGTTTGCGTGTGCGTGTGGGGGTGCACACAGAAATGAGTCGCCTTACCGGTTTCAATGAATCAGTCCGGGAGCACGAGGATAGAAAATGTCTGTCCTGTAAAGCTGTCCTGATGGTGAATAGTCCATATAGTTCACAGTCCAATACAACTCTGAAACAGAATGGCGTCCGTTGATTTCCCGTGGCTGCCTTTAAACGAGGTCAGCTGACCCGCTGCGATTCGGAAGTTCAGTCTCATGAGAGTATAATGCAGAACCAAAACACCAAACCTCTGTGTTAGTTTTTTTAATGCATTAGATTGTATATTCTTGTTAAAGGTGTATAACACCACCATGTCTCCTACGCGGTTTGACTCGCGGTGAGACACGGTTTTAGGCACAGCGAGTGACTGCCCGACATTCAGAAAGGTTCCACAAGCCCCGGCAAAAAATGAAATGTTTAATTTTTTGTGCTGAAAGATTGGAAACGTAATCACTAAGGCAAAACTGCAAAAACCCGCGGTAAATCACAATAAACTGTATTTACGGCCACCACGCAAAACTGCGCTGACACTACACAGGTGAGACTTATGAACTTTGTCGGACTTATGAACAAATCCGACTTACGAACGTGCTCCCGTAACGGAACTTATTCGTAAGTCGGGGACTTACTGTGCAGGTTATTGTTGCGTCTGTGTTATAACTAGTTATAGCTACTTAGCTAACTAGTTCTAACTACAATGTTTTAAAGTGTGTGTGTGGGTGTGCGTGTGTGTGTTCATGCTCAGACGAGGTCCTCTCCGGCTCGGCATGGCTAAAGTCACTCAGGTGGACTTTCCTCCCCGAGAACTCGTCTCATACTCTAAAGAGACTCAGACACTCGTCTCTACTCAGCCTAAAGAGGGTAGGTCTCACACCCCTTCCCCTACGCGGCACGCGTCCTGTGCGTGGTGTTTATATAGTAACCATCTCTCTGCTTTTCTTTCCTACAGCGGCAGAGGAAAACGAGGAGGAGGATCTGGCAGTGGCACCGGCCGCTCACGAATCTGTGCAGGAAAATGAGCCTCATACTGAGGAAGAGGAGGGTAAACCATTCACTAGTATATACAACACATGTACAGTATGTCTTACACCAGTGCTATGTGCTTATCTCGTCCTCGTATTGTTTTGGCTCTCTAGCGCCACCTCATGAGCTGACGGAGGAGGAGAAGCAGCAGATCCTGCACTCGGAAGACTTCCTGACGTTTTTCGATCAGAGCTCTCGCATCGTGGAGCGCGCTCTGTCCGAGCATGTCGACGTCTGCTTCGACTACAGTGGACGAGACCTCCAGGACAAAGAGGGGTGAGCGTCGGTCACTGGTGGTTGTTCTAGCAAACGATGCATGCACTGGCGGGATGCCTCAAACATTTCAATCCCCCTTGCTCTTCTGTTTTAATAAAACAGCTTTCTTTACATCCTAAACAGAATGACTGTTACTGTATAATATACTGTAATTAAGAAAAGCAATATATGTTCTAACAATATTGCATTAAATTATGTAGTCTACATAAACAGCTGTAATAGCTGCGCTCTCATATTACATACACCACAGTGCTGTTCTTATACGTACTTATTATTGGTCTTTTTTTTTTTACTTTTACTCCACTACATGCTACAAAAATAGCTGTATTTTCTACTTCACTACATTTGTGCATGGCGTTGCCTTATATAACCCCAGTGGTGTGTAACATTTAAAGCAGTAATATCACCACTCGCTGTCTATTATGAGTAATTGCGTGATTTGCCTTCCTTCCGTGAAACACGCAATCATGTAGCAGGTGTTTGATATCAGAAGCAGAGATGGCTTCTTACAGCGTTCACAGTCCAAACAGAGAGAGTGTAAATACAAGCTCAGTCCTTTTGATACTAAGTACATTTGAAGGTGGATACTTTTGTAATTTTTCTCAAGGAGAAATTTAAATGGAAGATTTCTATTTTTCCTTGAGTAATATTTTTCCTGAGATATATCTGCTTTTCCTCAAGTACATGATTTGTATACCTCGCCCACCTCTGGTGCTGTTGAGTTCGTTATCCTGTCTGGTGAAATCTTCTGGAACAGAAGCTCAGAACAATACTGATGCTCTCAAACCTTCCTGCATCATTCGGGCCCAAGCACTATAGGGTGCGCAGGATCCTCATGTTTTACTAAGGATTATTCTTTCTCCCCACACTCTGGGGCTTTTTGGGGGTCTTAACATGCTCAAAATCTCATGAAAATTGTCAGACAGGTCGGAATCTGCTGCCATGAATTAAAAATATATTTAATTAAAAAAATATTATAATAGAGATGATCCGGTCGATCGGCCAGTGATGATAATTGTCTGGTTTCGAGTTTGATTGGCCGTGTGACCGGTGATCGGCCGATCAGCCTCAGATACATAAACCGTTCTGTACCGAGTGCAGAAGCTTCTGAGTGGCGCCACAGAATTGCATTTTATGGCGTTAAATGATAAAAAATCGCACACATTAAAATTCTCCGATCTGCCTTTTTCTCCCAACTTTGTGAGCGAATTAGTCTCTAAGACACTTATTACACAGTCTCAAAACACTGCAAGTGCAGATTAGTTGAAAACCATGTGTGTTAGAAGCCGCACACTCCTGCCTGCTCGCTCCCGGTCAACCCTCGCGCTCCCGGTCAAATTGAGTTTTGAGACTTTGGAGGCATTTAAGGTGGTAAAAACTTTTGCAGTTTCTTTATAATCATACAGGTGATGCACTCTGAACGATTTAAACATTTAGTGGTATGAGTGAAATATTTGCTAAGTTTATTTAGAAATAATAATTGTGACGGATGAGAGAGATACAGTATGGTGCTGCTCAGTTAAATATTATTATTATATTATTAATATATAATTATTATAACTCTTGTATATGAAGTTAGTTTATATTGTTTAAATGCTGCACTTGGCACTTATTATTCACTATAGAATTGCAATGTTAATCAATCGGCACCAAGGTTAATATCGTGATAATATTGTATATTAATATTGATCTAAAATGAATAGAAAAAAGGAAGGCTGGTGAGGCTCCTGTGTATAACTGATATAAAGAACTAAAAAGTTTCATGGAAAATGACTGCAGTGTAAGAGGAACACCACTAACACAAAGTAAATCCACTGACTGATGTAGAGTCTGTGTGCTCTCACAAGCTTAAATGTCAAATTAAAGAAATTTCCCCATGAATAAAGGTATATCTTATCTTATCGTATCTTATCTTATCTTATCTTAGTGAAGGTCTTCTGTCTAGGAACAGTTGTTAAACTGTGATTAGACTGTTAGAGTAAGTGTGCCTATGATTTACGGTGTGTGTGTGTGTGTGTGTGGTTGTGTTGCAGAGACACCCAGGGTGGGACCAAGCTGTGTCTGAACAGGCAGTTTACAGACGAGCGTTGGTCCAAACACAGAGTGGTCACCTGTCTGGACTGGTCACCCCAGGTCTGTGTTTACTCATCACACACACACACACACACACACACACACTTGTTCATTTTGCTAATATCTCTCCCACCCTCCCTCCCTCTCCCTGTCTCACACACACACACACACACACACACCTGTTCAGTACCCAGAGTTGTTGGTGGCGTCCTACAGCAGTAATGAAGAAGCTCCTCATGAGCCTGACGGTGTGGCGCTGGTGTGGAACATGAAGTACAAGAAAACAACAGCGGAGTATGTCTTCCACTGTCAGGTGTGTGTGTGTGTGTGTGTGAGACATCTCCGTTACTGCAATCACACTACTGTTAATGTTACTCCATCTACTGTACATTCACCCTCTCCGGCACATTTCCACATGTTTGGGCCATTAAAGGAGTTCCTGGGGGGCCGGCGTTTCAGACGTCTATCAGACAGGCAGTCCGATCACGGCTCCGGCGTACTGAGAAATCTTTCCACCTTGATGGTGTCCAAGCTCTAGTGAAACACTGAGATAAGCGGATTAGTGTAGCAGCGGATTATAGAGAGAAATAAAAGGAGTTTTTACTCTGTTCTGTTATTCTGCGCAATCAAAAGTGTTTAAAATTCTACTTGATTGTATAACAGATTATTCTGTTCCTTATTTAAAGTGCCTATTTAAGAAGGGTCATATTTTATTCTGTTCTCCTTAACTTGTTCATTTGAACTTTATTCTAATACAGTGCTAAACTGTATAATAATACAGTTCCGTTCATCTTCTGTAGGACTATTTTAGTTAAACTGAACCCACACCTCCAGGGTCTGGGTTCGATTCCCGGCCAGGCTCGATTCCCGTCTCTGTGTGCATGGAGTTTGCATGTTCTCCTCGTGCTTGGTGGGTTTCCTCCGGGTACTCCGGTTTCCGCACACAGGCTGGGTTAGGCTGATTGGCGTTCCCAAATTGCTCGTAGTGTGTGAGTGTGTGTATGTGTGTTTCCTGCGATGGATTGGCACCCTGTCCAGGGTGTACCGTGCCTCGTGCCCTAAGCCTCCTGGGATAGGCTCTAGGCCCCTGCGACCCTGAATACAGGATAAAGTGGTATAGAAGATGAGTGAGTGAGTGTTTTCTAATTCCATGTTATGTTTTTGAAAAATATTCTATTCAACTCGTTTCTTCTAATTTGATTTTGTCCTACTCTATTATTTTAAACATCTATGGAAAATGCACTCTATTTAAATTACTTATTAAATTGTATTATAATTGTATTCACTTCTATACTTTCAAAGCACTATTCTATTAGAAAAATATACAGTTTTTAATAATAAGTTTTATTCTAATCATATTATAATTCTGTGCTGTTGTTTGAAACATCCATTAAAATCTATTGCATTCTTTTTTATTAGAAAATGATGTAATCCCTTTCTCCCTCTCCCTCTCTCTCTCTCCCTCTCTCCCTCTCTCTCCCCCTCAGTCGGCCGTGATGTCGGCAGCGTTTGCACAGTTTCACCCGAACCTGGTGGTGGGTGGGACGTACTCGGGACAGATCGTCCTTTGGGACAATCGTAGCAATAAGCGGACACCCGTACAGAGGACGCCGCTCTCTGCCTCCGCACACACGGTACGCACTACTTTATTTCTTCAACATCTTCACCCTCATCATCTACTGTAGGATTAGACCTTGACACCCCAACCCTGTCCCTCTCCGTCCAGCACCCGGTCTACTGTGTGAGTGTAGTCGGGTCTCAGAACGCTCACAACCTCATCAGCATCTCTACTGATGGCAAAATGTGCTCCTGGAGCCTGGACATGCTCTCCACACCTCAGGTAACACACACACACACACACACACACACACACATATACACACACACATTAATAGAATGGTATTTAACTTACCCAGGAGAGACCAAATTCCAAATTTCAGAGACTTGAACCAGGAAGTAACACAGATATCATGTGTGTGTGTGTGTGTACAGGACAGTCTGGAGCTGGTGTTCAAGCAGTCGAAACCTGTTGCCGTGACGTCCATGGCGTTTCCTCTGGCCGATGTGAATAACTTCGTTGTAGGCAGCGAGGACGGCACCGTCTATACCGCCTGCAGACACGGCAGGTGTGTGTGTGTGTGTGTGTTTTGCACCACTGTATATATTAAACACTTAATGCACACACTATTTATATAACTGTTATAACAGTGTTATTACACTGTAGCTGACGTTAATATGAGCTGAGGTTGTCATGTGGATAAAACGAAATATGTGTTTGTAGTAAAGCGGGAATCAGCGAGATGTTCGAAGGTCATCACGGCCCAGTTACAGGACTCGACTGTCACATGGCCACCGGACCCGTCGACTTCTCTCACCTGTTTGTGACGTCGTCCTTTGACTGGACCGTCAAGCTGTGGAGCACCAGGGTAACACACACACACACACACACACACAATGCACACATGCACAGCAAATAGATAGGCATTATTTCACATTATTTCTGATTTAAGTTTGATCTGTGTATCTTTGTAGAACACCAAGCCACTTTACTCATTCGAGGATAACTCAGATTACGTGTACGACGTCATGTGGTCTCCTGCTCACCCTGCGCTGTTCGCCTGCGTCGATGGAGTCGGACACCTCGACTTGTGGAATCTCAACAATGAGACTGAGGTACACACACACACACACAGCTAATAGGTGCTATGTTGCACCTAAAATTAATCTCCTTAACCGAAAGAAAAACTTTTGAAACACTAACAAAAAATGAAAACATGACCATATATATACGGACGCAGCTATGCAGGTTATAAGTATCATTGTTTGTATTGTGTGTGTGTGTGTATTTTGTCAGGTTCCCTCGGCTTCAGTGACAGTAGAGGGGAACCCGGCGCTAAACCGCGTGCGCTGGGCCAACTCTGGCAGAGAGGTTGCCGTCGGTGATTCTGAGGGTCAAGTACACATCTACGACGTAGGAGAAGTAAGACACAAAGACACACAGCTAATGCTGATTACACATGACTCCTACACAATCATACATAAATTATTTTACATTTATTGACTATTCATATGATTCCTAATAGAGCTAATTGGCCAAAACATGGTATCTGTGCTAAAAAGTGTCTCACCTAGGTGAAAAAGTAAACAATAATATTTAATATAATATTTTTATTAATATATAATTATATTATATTATGTATCATAATCCTTAATGCTTCTTATCTCCCGATCCATGCTTCGTTTTTTGTAAATATGCGTACATGTATATTTTAATCAGATAAAAAGAAACACATTTGCTAAATACAATTTTGTGCCCTTTGATGTAGTGTCCGTAACCTTTTTTTTTTTATTCAAATCTTTCAATGATCTTAATTGTTATTCAGATGAAACTTTCCCTTGAAAAGACATAAACCTGGAAAAGTGTATTATTCTAAAATGCAAAATTGTTCAGATATTCCAACATGAATTTGACATGGTTACGGACACTACAGATTTTCTTGCTTTTTAAGCCTTGGCCAAAAAACATCTCTCATGCAAAGCACTGAGGTAACCATGGAATTTAAAGGTGTATCTGTTAACAATAATTATTTTGCAGATTCCAAAAAGCAAATTTAACTGAATAAACTAAAGTTTTCTATGTTTTATGACATAAGGTGTGTATTTACATTTAAACTAATATTTAAACATTTGGGACATTTAAACTACTGTTGTTAGTAATTTGGGGGAAAATCCTTAATTTTGCATGGAACGCTTTAATTAAAAACATTTTTTTTTTTACAGGTCATATGCTTCTAGAAGCCTACATCCATTTTAGTATCAATACTCAAAGAAATATGAATAATTAGAATTTTAAATGATTATTGTTTGAAATGAGACATATTGACATAATTATCGAATTGATGTCCCTCTGCAGCAGATCGCTGTGCCTCGGCAGGACGAGTGGACACGCTTCTTGAAAACACTAAGCGAACTCGGTGAGAACCAGGAGGAAGCAGAGGATCTGGCAACCCAGCGCCTAGCTGCCTGATTCGTGGCCCACGCTGCTCACAGTGATCTCTCCACTCAGAGTCAGGTCTTATATTTCTAAATGGACCTGAGTGACAATCTCGAGCTTCCGATATGATGGGAAAAGCCAGGCCAGTGAGATGGTGTTATATAGAGATGTGTTTTTTTTTTTTAAGAAAGAAGGGACGATCTCGAGAGCTAAAGTTCACACTAATCCACTAGAAACCATGATATTAAGCACCGCATTGGCACTCTACTCTATTTTCCAGACTTTAGGAATTTTCTTTTCCATCTTATCAGGAAGTACATGGTGTAATTTCTGCTTTTGTTTCATTCTGAGATGCCCATTTGTGTTGAATATTTAAAGTAATTAGCTTTTTTGTGTGCTAAATTAGCACTAGTGTTGTCTTGACCTTAATATAAATCCCCTTAAATTAGTATTACGCACATAAATTAGCATCTTTGTAGCAATGAAGGAAATATCTTTGGTTAGCTATAATGGCTAAAGTGTTGCTGAGGTAGCTAACGTTCGAGTGTTTTTACAAAAGGGTCTAACAAATCTTTTGGTGCGTGTTAGCTAGTTAATTCTATGATTCACACAAAATAAAATATGTATATTGATGTTTTTTCTTTTGAAAGAAAAGTTAAATTCAGGATATGAATTTTAATTTGGAATATAGTGTTTATTTTTATTTAACAAAAACAAAAACTAAGTTGTTTGAGCTCCATTTTTATAAAAACCCTTTTTACTTACTGTTTTTATGAACTAGCCTAGCATAACAGTGGATTTCGGACGTTTGTTTAAAAGCAGACTGTAGGAAATGTTCATACACAAAAGCACACACCCTTGAGTGCAGTAATGTTTAGCTAGCATGTTTAGCTACAAACCTCTGAGAAACAACTTGCTATATGTAGCTGAAATTGTTCGACATAGCCGACACTCTAAACGATCATGAAGTAAAATCCTCACAGCGGTGATGTAAAATCGTTCCTCTTTCTGTGGAAGTTGTTTTCTATACAGTGTAAGGATAAAACGCTAGCATTTAATTTAACCACAGCGGTACCTCGGCATACGAATTTATTCCGTTCTGAAGGCGAAATTTCGTATTGCGAAACACATTTTCCCATAGGAAATAATGTAAATGCAGGTAATCTGTTCCAGCCACGCAAAAATATTACCAATTTTACAAATTTCTAACACTGTAGTCATATTTTTTGCATTGAAAAACAATAAAAACGTTAGAAAAAAAGACATAAATGTAGTAAAATATGACGTAAATTGACATTAAACCGCACTTAACCTTAATTTATGACTAAAAATATAACCAATATTACAAATTTCTAACACGGTAGTCATATGAAATCATCTCCTTTTTCTTCTTGCTATCGTTCTTGGGACCCATGGTGCTATGTATTCACTAAATCTTGCAAAAAACCCATGAAAAAAAAAGTACGTAAACTCGTTTCGCTTGGCATTCCACTGACGCAAACAAAGTAGGAGTTCTTAGCCGGACTTCGATTCGGTTCGTTCACTTGTACTGTATGTCGAGGCAAATTTCTTGCAAAATTTCAGTTCTTAAGGCGAACATTTGTGAGGCGGGGCGTTCGTATGCGGAGTTACCACCGTACAAGCACTCAAGTACTCGAGAATCTGGTGTAAGATTAGAGTGCACACTGTGTGATTCAGCACAATATGATGACGTGTTTGTTTTTGACTGTTCACTTTTAAAGCTTTTTTTCCCCTTAATTTATCTAAATTATTAGTGCTTTAAAAAAAATAATAGCATTAATTTTTTTTTCTTAAACCTTTATATTTTAGGCATTTATTAATGCTTCCTTTTAACCACTAATATTTATATATTTATACACATTCCCTTTTAACTTTTGGAAAAAATTAAAGGGCTGGTGAGTTAGCCTTTAGCATGTTTACATCATGTCAGAATTACTTTAGTGACCGACAGATCGCACTGAAACTATCACTGTTAGCATTTTAGCTACTTAAACACTATTTTAGCATTTATGTATAAATACGTTTTTAAGATGATGCTAAATGTTACAGGTTAAAAAAAAAAGTTATATTGCAGAACATTTCATGAATTTTAAAGAGAAAACTGGGACTGTTAAGCATTAATGTTGGCTTTCTGAGTTTACTGTCGTTACTGTAATTCTAAGATGATGTGAACATATTAAAAGTGTGTATTTATATCCTGTGTAGTTTACAGGCTGGCGTTTAACATGGTGCACTGCTTAAAAAAAAACAAAAAAAAAACACTTTCTTGTACTTCATTAAAAGTCACTTTTTAACTCCAGTTGTGAATTTCAGTGTCTTTGTCTTTCCCTTGAAGGGTGGTTCACACACTTTCTACTGAAACTATACACGATTCCACTTCTAGTTAATGTCGTGGTCAGAAATGCACTTATCATCTATATAATGTAACTTATAAGAAATAAGAAGATATCTCAAATAAAAGAAACTGTCTGGTAATTTATTTCACACTAAAGTGTGTGTGTGGGGGGGATATTATATTAAAAAAAAGAAAAAACACTTTTTAGTCATGTTTAGACATTCAGATGGAACTCCAGACTGCATGAACACACAAACACATGAGAATAAAACATTCCCTGCTGTTTGTCCTTTTCCCCCCTATTGTGACCTCATCATAAGAGACTCTTCCCCGGCTCAATGCTCAGCCCCATCGTTCTCTGAACGCTATTTTTAGGATAAATACATTAAACAAGGCTAGACTTGTGTTTAGCGGATTCGGGCTAACCTACCATTCTTTATCTCTTTAGAAGGGCTAAGTATTAAATTAGCAGCTAACCAGTAACCTAGCCTTCTTCAGCTCTTAGTTGTATTTTAAAATTTATAGTGTTTAATACTGATGATGCCATCTTGAACTAATGATACTATACATTTCCCCCCCTTATTTCTTTCATCAGAAATGCAGTTTGATAAAGCCTGGAAATTGGTATAGCTGATTGATAAAGTCCCAAACATGGACATTTCTGGTCCCTTTGTTCTGATTGACTAGATGCACTTCGTTAATGTGGTGTAATCTCCACACACAAGCTGTACAGTTGTGTTCAAAATAATAGCAGTGTGTTGAAAAAAGTGAGTAAAGAAGAAAGATTAAACTTCAAGCATTTTTGTTTAAACGGTAAATTCATCACTTGAGTGATGACACTGCTATTTTTTTGAACAGACTAATATTTGTTTTTCTTCACTTACATTAAACTAATAATACATTTAGCACATTTTTCATGTTGTGATTCAGAATAGAATGTGCAGGGTGTCCAATGCATTTATGTGATTTAAATTAAAAGTTATTATATTATATGGAAGTTGAAGATGTTGGCATCCCAGGAATATTAGCAGAGGGAGATGGCATGTGGTTGTTTTTGTTAAAATGTACAGATCTACCTTTTGATGTCTTCACGAGTTCACTTTAACTGTACGTAGCCCTGTCAGTAGTCTATGTAGTCTATATGCATGGCTAAACTATTTACGGAGGCTAATAGATACCGGTTAACCAAAAAAAACTCACGCCTTCTCTATATGCGTATGCCCGAAGCCCGGAAGAACCAGAATAAACTTAAAATTTATATATAAAAAAAAAATAAAAGTTTAAAATGCAGTGAAACAAAACTCAGTCTGAATTTAAAATTTTAACTGTGTATGATTTATTTCCATAAAATACAATACAAGAATGAAATGCATTTAAATTATCCCCTAAACATTATCAGGTCAATTATATCCATCTCATATTTTATTAAATTTTTCATTTTCTGCCTCTGGTCTGATTTTGATCAGTGAGCGGACTCTGGGAACCTCTGTACACGCATCAGTGTGAGGCCGTGATGAAGACGACTGCACCGCGCTCCTCTGTGCAAAAGAGATGTACAACTATGTACAAGGCTTGTGCAAGCTACGCAAAGCATTATGGGGACGAGGAAGAGGGGCAGGAGGAGGAAGAGGAGGAGGCGGGGCTCTACAGAAAACATGCTTTGATACCACAATAGGAGGAAGAGATGCCTAAACACCAGCAAAATTATAATAATAATAAAAATGAGGAGAGAAAGGATTAGATGCAGCATACACACAGACAAGCAAAGAGAACTCAGGTCAAGTGGGACAGGACGAGAAGATCAATCAGAGATAAAAAAAGGTTTTGTGCATGATTGTGGAATTATGTTTTTCCTTTCCTCCCTAGAAGTACTGAAATGATAACAGGTTTAATAAAACAACAAGAAAAAAAAGCAATGGCAAGGGGTGATGGCATTAAAGCTCATCAGGAGTGTGTCAATGATAGCTGCCTTTCAAAACCCTTATCTGAATCAATTACTGGATATTTGCATGATGTGCTAAACACAACTTGATCAGATTTAAGGGAACATTAAAGGCATTTTTTTCAACTACTTCTTTAAATGATGTTGTTTTACCATCAACCCAAATTATTAGATATAATTAGTATTTGAGTTGATTTTCTGATCTGAATCATTGCTGTGTTTGTTTTATTTGTGCCCTACAAACAAACTGAATGAGTAACTGTGTTTGTGTGCTCACACCATGTCGTGAGAACATCGGTTCCAACTTAGGTGAGGAAAACAAACATACATCCTCAGGTACCCTTTATGAACATCTTCCTGTACTTATAAAACAGTCTTCGACATTCAGTAACAGTCTACTCAGTGCTCTATTGGTCTCATACTTAATAAGAGGTGGAATATTTACAGTAACAGTGTCAGGTATGGAATGTAACACAGCTGGATTTCATTATATTTTTCTCTCTTTTCTAAACAGTGCTTTTTTTTTTTTTTTTTGGAAGAAGCGTCATTTTCATGCTCAGTATGGTTCCTTTCATAATTTATAATATGTTCGTCTGATCAGCGGAGTTGGCAGAATTCTGAAAAAGAATGGTTGCCAAATCTCTCTAAATCATCCCCAAGCGCCCAGTAACATGTATATACATACACACGCAGCAGTCATATTAAGATGTGATAAGGAATTAAAGAGGATCGGGCAACCACTGCTGTCCCACATCACCCGAGTCAGAATAAAACAAAAGGCTCAAGCAGCTCATTTCAACGCATGAACTGAAACATTCAGTCGAAACAGAGGAGGCACTGATGAACTCCTAGCGGTAAATAAAACCCACCGTCTCCCCCCCACCACAATGACGACAACAACAAACTGAAACTAAAAACCGGAGCAAAGCAGGCTGGTGATCAACACGTACACACGCAGCCTCTGGAGAACAGGACCGATGTGGGCGTGGCCCGTTTAAGGAGCTGCCGCTTTAGTGGGCTGGATGCTGACCACGCCGGACGATTTGAATTTGGGCAGATGGAGTCCGAATTTGCTCTCGACGCCGGCGAACGTAGCGGCGGCGAGCCGGTAACCTCCGACGTGCTCTGCATTTACAGGGGGGAGCTCGGAGATACGGGACTTTGGTGTCGGCTCCGAACCGGATGGACGGCTGTGAGGACAGAAAGGAAGGTCAGAGGTTATAATATCCCACATCAAAGTGGTCCAGATAAATGAAACTCCTTGGCTGTTCAAGTAACTAAATGACAAGAACATTTACATTTAAATGCTTAATTATTAGCATGATTTTTTCTCATGGTGCAGGGAGGACTCATGAAGTCAGTACTTACTGTCCGCCGAAATCGACATAGAACCATCTCTGTAGTAACTCATAGGTCAAAAGGGTCACAGCGAACTGAGGCGATGAACGGAAAACACGAGCTAGAAGGGGAAGGGGGAGAAATTTTGGATTACTTAAAAAACCCCAATATACAGTATATACATATATTTTTACTGTTCATCACTTGTAGCTGCAGTAAGTAACTAGAGACAGGTCTGTACAGTTACACAATGAACATGAATGCAAACGCAGGTTTGATCTCAGCTCATCACTCCAACATGAGTGTATGTATGTGTGTGTGTGTGCGCGCGCGTGTGTGTTTTTACCTCCTGCTCCTTTCCAGAAAGCTCTGAAGCCCTCCTCTCTCATGATCTTATGGAAGCAGTCGATAACGCCGTTGTAGGTGGTCTGACCCGCACGGGCCGCCACCTGCAGTCGCGTTTTGATGACATCAGCCGGGGTGACTAGTGAGGCAGCTGGGACTCCTGTTCAACCAAAGAATCAAGAATATCCAGTGTGTACGTTTTGTAATGAGAATTTGAGAACGCTGAGGTATGTTTCATCATGTGCAGGACCCAAAGGTAAATATATACACAGTACATATGTTGCCTAACACCGTGTCACACCGTGAGCCAAAAGGTTTGTGATTACGTTTAGAATCTTTACGTGTGAAAAATTAATCACTACGCCAAAACTGTAAAAAAAATCCCGGTGAATCACAATAAACTGTACTTATAGCTACCACATGAAACTGCGCAGACTCCATGTAGGTGAGATAGGGGTGCAAGACTCATTTGTCCGACTTACGAACATGCTCCCGGAACAGAACTTGTTTGTAGAACTTTATTTTTTTATGTACAGTGAAACCTCGGATTGTGAGTAATGCGGTTTGAGAGTGTTCCGCAAGACGAGCAAAGAATTCAAATAAATCTTGACTTGGAAACAAAAAGTCTTGGTTTACGAGTA
>JAQMYL010000036.1:4093455-4104785 GCA_030014365.1 Clarias pachynema
ATCTGACCAAACTTGTTTGCAGCGTGGACAAACTCCTCTACAGACACAGAGTGAAGATGAGAAACATGGAGAGTTAAAGGAAGTTCGGGTTAGTACAGAGAATAAAAAAATCCCAGGAGAAACCATTAAGTCATAATAACGAGAAGCCACAATTAACGCGTTACACAGTAGAGATGGTGGGAGGGAGGGGGGATCAATTCAATTATGAATTGTGATTCTTTTGACTCTGTTTTTAAAACTACTTTTAAGTTTATAGGACAATCAGCCTCAGGCGTATCGAGTGTAGAACCTTCTGAGTGGCGCGACAGAAACGCATCATAACAGGGGATTAGTGACTAGTGATTCCGCTATTCCCTGTTACATGATGAACACACCGCACGCTCCTGTACCTTTAGTGACGAGCGTGTCTTTGCGGCTGCCGGCGAGCGTGCTGTAGATTTTCCGTATGAGCTCCATGTTGTTCAGAAGCGAGTTGAAGGCGTTGAAGTAGGAGAAGCTGACCATGTGAGACGTACCGCTGCCTGCTGCCTGGAGATGACAAACAGCATCGTAACAATCAGTTAGAGCACAAGTACGTCCACAAATACAAACAATGTAAAACGTTTAAAGCATTAAACAGTCTCTCATGCCGTCTGTGTCAGACCTCCTTGAGTGAAAACAGATGTCGAGAAAGTAAACACAAGACTGTGAATGAATGTGGATCTACTTTTCTTAATAATGGATCTAGTACAAGTCTTCAACATACAAACAAGTCCAATTTGTCCTTAAGTCCAACAAATATTGTTTAGGTACTGGAATTCTAACACATTTGGTTATACACAGTGTAAAACTAACATGCTCCATGGTCTGGTCCTTGTTCTTTAGGATTGTGCCGAAGGTTGAACGATTCATGTTAAAAGAACGAGCGATGTCTGCCGTCTTTTCACTTCGCTCCATTCTCTCAATTACTTTTACTTTTGTTTCCATCGGTATTGCTGGGCGCTTCTTAGCAGTACCAGCTTCACCGCCGCTGCTTTTACACCCTAGGGTGATTGTGACAATGTTCGCGGGACATGTGATCTAACTGCTGCGATTGAACACGTGTGTTCGTATCTTCGAAAAATTCAGAACTCGAATGTTCATATGTAGGGGACTTCCATATATTCAACTATTCTTCTTAGTGAGCACACAGAGCTTATGCAAGCGACTAGAGCAAATAGTGAATGGACTTTGTTGATGCTGCCACATTCCCGGTCTTGCAGAAGTGAAACAGTATACTGTAGCTGGCTGTAGTGCTGATCGACATCACATCAAATCAATATCATGTTTAAGTCAACATTTTACCATTTTGATCTGAACCATTTTGTTGTCGTTTGTCATTTCGTCCTCAAACGTCACTGAAAAGGTTTTGTAAATATTCTACTAAAGGTGAGCTACGCATTTGATTATTTTTCTTCATTTTTGTTAAATAAATAATGGCACGGTGAAATAATTATGTTATTTATCTGAGGTAACGCAGGTTACCCAAGACCTGCTACAATCAGATTTGGAAGACGTTAACATAAAAACACTGAAGTTTTGAAAATCAGCTTTTCCCTAATAATGTTAAGCATGTCACTATTACCTCAGTAGGTTAAACATACAGGTGTGTGTTGTTAGTCACAGTGAGAGTGGAGGACAAAATGACATTTACTTTATAAATACAGGACAGGATATTAACTCTGGCGTATCACATGAGCATTTGATTAAAATACAACCTTTGACCCATTATGGTCTTTAAAACAACTAGTCTAGAGGATGTAGCATGAATGGATGTAGGATGTAGATGGAGCAGAAGTTTATGAACTCAGCACAAGGATCAGGCAACACTGAAGTGAGAGTAAAATCAGCATGATGGACTTAAAGACAAATCAAATGATGATGTGACGTAGCTGCACAAACTCTAAAGGGAAACATACGACGCTCTGAATAGAAAACATTTCACTGCCGATTTTACAACTGCAGTTACACCAAACTTTAGTTTGTTTATCTACATCACTGATAAATCCAATATAAAGAACAATCTAGCTCTAGTTAGTTAGAGCGTCGTTATGGTCCGGTACAGTGTGTCAAATTCATGTCTTTTAAAAAAAAAAAAGAAAAAAGAAAAAGAAAAAATCACAAAAATCGCTAAAGGCAGAAAAGGCACTGGAAATCTCATGGGCCATGATGATGAGTGTAGATTATTAATAGGGTTTGGTTATTGTAAATTGACTCTCAGTAGACTGACCCAGATTACAGAGAACATCCCTAAAAATACACACACACACACACACACACACCCCACACTTACTGAGACCAGATTCTCCTCAACAAAAGTGGTCAGCATGTGGTGTCTGATGGTGGACATGATGTCACTGAAGTCCAGAGCGGAGATCAGCCCGGTCTTGGCTTTGTCTTTCTGTGCGAACGCCTGTCGTGCGTGCTCCAACTGCAGCTCCTGCAACAGCACAGGGACAAAAACTAATCAACGTCTGACAAATGAGATACGAGAGAGAGAGAAGCTGTATTGACAAATACAGCAAGACAGAAAAAAAAGAGACTGAGCAAAAACAGAGAAATAAAGAGAATAAGCATTTGCAAAAATAATCCGCCCCCCTGCCTGTACCCTCACAAAACCCACACCCCTTCCACTACCCTCAAAAAAGCCACACCCATCCCAACACTCTCAAATAAGCCACACCCTCATTAGGCCACACCTACTCCTGTGCCCCCTCAATAAGTCACACCCATCCACACACCCTCATAAGACCACGCCCACTCCTGTGCCACCAAATAAGCCACACCCACTCCCCCACCCTATAGTTGCACAGTACCTGCAGGAACTGGGTGAACTCCAGGTAGTTGAGGTGTTTGGTTCGGTCGTGGCCGAAGTGAAGGCGGATGAACTCACAGTCCCAGTTGAAGGGGATGTGGTGATGCACCGTCGTCTGGCTAAATATATCACGCACATTTTCTAGACAGACAGACGAAATAAAAATTGAGAGAGAGAGCCAGGGAGATAAAGAAAAACAGATTGAATGACCGAGAAGAAGAATGAGACAGAGTGAGCGAAACAAAGGAAACGGAATGAAATTACAAAGTTTACAGATTAAAAAACAACAACAACAACAACAAAAAAAAAAACACCACACCAGTTCTGCAACTTGTCATTCATTCACATGTGTCAGAACAAACTGCTCAAGTGAAGTGATACAACATGAGACTGGAACATGGTGTTCAGCCAAGATGTTTCAGTCAAACAAACAACAAAGTGTGTGACAGATACGGTCCTGATCAGATAGATAGAGGATAATTAAGACACAAGAATGAAAATGCTACATCACTGTAAGCTTTCATAAGACAACAAGTAAATAACAACACGTTAGAGGTCTAATTGGCCTGAAGTGGTTACAGACAGGGTGTTATAGAAACATTTAATCACAGAAACTCCTGATAGTGAGCCGAGTATGGAGTTGTGGAGTGAAACGGGGACACGAGGAATGAAAGGCAAATTATTACCGAAGGAGATGTCTCCGGTCCCGGTTTTATCGAACAGCTGGAAGGCAACGATGAACAGAGCATCTGGGACACAGAGTATAGACTCAAAGGCCAGAAACTCCTGGAATGAAATCAGCCTGTGTGTTGAAACAGAGAGAGAGAGCAGAGTTTATTACCACATACTGGTTATCTGTGAGTTAGCTCTTGCCTGCAAGGTGATAAATGGCTAATCTGAGACTCAGGTAAGGGGGCGGGGCTTCCACAATGCCACTTCATATAAGAGAGATTAAACCACCTGCGCAGGTTTTAATCATTCAAGATTCAGACGGTTGGTGCTTCCACCACAGATTTCGATATTAGCGCTACAGAGGCTTCAGAATATTGAAGTCAACCCTGACTATAAAAAGAATATCTGTGTTTTAACTTAATACAACCATATTTCCAAGCAACATCTTGAAAAAAAAAACTGTCAAACCTCTGTCTCTTGAATGTAAGGACTAGAAGAGTGACCGTCATTGACGAAGAAAAATATAACAATTATAAGCCAAGTATAAATATAGCTTGCTAGATTAGCTATTTATTACCCTGTTATAAATATAATTTAATTCAGATCATCAAGTCACTGTTGCAGCAGATGCGAGTTAGAAATAGTGAACATGGATGTTTCTCAATAAAGGGGTGCACTTACTTTAGTAGTGTTCTTTTTGTGCACTAATAAGGAGATTTGTGGTATAGGAGTGTATGTGAGAATTATACTGTGTGTATAATTCAGATGTGCGAGATTAAATAGCAAGTTTATTGAGTTATAGGAGACAGGAAGGAGCTGATAGAGAGACATTACTTTTGTACAGTTTTACACTTTACACGTACTCCTGAGACACACTGCAAGAAACAGCGCAACGTGAAGCAGCAGAAACGGGGGATCGCTCTCTCACACTCTGAGACACACACACACACACACACACACACACACACACACATACATACAGTCAGTGATGTGACCAATACACATGTCCTGATATAAACATCTAAAACCCAATAGCGACCACATGTTAAGCAAGATGACAGACAGGAAGAGACAGAGCCGAGAGCACAGACAGAATGAGTGAAGAGATGACCCTGATGTGAGAGCACAGAGCAGAGAGAGGATGAGTGGAGAGAAGAAATGGAGGAAAGACCACAAAGAGGATGAGTGGAGAGACGAGAACAGAGCAGAGAGAATGACCAGGTTAAAGATGAGGGCACAGACAGGACGAAAGGAGAAACAGGATGGAGGTGAGACAAACAGAGAGGATAAGACAGGAAGCAAGCCAATAAAAAGAACTAATTACAGGGAGTTCCCGACTTATGAACAAGTTCCGTTGTTCGTAAGTCGGATTTGTTCTTAAGTCTGACAAAGTGAGTCTTGTACGACTTTGACACAAATATACAATGTAAAGCATACTGAGCCACTTGATTAAATCTCTGTCCTCTTTCCCCACACTGCCATCACGTGGCCAAAATCTGTAACCACACCTATGGCGTACTTGATATCTCATTGTCGTCTTAAACAAAAGGGGAATCCCTGATGCCTTTTTGCCTCAGAGCTGTTTTTCACTGTATTGGACCGGGAACTCTGTTTTGTCGAGCATTTTAGGATGTTGTTGAGGAAATTAGGATTATTCACCATCAGAACAGCTTTACAGGACGGCCATTTTCTATCATAGTGTTCCCGGACTGATTCATTGAAACCTGAGTCCGACTCATTTTTTACTGGAGTGAGTTCACCGGTCTTTAGATTTTATAAATTCACTTTGAAAAGATTGTATACAATTGTAAATAGCGGTATCTGGCACACTGCAGTGTCTATTTTTTGTACATGTGAGCGATTTGTTTGCATCTACGAAAGTTTGTAGATCCACGGTCCGTTCGTGTCTGTGGAAATTCGTAACTCAAACGTTCATAAGTCTGATATTACCTGTACGGTTGGGATCACAGAAATGAGCAATGGAAAGAAGAGGAGATGAAAATTACTGAATGAAAAAACTATTGAGACCACAGAGAGAACATGATGAGACCAAAGGCAGAAGATGAAAAAAGAAAGGGAAGATGAGACCCCAAAGAGGACAGACAGGATGAAAGGAGAGACGGAGAGAGATGAGACGGAGGCGTGTCTTGGTCTTACCCGTCCTTGGTGGTATCTGCCACTCCGGCGAGCAGCTGCACAGTTTTGGGGTTGTGATGGACTTGTGTGTGGAGACCCAAATACTTCTGCACAAAGTCACTGGGGGTCATAAAACGCTCGCCTTCCTTATCCACAACGCTGGCATACTGACACACAAACACAAACAAACGGACAACGTAAGGCAGGCGGTCTTGTTTCTGATGTTTAATTTAGAAACACTTTTAACTTAAGTGAAAACATCCTGAGGAACTGCTCTGCGTCACTGCCTTCACTCCCCTCAGAGTCCCGTAACGACTAAACACGGCTTCTACACCACACGCCTCAGTCTGGAGTAATACTCGTCCCAACACAACTCTGCTGGAGCACCGCCCAGGTCACCTGAGACCAAGTCGCTCGGGCGCACACACAGTGTGAGAAAGAGGAAGCCAACGAATCCCGCTGTGTGTGCAGGCGCGCAGATTTGCGTGTCATTAGCTGAAAGAAAAGAAGGTGCGACTCCATACTCCTATTGTGCTGCATGGAAATCACACACGCACACTCACACACTCCCTGCTGAATCTCCTCTGTATACAACTTTATTCATCCCTCAGACATAAAAGAAAGTTGTGTTACTGAATATATAAAAATACCACAATAGCGTCCAAAACCAATTCTTGTCCACTGTCAGCCATGTCCTGTGTTCCGTTTAACATAAGTTTATTCACAAATCTAGGGGTTAGGGAATACAAACTTCTGATCTAGCTATTAAGACCAACTCCATTCTGTTGAGTTTCTGTCTGCTGAAGGTCTAAAAGGTACATTCGCCTCAGGCAAACCCCCTGGGATTTCACTTCAGTTAACATCAAGTGAAATATTGACTTTTTAAAAAAAATTGTTTATCTTGGAGCAATCCCCTGCTATGTATCTATGTTCTTATGCTTTTTCAAAGCTCGCTTCATGACTTTATTCTAAAGCTACAGATACATGGACAAAGCGAGAGAGAGAGAGAGAGGTTTGGCCTTGTCCCTGTCCTGGAACGCAAATCTAAATTGACCTCGTCATTGTACTTACACACCATTAGTAAACACTTGTTTATTCACAGAACAAAAAAAGGTATACAGGTCGTAAGCCAAAGCCCTGAATAAACACAAAGTAAAAACATGATCCTATCACTGACCGCCATGTGAGCGACATGAGGGGTACACGCACCGCTACATCACTGAGCATGAGACATCCACACGCTCCAGTACATAAAGTACATAAAGCCACAGTGAAGCTTCTGTAATAGAGGGAATAAAGAAAACTCAAGGAAACAGAAATGGAGAGCATGTTACAAGTTTATATAGTTAAAGAAAATAGCAGGAAACCCTGACAGACCCTGATTTATAAACCGACTTTTATAAACCCAGTCGTGCTTAAATATAAATTTTCTTCTGAGTTACACTTACAGACAACATATCTGTCCATCACAAAAGGGTTAGACACAGTAAAGATGAAGACGTTCCCAGGCGTGAAGAACAGATAATTGCTCTCAGCATGTGAAAGTTAATCACGTGACACAAGCCATGAGCGATTCAATCAACTACGATCACGTTTTACTTATGAGCGGACATCAAAATGCAGAAATATTAACAAAATTAATATTAATAAAATTGTATATAATAATGTAAAAAAAAAAAGTGTAAAAACTTGACATTTTTAAATCACCTGATCATGACAGGTCTCAGTATTAGACGAATATGAACCGCTGACAAACATCAGCACTTTTTTTTTCACCGTGCCATTATTTATTTTACAAAAATAAAACAAAGAATTTGAGCAATACGAAGTACCTCCATGATTCAAAAGCTTGTGGCCCTGCCAGGCCACAGTTGTAAATAAGAAACCTGTTCTTAATCTGTCTTGCCTGGTTAAATAAAGGAGTAAAAAAAATAAAATAAAAAAGTAAATCCACCTTAAACAGCAAATTGAGGTAATTTTTTCCTGTATGACTTTATCAGATGACTTTGTCTTCAGTCAGATTCTTTAACTGTTTATTTTGCCATTCTGATGTAGATTTCCTGGTGTGTTTCACATCATTGTCCTGTTGTGTAACCAAATTTTAACCAAGTTTTAGCTGTTGGACACATGGCCTCACATTTGTTTCTAGAACATTATGGTATACAGAGGAGTTCAGGATTGACTCAGTGACTAAGATTCCTCAGGTCCTGAGCCACTGAATATAAGAATAATCTCCCTCACTCTTCTTAGTTTCCTAGTTCTCTAAAACTAGGAATTAAATTAAATGATGGCACGTGAAAAAAGTTCTATGTTGCCATAAGTATAAACGTATGTGCCTGATTTTATAACGTACCCGAATACAAGACCACCCCGGCCCGAGTTGAGAAATCATCACACGATGACGACATCTACAACAACGAGGAGATAGCAGATGATTAGATTACATTCCTCATTCCTGAATTTTGTGTGACTCTGTTCAAGAAGCCACCGCGTGAACTTCGCTCTACTGCAGGTGATCATTAGGAGCTGGATATTTACGTCTCCTGTTTCAGATTGTGAAATGACACAACATACTGCACAAGCTTCAACATTACTGTCCAAAAATCACCCAGAGATGTGTGTCAGACGGTGTAGTGCGCACTTTCAGGATCAAGTGAGCCATTTAAAACTGATTTCCTAAAACTAAACGTGAAAAGATGTGATTGTTCTCACACTGATCTATAAATCTAACTCGGTCACATTCAACAGTGAGAAGAATAGACAGAGACAGACACAGAGAACACGTGCGAGAGAGAGAGTGAGGGAGAGAGAAACAGACAAAGAGAATGAAAGAGAGACAGACATGGAAAAAGAGAGAGAGAGAGAGAGAGAGAGAGAAAAAGATAATGAGAGAGAGAGAGAGAGAGAGAGAGAGAGAGAGAGAGGCAAAGAGAATGAGAGAAACAGTCAAAAAATGAGAGACAGAGACAAAGAATGAGAAAGAGAATGCGAGAGAGAAAAAGAGAATGAGAGACAGAAAGGGAGACAGTGACAGAGAAAGAATGAGGGAGAGAGACAGACAGACAAAGAGAAAGAGACAAAGAGAATGAGAGAGAGAGAGAAAAAAATTAGAGAGACAACTTTAGGCAGACCAAGAGAGAGAGAGAGAGAGACAAAGAGAGAGACAGAGAAAGAGAACGAGAGAGACTAATAACAGAGAAAGAAAATAGAGACAGACAGAGAGAGAGAAAAAAAATGAGAGACAGATAGACTGAGAGGGAGGGAGAGAGACAGAAAAAGAAATAGAACAAGAAAGAAAAAATTACGTTCAAATCAAACAGTAACGGAAAATAATGTGCAGAAAATTAACTGAAAAACCGTAAAGAATAAGAAATAAACACAAAGTAAAAACAAATAAAATAATTACATTCAAATTAAAAAGTAACTTTTCATTAAAAGTAAGATAAAAAATAAAAACTCACAATCACACACTAATGTAGAATGAGCATAAAAACCTGGCAGTCTGGACCTCTGCAATTATTTAATCACACAAGACTGAAGTTTATTACAGATAATTTACATACAGTCTGGAATTTACGCCGTTATTTAACCATTATGTTTCTTAACACATCATTCTGTGGTGAATAAATATTGGAAAACATCCTCTTAATGTGATCATTAGTGCCTCGATAAATACATTTGAACAACAATAGCACATTTAATAGTTAAATACTGAAGTTGAGTTTACACAGTTGCAACGTGTGTCAAAACAGTCGCTGTACAAGTTTCATTTTATTTGTTTTTTTTTTTTAAATCAAATCGTGCAGCCCTAGTGGGCATTTATCCTCTGTGAAGATTTAGAGTTCAGCTTACGATTCCTGACGAAAACGCAGGTATAAGGTTTTAACCCCCACCTCTACACTCTATAAGCCACCTAAAGTAACGACTAATACCACCAGCTTCTACACCTTAGGGCATTTAATACACACAGACTCGCAGGATATAAAAACCTGTCATTCCTGTTGGTTACTTTTTTCCCACCAAAAGGAACAGATTCACCTTTACACACGGCTAGGGGCAAAAATACCAACAAACTAGAAAAGAGCTAGAAGCTCTGGACAACCCAGGCTTTGTGAAAGACAACTCTGCACTGTTTTAAGATCTGTGGAGAAACAACAACCCTCTCATTTTATGTCTAGACGAGCTGATGCTCTTAGAGGAAAGTCAATAAAATCTTAATCATGTATTAATAGATGAACGTAAATCTGAACGCTTGTTAGACTCAATAAAGGGCGTGGTAACTTTTACTTCATACTGAGCAGACCTCTGTTCAGCGCATTTCTTAGGATGTACAGATATTATAAATCTACATAGAGGGACTACACAGCCTACAGCACTACAGCGTTCCACAGAGAGGCATTTATAGTTTTACACTGTGTGTGATTTGGGATTCGGCTTCTCACACTGAAGCGACTGCGAGTGAGAGTGAAATAATGTCTTCTAGGTTGTATTTATGACACCTACATACCTGGTGCTGTATTTATGCTTGTGCGTGCAAGTGTGTGTGTGTGTGTGTGTGTGTGTGTGTGTGTGTGTGTGTGTGTGTGTGTGAAAGATCAGATCAGGGGAGTGTATAATGCAAAAATAGTGACCAGTGGTGTTAGTTGTGTGCTTGGGAGGACAGAAAAAAGGTCATAAGTTCAAAACTCAGCGCAGTCAAAGCGCAAGGCCACTAAAGTTATACAGTACTGAGTTATCCAAAAATATCACAGCATGATACTTCTGAGATACACAGTATTTATCATGAAATGTCATAATATAGTCGTTTGTGAAGAAAAGACCAGCTAAGCAATATCGCCGCATTTTAAAACAAAGTATATTAATAAAAAAAGAATTTAAAAAAAGCAAACAGTCAAATTTCACATGCACGACCTCACACTATTTGTGACCTAAAAAAGGAAACGAGAGGCAAATGCCAATAGAAAGGAATTTAAAACCTGTGTGCTCAATGTGACATTTAGTTTTGAGACTCTGAAGGCATTTGAGGCCATAAAAATTATTTTCTAAAATAATCCTACAGGTGGAAGACAATAAATTACTGTATTTACACATTTTCATCCCGTGTGGTAGGAGTGAATTATTTAACAAGTTTGTTTAGAAATAATAATTATGGCGGATGACAGATATGCGCTGCTCAGTCACAAAAGCTTTGTGTTTAATTTAACTTCAAGTTAAAGATTAAACTCTTGTGTTTGTGCATTGTTTAAATGTTGCGCTTTGTTTTTTAAATGAGAAAATGAATGTTATAAGAAACGAGCTACATTTAAATTGATTAAAATTTTCCTTTCATTAGACTTTTCTTTAAGTTTTAAAACGGCAACAAAATTAAGCCAAGGATATTTATAAAATCACAACTTTAACGTGTAGAAGGTTGACTGGTGATTCTCGTCTCTACTAATCAGTCCTAATCCAAGAACAATCAGCGAGTTCAGAGTCGGATCAGCCGCATGCTGCCTCATAGAGGCTGATCCTGACTCGGGACCAAAAAAACAAAAAACAAACAAAAAAACCCACATCCTTGAAAACTAGAGAAATCAAAGCAGGATGAACAGACAGTAGTGATGCGCTGGTCGTCTTTTAACCCGCGGACCCCGCGGGTAACCTGCGGGTCGGGTTGGGGCGGGTAAAGAAATTGTCGCTTTATTTGCGG
>JAQMYL010000036.1:4107449-4117684 GCA_030014365.1 Clarias pachynema
TCAGGTGTCCCAGGTCAAGAACCAGCAGACTGAGGAACAGCTTCTTTCCCAGAGCTGTCTCCTTATTGAACTCTGCCGCCCACTGACACCTGCTCACCCCTCACACACCCCTATACTCTTCCCATTACACTATTTACACTTTACACTATTTATTATGGACTGCACTACAATGCACCTGCCTGAAAATACAAATATCCATGCACAATACATTTGTAAACTTCTGATTGAGTATATATTCGGACATGTCTACTTGTAAATTCCTGTACATTCTGTACATGTTTACATTATGTTCATATCTACCTGCACATATCTACTTGGAAATTCCTGTCTATAGAAAATAGTAACCTGTACATTATGCTCATATCTATTTGCAAATTCCCAACTACAGTTAATAACTTGTATATACGGTTCATCCATTGTAAATTTATAAGTATAGTTACTAGCAATCTGTATTTTATGCTCACATAATATCTTTCTGTAATAGTTACACATAGCTTCTCCCTGCACATATCCCTTTTAAGTGTACTTAGAACTTATACCTTTATCCTGCACTTTCTGCTAATTGCACTGTTATGTGTCGGATTGAATTGCTCAATGTAAACAAACACCTGCACCAATAGATATTAATTAGAAAAGCTAAACTGAATATTTTTACTGGGATTAGTTCATATTTTCACCACTGAAATAACAGTGCTGTTGGTAAACGTGGTTTACTGTAATTATAAGTGAATTTTAACGTGCTGGAGTCGTTTTTAGACAAAACTTCATCTTTATCCGATCTACTTTTTCGATTTCGTATCCGTGTTTCACTCTCCGATTACCGAACAGGGAGTGTATTTGGCTGACAATGAATGAAGTAACAATTGTACCTGACACTAAAGGGTTCGTCACACCAAATACTGACTATATTTCATTCATTTCACTTTACTGGGCTTTATAGTTTTTTTTTTATCCTTGATTGATGCCATTTATTTGCATGTGCCTAAGACTTTTGCACAGTATTGTACATCAGACACTGTTAACCTTGGGATCATTTTAAGTAAATACCATATAAGTGGCAAAATAATACTCCCTCCTTTACCTTGTTCGAATGCGTTTGTTATTAATGCTGTTGGTGTAACGGCTGCTCCCGTCAGGGGGTCTCCACGGTGGTCCATCCAATCCGCACACAACTTGGCACAGGTTTTACACCTTCTGACACAGACTCTCATTCTGTCCGGGCTTGAGACCAGCACTGCATCCAGAGGTTAACTGGATCTCATATCAGAAGTAAAAGGGTTTTGCAAGATACAGTATAAGACATATTTTAAATGCGTGTGCTCCAGGTAAGAGGTGGAGGCGGGAAAAGAAGGTAAACACACTGGTAGCTCATATCCCTGTAATGAAGGAATGAAGGCGAGGAGTCGGTGTGGGTCAGGATCCCTCAGGTTGAAACAGCTCTCTCTTTTCCTTCATGAATATCAAATTGATACGCTGTGTAAGCGGGGGGAGTTTTATTATTCTTCACCAATCTGGTTGGATTTGGGACAGTCCATCTTCTTAAACACACCTTGCCCAGACATGCTCATACAGAGGATGCAGCTGCGTATAATAACTGAAGTTACAACAGGTAGGGCATGGGGTAGCGCAGTGTGTTAAGGCTCTAGGGTACTGATCAGAAGGTTAGCAGTTCAAGCCCCACCAAGTTGCCTTGGGAAATAGCCTTAACCCTGCCTGTGACATGGCTGACCCTGAGCTCTGACCCCAGCCTTCTAATAAAAGCTGGGATTTGTGAAGAACAAAGCATTTTACTGTGCACTCACTCAGTGTAATGAATATGTGAACAATAATGCTTTTGTTTAGCCTGAGCCACAAAAAAATCCTTAAATCATGAATTTCTGTGTTTATGATCATGCAAAAACAAAACATCCATGATAATGAGAGATATCAGAGGAGAATGAACAGACTGATGTGAACTGAAGAGAAGTCTAAGTGATCTTAAACAAAAATAATTAGTTACTACTAATTAATTACTGCCAAGAAGAATCCGGGTATCATACTAAGATGCTCTTCTGCTCACCACGTTCATAAAGAGTGATATAAGTTACTGTTGGCTTCCTGTCAGTTCACACCAGTCTGGTCACGTTCCTCTTATCTCTCCTAACAACAAGGCGTTTACACACACGGATCCTTCACTCTATTTAATGTCTCTTGTTTTTGCACCCACGACATATAAAATATAAAAATTTTCTCCCAGAGATGTTAAAGTACATCACATAATAGGGATGTTAATGCATACTGTACATGAATAACATAGTGAACTGTTGCCTGGTTTTAGTCCATCATCAGATTATTGATCATGTAAAGGAGACGGACATACAAACAGATAAATAATACGGACAGCTGAAGAAGTGAAGAAGTCTGGCAGTCTGTTTACTAGACTTGTTTTCACCAAGAAGCATGAAATATCCTCAACCACATTCCATCATTAACACATTAAAGTCTGCATTCAGACCTCAGCTTTTCATTAAATCAGATCAGATCAGGTAAATTAATCAAGCTTTAAAAAAAAAAAAAGGAGGGGAAAAACACATTATAAACATTTCCCACATTCTTTCTTTGTCGTCTTTAGCTACAAACAGTTTATTTACAAAGTATACAAAAGTCCAGGAAGTGACGGTGATGATGTGCGAGTCTCTGAGAGTAGAACAATCCACACTGTAAAGTGCCGGGAAGCGAGTGTCCTCTACTGCACTCTGTACTTGTAGAACCAGCAGAGACCTTTAGTGAAGTTCCAGCCCAGTGTGACGGAGAGAACGTAGAGGAACCCGAGCAGAGCGAACGGGTAGAGCAGAACCACCGTGTTCTTCAGGAAGGGTAGAGCTGAAACACACCGAGCCGGACAGGAGGTTAAAGTACAGGAATTTCACAATATCATTTCATATTTCAAACCTGACAGCCATGCTAATGGAAATCTAGCTGTCAAAGAAAGAAATGAGAAAAATGTAACAAGAAAAATGTGTAATCGTAGATTTGGTGAGGGTCTCTACAAGGACAAGTCTTAAATGTATGGAAGAACTCTCCAGTGTCACAAGTCGACTCCAGTCTTTACTGTTAGAAATTTGTTTTGATATGAATGTAATAAAACACACTGAGGTTTTAGGAAAACCACCAACACACACACACAGAATCGCTATAAATCAAGGCTCACACACACCGCTGTAGCCGAGGAATGTGATGTACACGTAGTACCCGATGGCGATCAGCCACAAGGTGTTGCCCACGAAATATCCCACGAACCAGTCGGAGTTGATCACCACGATGTCTGTAACACAAACACACTCGGTTCACACTGCACAGAAACACCTGGAGATACGCTTCAAACCAGATATTTACACACACACACACACACACACACACACACACACACACACAAAAACTTTTTTTTTCTCTTTACTGTCAAACATTAAATCAGAGTAAACTTTTTCTGTTTTAGATCAATAAATATTAACACATTTTTTGCATTTGTTGTCGGAATCAGGTGAGGGAGAATTTGATGGAATTTTTTTTTATTACTCAGAATAATTTTTATTATTCATGAGTCAAAAATTTACATACATTTCCTTAGTTTTTGGTAGAATTACCCTGAAACTGTTTCACTTGGGCCAAAGTTGCGTGTATCCTTCCACAAGCTTTCTACAACAGTTTGCTGGAATTCTGTCCCTCTCGACCGAACTGGTGTAACTGGGTCAGGTTTGTAGACCTTCTTGCCTTTCGCCTCTTCAGTGCCGCCTTTTCTATGGGATTGAGAATCAGGGCTTTGTGATGTCACTCCAATACCTTGACTTAGTTGTCCTTAAGCCGATTTGTAACTAATCTGGAGGTATTCTTGGGGTCATTGTCCATGTTGAAGACCCATTTGTGCCCAAGCTTTAACTTCCTGGCTGATGTCTTCAGATGTTGCTTCATGATGTCATCTGTTTTGTGAAGTCCACCAGTCCCTTCTGCAGCAAAGCAGCACCACAACATTATACTACTAACTCTCATACTTCACAGTAGGGATGGTGTTCTGAGGCTTCAAAGCTCCGCCCTTTCTCCTCCAAATATAACGTTTATGGCCGAAAACTTACATTTTTGTTTCGTCAGACCGCAGGACATGTCTCCAGAAATTAAGATTTTTGTCCCCATGTGCAGTCGCAAACTGTAGTCTGGCTTCTTTATGGTGGTTTTAAAGTAATGGCTTCCTCATCCCAGTGTAACCTTTCAGCTGTTGGTGATACAGAACTGGTTTTACTGTGGACACTGTCTTATCGTTTCAGCCAGCATCTTCACAAGGTCTTTTGCTTTGGTCCAGGGGTTGATTCGCACATCTTGCACCAATAAAGTTCCTCTTTGGGACTCAGAATCCGTCTCCTTCCTGAGCGGTGTGATGATGAACATTCCCATGTTTTTTATACTTGTGTATTATTGTCTGAACAGATACGAGTCAAACTTGTGGAGGTCCCACAATCCTTTTCCTGATGTCTTGGTTGATTTCTCTTGATTTTCCCATGATGTCAAATAAAGAGGCTCCGTGTTAGAGGGGTGGCTTTATATACATACATCCACAGCTGTGCCACCTTAATGCAAATTAAATCAACTAACCAATCAGGAGCTTCTTAAGCTCAGAATGGAATCATCTGGAGTTTTCTTTTTGTTTAAAGACACAATAGTCTTAGTGTATGTAAACTTCTGATTTTGACGAATGTGAAAAAAAAACGAATATAAAAATTCGCCCTCGCTTGATTCTGACATTTTACAAATGCAAAGAAACATTTATTGATCTAAATCAGAAAAAAAGCTTTACTCTGATTTAATGTTCGACAGTAAAGATTATTTCTGAAGTGTATGTAAATGTAAATATCAACTGTAAGTGGATTTTTATAGACGAGACACATCAGTCTGGCGTAAAGCTCAAAATAAAACAGCTGCTCTGCTGCTCGCTCTGTGATGACTGTAACCTCCGGTGGTTTTCACGGTTTCACGTCTGCACATTAGTCTAAGTCTTTTTTTTATCAACTCATCCAGCGAGTTCATTTTCAATCAGTTAATCAGTCGAACTTCTACTTTCATGATTAATCAAGCCATTGTTTTAATTTGTTTAACTTGAGTGAAAAATAGAAATCTCTTTAAATCTTTTCTTCAAGAATTTTCTCCAGAAAATAATTATTTTATTTTATACAGTTGTACAACAGTTCTGCATTTTATTTATTTCAGTTTAACGAGTCAGAACAAGACTATTTAATGGGGTTATAAAGTCCTATTTTTCACCACGTGTCGGCAAATTCTTGCGATGCCTCGACATATTCACGTGATTGATGACGTCAACACGTCTTTCCAGCCCTACGCTGGATCAGCACAAAATTTCACTCAGAGGAAAGTGATATCCACTATCTTCTGGGTACACAAGCTACAGATGGTCATGATTTCCGAGTGTCCCTGTGACCGACCGGGGGGATGGGGGGTGAGAGAGAGTGCATTGTCCCTCCCACCTTCAACTGCATGGGCGATTTCTTTAGTACTGGAGGAATGAAGACTCACGGTTGATGAACAACAGCTGGAGGAAGTGTAAGATGACCAGCAGAGGGTAGAAGGCGTTCAGATGCACGTCGAAGGCGTATCCCCACTCCACATCGTAATCCCTACCGGGATGCTTCATCAGGTATTTATTACTGACGATCCTACACATAAACACACAGAGGTATTAGGCACGGCTCAGATTATGATCGGATCTCTGTTTGGAGACTTACCTCACCTTTAAGTCCTGTTTTATTTGATCACATTATTAATTATTAGCATTTAAATCTACAGTAGGTGATTTCTTACTTGTATGTAAATATGTAGAACGTGATAAATAGTCAGTAGAAATGCAGGAAGTAACTTGTAGCACATGATAAAACCGCCTTATGATACAGAAAGACACTTGTGTTCCCTGATTGGTTGAATCCAGGAAATGTATATTTAGTGTATATTTTGATTCTTTTTTTGTTGTTGTTGTAAAAATGTGTAATAAAAATGTTTTATTCATGTTTCAAACCTACATATGATAATTATATAATAGTTATCTTTGAACAAGTAAAATAATTGAGCAAGATTTATTCCATGAGTGCTGATAATAGACAGTAACAGCACTGGGATGTTTAACTACATGAAGAACACGTCACTCCACGTCTCAAGTGTCCAACACTCGTTAATTACACTTTAAATACTTAAAAATTATATATATTTTTTTAAAGTAGGTCTGTACGATCTGCCATGCTGAGAAGGGAGGCAAAAACCCACATTCAAAAAACCAGTCCCTTTAGTTGATAAAGTTGTGTACATTTAGATGCTCTTATCCAACTTACAAGTTAAGTGCTTAGAAGTTTCCATCATTCAAGACACCCTTACACTGGTTCACTAGATTACTAACCAAGTACCATGAGGTGAAGTTCCCCCCCAACCCCCCACCGCCTAACCCAAATACCAAAGAAACCGATCGGCCTTTAATCCTCGTTTAAAGATCGCCAGTGACTACAGACATCTAGAGCAAGTTCACTCCGGAGATGGAGTGACCAGTCGAGCAGTGCTGGAGGATCGGAAGGGAACGAGGTGACATCATTGTTTGTCACATACTTGCTTTTAAGTCACTACTCGGTGTGTGGGACAAATGACTGTACACAGCTTTTCATTTAACTCTAATTGAGATTCAGACTCAGGAACCTGGAAGTTAACTGAGCTGATATTCTAAAGGGGAATAAGTCAAAATATAAAGATAAACGTATTATGAGATTTACAGGACACTGTCCCCCGTCTCCATGGTTTATTCTCCTCGTCGTTTGGCTACACAGTACCAGGAAGAATTTAAACCTATTTCACCCTGTTAATTACACTCACTGTCAGTCACCAGCTCCTTCAGTCACAGTTATTTGGTTCTGTCCGGTGTGGAAGGGTACGTGGGGGTGGAGCTAAATTATTGGTTAAATATATCAACAAATCATAATCTGTTGATAATAAATGTGTGTTTGACAGCAGAACCTCGAGTGTGATACTGCGTAATTTAAACGCACTAATCGTACCTGATGGAGGTTTAGAAATCAAGCACCTCTCATAGTACTTCATAATAAATATCTAGTAGAAACGGCCTGATGAGATTCTCCACCATGTTTCATCTACAAACAATATGTAAAGAAGTGAACGGATTGGTGCTGTTTAATTTTAGGTTTATACTGACTGTTTTTTTTTGTAAACTCGGCTAAAGCTCGGCATCAGGTCTTGTTTACTCCAGTGCATTAAAGCTGCAGTCAGGAGCTCATTTTCAAACGCGCCTTGTTCTATCAGCGTTTCCTTAAAAGGCCATGACATTCATGACCTCTGATCTGAGGGGGCGGAGCTTATGGAACTGACAGGTGAGTAAAGACACACGCTTTTCCTGATGGGTTGGATGAACTAACGGACTCGGTGGACTGTGAGAGCCGTTAGCATTAGCGATGTTCCCGCGCTGTCGCTCAGACTCACCACATGAGGGTGGAGATCAGCAGGCCGACGCCGATGCAGTCGATGAAGACGACCCAGAGTAAGAGCTTCAGCGTCTCCACAAAGCCCATGTCTAACACCAGACCAAAGCCCAATGTGGACACTTTGGACAAAATACACACATTAAATTACAACAATCAACACTTTTACTCTTACACACACACACACACACACACACACACACACACACACTAACACACAGTAAACGCAGCCTGCGTGACATCCTGATACAGCTTGTCTGATTGTATTTCTTTCACCTTTTCAATGCGAAATTAAACTAACTGTAAATATACGAGGGTGAGTCGAAAATGATCCGCACTCTGGCTGTAGCATTTATTTTTAAATAACGTTTAGAAAAGACAAATACATGATTTATCAACATAATCTCATAGACTCTGTCGGTACATCAACAAGTTCTTGTATTCCTTCGTTTAAAAAACATTTTAGTCCGAGCTGTGAGCCAGAAGTGAGTCCTTGTCCTGCTTTCAGGGGACCAAACAGGTCAAAGTCCGACAGAGCGAGATCAGGACTGTATAGCGAGGACGCTTTAACACCTTAAAACCAATTTTTTTTCAGAGTGTCGAAAGTGTGGACAGAAGTGTGTGAACGTGCATCATCATGTGAGATCACGGATTCCTCGGATTTCATTCCTCAGTTCAGCTCTTCAATAAGCGTCTCACTGTAACGAGCACTGCTGATTGTTGGACCTTTATCCTGATGTTGTTCCAATACTTCTGGCCCACAAGAATCCCAGAAAACTGTAAGCGTTGATGAATTTGCCAGCTGATGGTTTTGACTTTTGAACTTTTTCTTGAGGATGTCTCCGTTCCAGCCGTTTAGTCTCAGGCTCGTGGTGATGAATCCGCGTCTCGTCACCGGTGATGATTCTCTTAAAAAAAAAAAAAACTTTCATCTTCCTCAGAGTTTCGCTCCACATTTTGTTGGCAGATATCCAAACTGTTCTGTTTACACTCTTCGGCACCAGGTCCACCCTCAGACCACAAAAAAAACAAAAACAAAAAAAAACAACCCCACAATCACAACACGCTGCTCTACTTTCGTGCAAATTACAAGTGGGGCGTTAATTTTTGCTCACACCGCAGTTACAAATGAACCGATGTAACACGTTCACACCTGCACAGCAGCGACGGGGGAGACGTGAACGGAAACGCGGATGAGATGCTGAGTGCAGATCATTTTAGACTCACCTCCGGATTATAATCTTTGTGTGTGTGTGTGTGTGTGTGTGTGTGTGTGAATACACTGACCACACAGCCAGATGCTGAGCAGCACCAGGAAGGCGGGGTCGTCGCGGGCCCACTGGTCTTTGGTCTGCTTGCGGTAGTGGAAGTTGCGGTAAACTCTCTGCGGCGAGGTGAAGAGGTAAAGCATCTGCCACATGGCGAACTCGAAGTCCATCTGTTTGAAGTGCAGGAGGCGGCGCAGGTACTTGTAGCGCTTCGCACCGGCGGTGTGTCGAGCGGCATCGCGGGAGTTCAGGCTGCCGTTGGTCTGTTTCTGTGGGGAGTACGCTGTGGTGGGCAACATGCTGGCTGACACACACACACACATTATTACAATAAGAACAATGAGAGCATTAGATACAACTTTTACTGAAGCTGTAATACACCTGTTTTTAATAATAATAATAATCTTCTTCTTCCTTTACCCCACTGCATCTTTTTGTTAAACATCTTATGAAGAGGGAAATTAACACGATTTTTTTCTTCTTACAAAATTTTTCATACCTAGTTAACCTGGGTGGTTTTAATGTTACGGCTGATCAGTGTTTAAACAAACCAATCAGCTCCTTACTGAGCTCAGTGTTTAAGGTGTCGGCCCCAGGTTCAAATCCTAGCAACACCCAAGTTGCCGCTGTTGAGCCCTCGAGCACGACCCTTGTAACCCTCAATCTGCTATTACAGGTGTGTAACATGTGGGTCTCTGAGTGGCGCGGTGGTAAAGTGCTCGTCCCCCATCATCCTCCGAGTGTGTTACTCCACCCCCCAACGGTGCGAACGAGGGGAACGGCTGGCATCACGTGGTTCGGAGGAAACACGCAATAGTCTTAGAATTGGACACGACTAGATTAGGGAGAAAATCATGAAGAAAAAAAAGAAGATAAGTAATACAAAATAAGGTAAAGTGAAGTCGCGTCTGCCAAATGCCATAAATGTTGAATGTTTTAAAGGTTCCCCTTGTGCCACCAGGGCAGCGCTGCTCCCTCAGGGCATGACTTCACAAGACCAGGACTGAAGGATGCCGTGAGCGGTCTCTTGCCTCTGTGGATCGGACACGTTTTTCCGGAACATTCCATGGAAGCTCAGTCGAATTGCGATGGGGGGAATCTGAAGGCTGGATCAACAATCTTGAACGGATCGCCTGCTGAGCCTCAAACACAACAGGATGTGAAACACTCGGTGTTCTGATACCAGCACTGACTTTTTCACTGATTAGCTTTTTTGTGGGTTTGGATTGGACCGGACCGGCTAGTGTTTGCTCCCAACGGCATAGACGAGCCACGGATGCTTGCGATCCTGTCACCAGTCTTCTTCTTCTTCGTCTATCGGCTGTTTCAGGGGTCGCCACAGCGAATCATCTGCCTCCATCTAACCCTGTCCTCTACATCCTCTTCTCTCACACCAACTACCTTCATGTCCTCTCTCACTGCATCCATAAATCTCCTCTTTGGTCTTCCTCTA
>JAQMYL010000036.1:4203483-4218312 GCA_030014365.1 Clarias pachynema
ACACACACACACACACACACACACACACACACACACACACACACACACACACACACACACACACACACACACTTTTAGAGCAAGCAAAGAGAAAATAATTGAACTACTGTTGTTTCACAGTACTTTAGCCGTTACATAATGACGAGGGAGACGAGAGACAAATCCTAGTCAATTTGGTGACCAAATTATGCGAAATTTCTGAATAATGTCCAAAAAGGAGGCTCTGTGATCAGTTACAGTGATGATCACAGAGCCTTGCAACAGTATTGCAACACACCTGGGCCGTATTCACAAAGCTTCTTAGAATTCTCTCAGAGAGCTCCTATCTTAGCTTACAAAGTCTTAGCTGGGAGTCCTAGACTAAAAGTGATTTAGGAATATGTTAAAAAAAAATGTCCAATTTCCACACAGTTACTATATTTAAGTTCTTACATTTATTTACCGTACTGATTGTATTACTTGTAATCCATTTCAGATTGATGGGAGCAAAATGGCTCAGCTTTTACTACAGTAATTTACTGTATGACAGAATATTTAAGTTGCACTTTTGTATGGTCTGTAGCCAACAATCCAAGAGAGATGGAAGGACGTAAAACAACAAGAAAACCAGAGTGGACAGAAGAGCAGTGTTTAATTTTAGTTTAACGCTCAGTGTTTGGAGAATATTTCTTCTTTCCACCATTTTGTCCTCTGCTATAGAAACTCTTAAGCCTCTTAAAAGTCCTCCTCTCTACTCTTAGTAATTTTTACCTTAGGAGCTGTTTTTAGGTCTAAACAGTTTTGTGAATCATTTTTATCTTTACTAAGTTTTAGTCCTAAGTTTAAGGGGAAATTCTGAGAAAATGTCATAATTCTAAGAATTTTTGTAGAATTTCGCAGCTAGGAGCTACTTTTAGGCTTAAGAAGCTTTATAAATACGGGGCCTTGATTCTGTTTTTTCAGGAGCAGAATCTTACCCGAGATGGCGGCTTCAGCTCGTGGTCTCCGTGGCGGTCATGTACCCATGATGATGGAGGTGAAACTTCAAGCACCTGTCTGTGTCGCTCTCGTGCGTGTGACCACCCGGTTCCTCAGTGTGGGGGGGTGGAGTGTGTGGGACACATGATGGAGGTGACCAACTGCTCCAGGTGACATTAAATCCATGAGAGTGGAAGGTTCTGCTTCGTACTTTCTGTGCTCTTTAATATATGGCTCTTTGTTTATGTGTGTGTGTGTGTGTAGAAGTGGAGGTTGGACTCCCTGGTCCTCCTGGGCTCCGTGCAGCACCAGCTGTGGTGTCGGGTTTGAGGTCCGTCAGCGTTCATGCAGTAACCCCACCCCTCGACACGGCGGGAGAGTGTGTGTAGGCCAGACCCGAGAGGAGCGGTGAGACACACACATACACACACACACACTCAGCACTTAGAATCACTATTAAAGCAAGATGTGTATAAATGTGTGTGTGTTCTTGTGATTTTGTGTTTGTGTAGGTTGTGTAACGAGGACTCTGTCTGTCCTGTGCCTGTGTCCTGGGCCCAGTGGACATCCTGGTCTACATGCACAGCGGCGTGTGGCGGCGGTTATCAGTCCCGTGTCCGAACCTGTGAGAACGGAATCTCCTGCCCTGGGTGTCCACAGGTATACACTCAACCTGTCAATCAAAATAATGTCCAATTAAACCCCGCCTCCTGAATATGGCAGTATTGTTACCAGAAGAGTTTGATAGTATATCATCAAGTATATCAAGGATTGAAAGAAGCAATATGGCTGTAATTCAATTATATTAAATAAAAATATTATTGTCTTTTCTCATGAAGGAGTACAGGACGTGCAATCTGGAGGCATGTCCTGAGGTACGTCGATACACACCCTGGTCTCCGTGGTACCCCATGAACGTGACAGTGGGCGGAGTCAGACAGGAGCAGCGTGTGAGACACACCTGTCGAGCGCCGCTGGCTGACACACACCTCCTCCAGCTGGGCAAACGCAAAGTGGAGACGCGTCACTGCCCAAATGCTGGCGGAGCGCCAGGGTGTGAGACTGACGGTAAAACACACGCCGTGGTCTAATTGATTTCTAATCTCCTGGGCAGTTTATTAAGAATGCAATACAATAGAAAACAAGTGGCGCAATGAATAAGTGATTATGAAGGGTGTAGAAGTTATACTGAGTGTTTAGATTGTGCAGAACAATAATCCTATTTCTCTATATAATCCCATGTAGTGCTTAGATACCATACTCAAGTTTTCTGGCTTCACGTCTGGCTTCACGTCTGAAACGCTGGCCTCCCAGGAACTACTTTAATGACCCAAACACGTGGGAATGGTTTGGAGAGAGGTCAGGACTGTACAGTGGGTGTGGCAGTGACAGTGGGTGTGGCAGTGACTCCCAGCCGAGTTCCTGTAATGTGCCACTGGTGTTGGTGGACCGTGCATTTTGCAAATTCCTGCAAAAACGAACATATTTTCATTAGACTAAAGGGCCAATAAAAGAGTTCCAGGGCGGCCACTGTTTCAGATATCAAGTAGGCAGTCTGATCATGGCTCTGGGATGAGTGGGATTAGAGACGCAGGAGATTATATAGAGAATTAAAGGGAGTTTTTACTCTCATGTTAACCGTGTTCTGTTATTCTGCAAAATAAAAAGTCCCGCTTTGACTTGAACACCCCTCATATAATTACAATAAAATAAAATTGACACTCCAAATTAGCTTTGCAAAAATAAAATAGTATTAATATACTAATTCAAATTACATGTAACAAAATCTACAAAGTGAACATACAAAGTGTGAAAAATATACAGAGTAAAAAATGTATAAAAAATTATTATAAGAGGACGTGACATTTGTTTTTGAGACGTTACCCCTTATAACTGTCATCAGTCCACTGTCCATTATAATAATTATTTTTAAAGAACCCTAAAACAATGTAAATTATATAAAATATTATTCATATTAATATTGTATATAAAATATTATTATTATTATTATAATTATATGGAACATTTATTTGACAATATCAGCATAAATTTACATAACCAACACTTAAACAATGTTAATTATTATAAATATCATGTATACAATAATATTCTTAGTAGTAGTAGTAATAAGCAGTCATGTCTATGTTGCTGTCTTTCTCCATGTTTTTTTTTTTAGATCAGATTAAACTTTATTGTCATTGTGCAGAGTACATGTGCAGAGCCAATGAAATGCAGTTAGCGTCTAATCAGACGTGCACAAGTGGCCTATTTATAATAAATAACAATGTTTCATACGAACAGAAGATGCATTTGGTATAACAGAGTTATGGTGTATATACAGTATAGTGAGGTAGTAATGTGCAGTATAAGTGTGTAACACTATATGTCTATGTCTGTAATGGTGTACAGTATAATACAGTGTAACTCTGCAAACCATTCCATCTCTTTCATGCAGATCTAGTGCAAGACTTAGTGAGCATGGCACAACCTTTGACCCCCGTTCAGGGCGTGACCTGGTTGTCCTGGGAGACGTGGTCTTCCTGTTCCAAGGAGTGCTCCAGAGGCTTTCGGACACGTAAGCGCTTGTGCGTTAGTCCTGATGGAAAAAGTCCTGCGTTCCTGTGCAGTGGAACACCGGTGGAGTACCAGGACTGTAACACACAGCCGTGCCCAGGTGCCCGAATCCCACAAGTATACACTTTATGGAAAAGGAAGCTGATTAGAAACATGAAATCTTGTATTTAGTTTAATTTATATAGCTAAGTAACAGAATTGCGTTTGTGCTGTAGTGAAGGGGGCGTGGTCATGCTGGTCTTCCTGGTCTGAATGTTCCACTTCCTGCGGAGGCGGGCATTACCAACGCACTCGCACCTGTTCAAACCCTGCCCCGGCCCACTCAGGGGACATCTGCGTCGGCCTGCACACTGAGGAGGCTCTGTGCAACCTGCATGAGTGTGATGGTGAGACACACACACACACACACACACACACACACACACACAATACAAATGAAATATTTTGCAGTCTGGAATGTGAGTATATAAGCGTGTATGTGTGTGTATCGTAGGTGGATGGAGGATGTGGTCCGAATGGACCGAGTGTGAGGATGGGCTTCAGTACCGCACTCGAGTGTGTGAGATAAGCCCCGCCCCCTGTAAAGGAAACCACACTGATCAGAGAGCGTGTCCTCCAAAAGACAGTGCAGGTAAGTTCGCCTTTCGCTGTCTCCCTATTTTAATGTTACTCCATATTTATGCAAATATATTTACTTATATTTTAAGTGAGACATAAATAAGGCCCTAACGTTTTATTCCTCTTATACCACAGCAATTTAATGACAATTACAGCTTTATACCTAAAAAAAACAACATCATAGACTTGACGTAGATGTCCTTGAAAAGTTTTTTAACACTTATGGTACATTATAGCAGCCGTTAACACGCGTTCCTTCATCAATCGCTCTTTTATTCTTACTTTTGAGTATTAAAGCTTGTCATGTGACCAATAAAACCCCAATACACAAACCTATGAAAAGCTGATCATTATGAATTGCTGACACTAGACTCTCCTTCCATTAATGTTAAATAAACAATCTTTACTAAATAAGAGATTGTATAATAATATCTTTGTCAAGTAAAATGCAGTCTGTTCTGCTCCTGTACTCTCTCTTCCTCTTTTTCTCTTTTCTAGTCGGCTCTCCCGGAGGGAAGAAAGGCTTAAACTGTGGAGGTAACTCCAATCATTCTGCCTGTACAGTATTTCCCTGCACACTGAGTGCATTGTACAATCATATGCTGAGCTCAAACTCAACTCGTGTTCACGTCAATCTATCTTTTTTTACCCAGGAGACCAGATTTCCGCGTTGTGTAGCGATGCACGTGATAGAAAACATGAATAAATAATTAGCTGCGAGTTAAACACACGGTTAATAAGATGATCAGTCATTCTGCGAAGCTTGAATTTGAGCCTGGAGCTAGAACTAAAATCAGCTCTCAATCCTCCAGTGGAAAATGTTCCTGAATTATGTCCCTGAATTCTCTCTCTCTCTCTCTCTGTCTCTCTCTGTCTCTCTGTCTCTCTCTCTGTCTCTCAGGTTTCTCGCTGTTTCACCTGATCCTGACAGGCGCTGTCTCCTTCCTGGTAGCGTTGCTGGGATCTGTTCTTGTCTACGTGTTTTTTCAGAAGGTCTATAAACCCATCCAGGAGCCTGCAGTGATCCATCCCAACACCCCCAACCACCTCCATCACAAACACAACACCAGCACGCCGAAGAACGAGAAATATACTCCCATGGAGTTTAAGGTACTCACCATGCAACTCTGCAGTTCTCCTCTTATCTCTTATAAATCTGCTTAATACGAGAGTCTCAGATTCCCACCTGTCTGTTAAAACTTGTCATAAAAATAGCAAAAAACCCAAGAGTACTAAATGTTAATTTTTTTTTTTTTTTTCTTGAGGGAGCTTTAATTATCCAAACGTCTACTCAGAGTAGAAAGGTCTATAATTGGATTGGTGCAATAACCAGTGAAATTACGCCTAGAGTTAATTAAAAGCTGTAACTCGTGCTGAGTAGACAGGACACAGAGTTTGTTAAACAGGTATTGAAGTCAGTTGAGGGTAAGCCAGGCAGAATGATGGGTAATTCATAAATTCTCATAGGAGAGAATAACCAGACAGAAAAAGCATAAATAAGAACTGTTGTAAACACACAGTAGACTCCGCAAATATCAGTAAGAAGACCAAAACACTGGAGGATGGAAAAAGCAAACAATGAACTAAAGACAGGAAAAAGAGATGAAAAGACAGGAGACAGTGACAAAAGACAGGAAACTGATCAAATGACAGGAAACAGTGACAAAAAGATGGAAAACAGAGATCAAATGAAAGGAAACAAAGACCAAAAGACAGGAGACAAATAACAAATAACTATGGGAAACAGTTACCACCCGAAAGACAAGAAACTGAGATCAAAAGTAAGGAAACTGATCAAGAGACAGGAGACAAAGACCAAAATTCAGGAAACAGCGACAAAAGGATTGGAAACTGTGATTAAAAGATGGAAAACTGAGATCTAAAGAAAGGAAACAGTGATCACAAGACAGGAAACTGAGATCAAAAGAAAGGAAACAAAGACAAAAAGCCAAGAAACTGTGATCAAAAGACAGCAAACAGTGACCAAAAGATATTAAACAAAGACCAGAAGACGGGAAACAGTGAACAAAAGACAGGAAACAGTGTTTATAATACATTAATCAGTAATCAGATGGGTAACAGAGACTAAAATAAGGTTTTGCTCACCTTTCTAGATGTTGCGCAATCACAGGACAGCACATTTATCGCCCCACTCCTATAAAGTTATTATTAATTGGATATACAGTAGTTACAGTGTTTAGAGTCACAGATCACATATATATATTTTTTTTAAATCAGGCAAATATAATTTTTGCCATATAATATATGAAACTTAAAGAACACTTAAAGCAGTAACCTCTTGTCACATCAACTAATATAGAAACAACATTCAAAATGTCAAACATTTAAATATGATTTAAAGTTCAGTATAAAGTGCATGATTCTGTCATGGCCTGGTCTATTTTGTAACGTCTCCTCCTCTACATAGTTCAAGCCTGATTCCCTTAAAGAGATTCTCTCGTCCCATGCTACATTGTTGGATTTGGTTGCTGGACTGCGCTTTGGATTTAAGTTTCTCGACTTGCTTCTGATTGCTGGACTCTGAGACCCTGATTACCGTTCACTGATTCTTTGCCCGGCTGTCACTGGAATGAAATATTTTCGTCTCGTCTCTGACTTGCGGATAAATGACCTGATTATGATTCACAGAGTCTTTAAGTTAGTGTTAGCTTCTCATCTGAATAAAGAGACTCTGAGAATCAAGCACAGATTATTTCCTGGAATTAATTATTTTTCTGAATTTTAATTTCTATTTTTGAACTTTTGTTAAAGAGACTCTTTTCAATGGTTTCAGATCTGTTTTGAAATTATTGATCTTATCCATTTTTTTTCTCTCATGCCAAGGATCATAGTTTTACGCCCTCGGAGCGGACAGACAGACTCTGAGAAAGAAAAGCGTTTCTATACTCACAACTCCATCAAAGACATTAACTACCTCCATCTCAGCTAGTAATCACCAGACTCGGTGTTCACGCTGTTTATCCCTGCAATCACAAGTACTCACATTCTTTGCTTTGCCAGCTTGTGGTACTTCAATAAAGATTAAAGTTTTTTTCATTAGAACTTGTGTGTGCTCGCTTGTGGGTCCCCTGGTGCGTTCAAACCTGTGAGCCGTGACAGTCTTTTTTTCTTTTTCTTTTCTTGTTACCATGTTTTTATTCACACACATAAAGGTGCTCACCTTCTTCCTTTGAACTATAGTGAATGAACAAAGAGTGACTTTAAATCCTCTCGGGATGAAAAAAAGTCTTGTGTGGGTAAAATTAATTAGTATTTTAGTAAAACAACAATGTTCCTATATTTGAGTTCTAGTATTGTTATTGTTTGGCCTGTTTTTTAACCAGAGTGGGTTTTGAGCAGAGGCTAGGCAGGATTTTTTTCAGTGTGATTTGGCAACCCTGGTGAAAAAAAGATTCGCCTATGCATTGCTACAACCCCATCCAAGTTTTGTGATTCATTGCTCTCCTACTGATAACTCTATGGAAGCTAAATGGGACAATGAAAGTGTTGCTTAACCTGAATTTTACACTATGAAGGGTAAACGTTTACAATTAATTCATAGGTCACATACATGCTGAACTGGGTGTGAGGGATTCTTACTGATCAGCTGTGGTTTGTCACACCACTATTTATATTATTATTACTATTTCAATTGCAGTGAGCACTAATATCAGTCCACTAGGACTGGAACCATTCATGCTCAGTGACAAAAGAGTTAACGAGGTTGCCAGATTGAGATAATTTAAACGAAAAACTTATTTCAAAGTGGAAAAAGTCTCCCAAATTTCTCAAAAGTCTCATTTTGGTAATGACATTAAGACGTAAAATGCTCTCTTTTCTGTTTTCATAGACACTGAACAAGAACAACTTGTTGCCGGATGAGAGCTGTAACTTCTACCCTCCTCCTCCGCCGCAGACGAACGTCTACACCACTACATACTACGCTCCTCCACTGGGCAAATACGACTTCCCGTCTTTGGACTCGCCCTGCAGGAACTACATGCACAGCTGAACTCCAGACTCAAACCTTCCGAACCGTGTGTTATCTCATGTGCAGCGATGCAGCGTGAGCCTCTAGAGTGTCTGGATGTTCAACAAGAGCTCAGCACAATCTTGGTCTTAAAAATTGTAGGAAAAGAAAACAAGGGAATAAAAATAAATTTAAAAAAAGGGATATGTACTGGGTGCTTTACATTGTTTTGGACGTCTAGGGCTCAAGCTGACGGAAGGCCAAAAGGCACGAACTCACCACCATGCGACCAAAATATGGAAACTTGTCCACATGCAACTAAACCAGGACACTTTGGGGCAGGATACACAGATCTGTGAGTCTTCCACAAAGACCTTGTGATGGAAAGCAAAAATATGACTTTGGATCTGGCATGGTGTTCACTTTAATAACTTACTGTACCATCCTTTCATCCTTTCAGCGACAGAATCTGATCCATTTACGCTTTGACTGTGCAATCGCATCACATTTAATACAGGAATTCATGAAGATGCCATGCTGAAATAGGCACCGGAATACTTTTATAAACAATCTCACCGACTACCTACACATAAACTTGAATACCACTGGGGACTGATGTAGCGTTTATTGCTAAAAGGAGCCTCAGCCTGGATGTACGGTTTACGGTTCACACACACACAGCTGTTTTTTTTTTTTTGGTGGTTATGTTTTTTAAACCAATCCAGTGTTGTTAACTTACACCATACATTCTACTAAAGATGCAACTTAGCGTTAAACGCATCCACTTACACACATTCCAAAAACTATGGTATGGTATATTACGTGTGTATAAAAAATGATAAGTGTGTATACAGTACACAGGTCTCTGTGTGAGTTTGATTTGTGTGTGTAGACACATTAGCTGCTCAGAAACCAACATTAAATATGTTAAGTCTGTTATTACAATGTAACTAACAGTGTAACTACATTGTAATAAACATTGTTCTAATTAGGGATTTATTGATAACAACACTGATACCATACTTATACACACACACACACACACACACACACACAAATCTGACTGCAAAGGAATGAGTCTATAGGCGCCTCAGTGCATGAATAAGGACATATTCCACCCAGACATACATGCAGAGAGCTGAATAAACCGTCCTGTGCTGTCCTGCGCTGATCAGCAGGCTGTAGTGTGTCGTGTTATCATTATTGGTATCTGTATCCATGAGAACCAACTGACATACTCATATTGAGTCTGAGAAAAAACTGGCATACTGGCATCATTACTGTGTGTATGGCAGAGACATAAGTCCTGTTCCTCACACTTGTGTCCTTTCTCCATCTCCCACACGCCTCTGAGACGAGTGAAGCCGGAAGCCCTAAACACATGGCTCTGTATAAACTCAGTTGCGTAGATCATTTTAGTTAAAGGTGAAAAGCTTAAGAACTGTACTAATAACTTTTTAGAAATGTTTCAGATCAAAGGGAAAAACCTTCTCTTTGAAGTTCACTAAGGGAATGTGTTGGGATTTTTTTATTGAAAAAAAAAAAGCATTTAAAATGAAAATAAGTTGGTGACATCATACTGGATATGACCAATCAGATGCTTCGCTTAAACTCACACTGAGTGGAGCTACACACTCATTAAACACATGCTCGCCGCAAAGTTCCCTTCTTTCATCCGTTCGTCTTTTTCTCTATTTCTTCCTTTCTTTTGCTTGCATCATACCCCTTCCTTCCTTCCTTCCTTTCTTTCTTTCTTTCTGTCATTTTTTCCTTCTAATAGCCTTCTGCCCTCCCACTTTCTTCCTTTTTCTCACTTGGTTGCTCCCTTTTCTTTCTTTCTTTCTTTCTTTATCTCGTTTCCTCCCTCTCAGTTGTTTTTAATTTCTTCTTTTTCCATTTTACTTGCTTCCTCCCTTTTCTTCTCTTCCTTTCTCTCACTTTTTTCCTTCCTTCCCTTTTTTCTTTCTCTTGCTTGAATGTACTATCTTTTTCTCCTATTCCTTCCTTTCTTTATTTTTTCTTTCTTTTTCTCCCTCAAGTAATTCTTCCTTCTTCTTTCTTACTTTTTTCGAACAGGTTTCCTCCCCTCCTCTTTCTTCCTGTCTAACTTGTTTCCTCCCTTCCTCCTAAATATTACCATGTTAGGTTTTTTCTTTTCAACTGCTTCCTCTCTTTTCTTTTGTTCTTTCCTTCCTTCCTTCAACTGAAGGTGATGTCATATCAAATAGCCAGACAAATGTATTTTAAACAGCTTTATCCTCCACTTTATAAACCAAACATCAGGTCACAGGTCAGTTCTGCTCTTGATGTTGACTTAATGCTCCACTTTCACTCGTTTAACAAACGTCACTTCGAGCTTCGTCACTTCGAGCTTCGAGTTATGGAATAACAGGAAATTATTCTCGACCGAAGGGAAGCGCCGCGTGCTGTAGCGCAGTACTGGGACGTGGTGTGATGCTGTACTGTATTTCTCTCTCTCTCTGAGACTCCAGCAGTGGTCTGAACTTCCCTATGCAATACCGGCTCCTCATCACACCATCACTGCCTTTTGACTCACTGTGAACTTTTGCTATGGTCTATTTTTGTATGCAGCGCATCATAAGAAATAAACTTCACGTAAACCTCGTGTGGTCCAAAAACTCATTCTTTCTTCTGCTTTTGCATATTTGTCACACTTAATTTTTAACGTCAAATAAGGTTTATATGAGGGACGATGACAACCAACCTGAGTAAACACGAAACATGGTTTTTAAATGCTCATTACAGTAAGACCTTGGATTGCGAGTAACTTAGTCTGTGAGCGTTTTGCAAGACGAGCAATAAATTTTATACTCGAAAAACGAAATACTACCTCATAACAGCCATGATTCTTGATTCAAAGATAAAGTGCAGGTTAATTAGTTTTATTTATATTTTGTATTACTTATTGTTATCTGAATATTTTTGGGTTGTGGAACGAATCATCTGAGTGTCCATTATTCCTTTGGGAAATCACTTATATATTCGAGTGCTTTGGATCACAAGCCGCTTCCGGAACGACTTATGCTCAGAATCCAAGGTTTAACTGTAATTCGTTTCATTAATTGAAGCACAGAACGTTAATTAACACAGCTGGCCTGGTGTGAAAAAAGTAATTGCCCCATATTGACTCAGTCAACCATGTGTGCTGCCAGTTCTGTTTAACCTCAAACTCACTTTAATAAATCCTCAAAAAATGTTAACAAGCAGCTCAGTGTGTGTGTGTGGCCAAGAACATTCTGCAGGAGAGACGAGAGAGCAAGCTTTTGAAATATATCAGCCTGAAAAGGGTTACAAAGCCATTTTCAACACCCTGAAACTTAAACCATCATTCCAGAAGAGGAGAGAGAAACAAAATTCTGTCGTCATCTGTGATGTCACAACAGAGCCATTATGAATGTCTAAAGAAGTGCAGACATCCATGGTAGTGCTGCAGTGTGAAAACTACTGATAACTACGAGAAGCATCACACCAAGAGACACACATGGTGGTGGTATTGTAATGACGTGGGGATGCTTTACTGCTTCAGAGCCTTTCACTCTCTCTCTCTCTCTCTCTGTCTCTCTTTCACTTGCTTTCCCTCCCTCTTTCTTCCTTCCTTCGTGTCGCTTGCTGGAGGACGCCACGTCTCTCTGCCTCTTCTTCTGTTTTCTATGAAGGTAATCCATCCTACCTGTCACAGATCGTCCTCGAGGCACGACACATGTCCTTTCCTTTTTCATTTTATTCATGACATGGAGGTCTTATCTTTTGTTTGATTGCTTTAATAATGTTGTCACTTGCAATGACATCCACCTGTCTCTCTACTCATGATTTTACTGCTTTTATTAAATTCTGAAACAGCAGTGCTGAATATGTTCAATTCCAGCAGCGAAATAAGATCTTAGACAGAATCTGTCCTTGTCATTACAGCATCAGGTAGAGATTTACAGGATCTAGATGAGATTATCCCTGCACTTCAGCTTAAAATATGAATCTGCCTTTTACAGTCTGTACTTTTTACAGTCATGAATGTGATAAAGCCTCAGTCATTACAGATGAAACTCCATTACAGTAATAGGACTAATAAAATGCCTAACGAACCCACTTTATTTCCACTGGACAAACGATCTGTCAACATAACACAGGCAGTTAGTGTGTACAGTATGTTCTGTCCTACAGACTGACCCGGCAGTGAGCGCTCTGCTTCATGAGTCCCGACCCACAGCGGTGGCTCCTTCTTTCACTAAAGCACGGATGTTAAACAGGTGTGTGTGTGTGTGTGTGTGTGTGTGTGTGTGTGTGTGTGTGTGTGTGAACAGGTGTATGTGTGTGTGTGTGAATTGTTTTGATTTATGAAAAAAGAATACAGACTATCTGATTGCACATCAGACATCAATTGAGTCCCAATTTCTTTTAAAGTTACCACTTGCTGCTTGTTGCTAGGTTACGGTTTACTCTGAATGAAAGCGTCTCTGCCACGCCCGTACCTGAGAACACTACAACTCTCCTGCATTATTATCTTAAATCTCTCTCTCTCTCTCTCTCTCTCTCTCTCTATCTATCATTCTAACTATCTATGTCAGTATGGCTCTCTCTCTTTTTATCTGTCCCTTTTTCTTTCTCTCTCTCTCTCTCTGTCTCTCTCTCTCTTTATCTCTTGCTCTCCGATCGTCATAAAAGGTTTTGTGAATCTCAGCATTAAAGTTTTCGAAATGTCAGCAGAAGCTTTTACAGTTTTTCTCTCTCTCTCTCTCTCTCTCTCTGTATCATTCTTTGTCTCCCTCTTTCGCGCTCTCTCTCTCTCTCTCTTTGGTTTATTTCTTTCATTCCTACAGCTTTTAAGGCATTTGCCATTTCAGAGGTAACAATGCAGGTCCTCAGTGTGGATGTCTAAACAGCACTGAGTGGAAAGCGTTCACGCAGGATCAAAGCGCCGCTCTCCTCTCGCTCTCTGATTCATTGTGAAGAGTTTCAGTTATACAGCAGTTTACTTCCTGCAGTTTGAAAGCAAACATTATTATAAAACTCTCATTCAAGATATACAAACAGGTACTGTACACAAAAGCTAATGTTTTACATTATTATTATTATTATTATTATTATTATTATTGTTATTATGTAACATAATAAGAGCGTTCATTACACACACACACACACACACACACACACATGTTCCTGTAAGGTTGTGACCTGAAAAATAGTTTACACACAAAGGACTCAGGCTGTAACGACTAATCGATCAGATTTGATAATAAAAAAAATATCAAATTAGATAATATAAATAAATTATAAAAAATATATAAATTACATTACAGTGGAACCTCGGATTGCGAGTAACGCGGTTTACGAGTGTTCCGCAAGACGAGCAAAGATTTTTAATCAATTTTGACTTGTAAAACGAGCATTGTCTTGGTTTACGAGCACCGAGTATCATGTATCACGCATGCGCTTCTTGTTTTGACACTGAGTGTCACGTCATCACAACTGAGCCAACGGTTTTTCTCGCTCTTGCGCTGCGGAATTGTAGGTAATCATCTCCCCTGCTGGGTGAACACACACACACATACACTCACACACACAAACACACACTCTCTGCCTTACATAGAAACTCTGCAAGCACTAAGACCCAGCAGGGGAGACGATCTCTGCTGGGTCTTAGTGCTTGTAGAGTTTCTGTTTAAGGTAGAGAGCGTGCGTGGGGAAGCCGATACTGACTTACACACATACAGACGCACACACACTCTCTGCCTTACACAGAAACTCTGCTCTGTCGCGATTCTTTTCAAAGGTAAAGTGTGCAAGTTCATTTGTTGTTGTTGTTTTACTTTACAGCAGTGATTCCGTTAGTATGAGCTCACGCGAGTGCGACTAGCGATGTTCCTTGCTAATTTTTCCGATAAAACTCTTGGTTAATGTGGTGTGTGTGTGTGTGCGCGCACACACATTACACACACACACACACACACACACACACACACACAGCGGTTGCGTGCACAGACGGAAACATTATTTTTATGTATTTATTTTTTTGGGCTGTAGAACGAATAATTTAAGTTTCCATTATTTCCTATGGGAAAATTTCATTTGGTCTACGAGTGTTTTGGAATACGAGCCCGCTTCCGGAACGAATTATGCTCGTAATCCGAGGTTCCACTGTAGTTGGTTAAACAGTTCATAAACACTAAATACTTATTACTACATTTTCAATGACATCCACAGTGTGTTGTATGCTTTGTGTCACTGTGAGTTGTGTGTCATTATTTAATGTTGCTTTGTAATTAGTGGTTAAAGCAACTAAGCAAGAGACCAAAGTGCTGGGAAATTGATTATTCTTTTAAAAAATGCCACCCAGGCATGTTTGTGGAGTCAAACATAGGAGGGCGGAGCTGAGCATAGAGTTCGGGACAGGGAGAATGTATTGTCTGTGCATGGAGACTAAATAAAAGAGTGAATTTTGCATAATAGGTCCCCTTTTACAGTTTTCCTGAGTCGCTATGGTTCAGAACTTGTCAAAACTGGCGGTGAATCCTGATGAACCGTACTTACGGCCACCGCGTGAAACCGCGTAGGTGAGATCGGGGTATTAGTAGGTGAGATAGGGGTATTAGTAGTTAACAGATTATGGGCCAAACATGGCTGAGTGATGATGGTAGAATAATTATAAAGGTCTTGACTAAAACAACATGCATGAGGAATCACAAAGGAGTTTT
>JAQMYL010000036.1:4438103-4465690 GCA_030014365.1 Clarias pachynema
ATGAAGGAAGGTTTTGCTCAGATGGATGTTTGGTGTTTTGTTAGATGGAGGAGATTCCAAGGCAGTAACAGGATATTTAGGAGGAGGAGTAATTATCAAGTGCAAGTATGATACAGGATACAAACAAAACAAGAAATATTTCTGTAAGGGTTCAACACCAGGCTGTTCTGACAAAATAAGAACACATACTAAAGACGAATGGATAAATTCAGGAAGATTCTCACTGTATGATGACACCAAATCAGCAGTTCAGAGTGATCACACCAAATCAGAGTTCAGAGTGATCTTCAGAGAGCTCACTGTAAAGGACGCTGGGACGTACCAGTGTGGAGTTGATAAAACTTTGTCAAGTGACATTTACACACCAGTGAAACTGAAAGTTAAGAATGGTGAGTCTCCGGCTATTGCATTTTGTTTATTTCCCAAATGGTCTAGTGTAATTAAAAGATGTGGAAAATACACAAGTAACTGCACAATTTCACTACATTATTTGTAGTTAATTACACATGTAATGAATGTATTATGAGACTTTTTCTCTATATGTTTTTATTTAGGTCTTTTACGCAGTTAAAATCCAAAGATAATCATTAATTTTCTCCCTTTGTGCAAGAAACTAATGATATTGGTGTGAATTATACATTTAATACTCAACTATTTTTAAAACATTAAAAGAACATTTACAGCTTAATAATTGTATGAATCAAGAGTTAATCGTCTCTGCACAAGACTACCTATACGTTTTAATTAATCAGCATATAACAGTTACTGTTTAGAGGAGAAATATCCTGAGTTGTTTTTTTTGTGTTGTTTTTTAATGTACAACAATTTAAATGAACATTAAGGTAATGTGTTTGGATTTATCTCACACCTAAAGTCACCACCAATCTACTTAGTAACTGTTTGTGTTTTACCAGTGCCCTGGGTCTCTAGAGAAGTGATTGCGTATGCAGGGGGAGGAGTCAACATCATTTGCAGATATGATCATGAATATAAATTTAAACCTAAATCTGTCTGTAAGATCGGAGAACATCAACAGTGTTTTAATCAAATGAGAATAAAACTAAACGGTGAATGGTCACGTGATGGCAGATTCTCAGTGTATGATAACACAAGTTCAGGATTCTTCAGTGTGTTTATTAGAGAACTGATTCAGGAGGACACTGGAACATACGCGTGTGCTGTTGCTGTGTCTGATGAAATTGAGATTTACACTGTAGTGAAGCTAAGTGTAAAAGAAGGTGAGGAGCTATTAATGTGTTTATGCAGAAATAACACATTTTTCTCACATTTCTATGTAAATTTATTGTATAATTCAATTCAATTTTATTTATATGGTGGCATTGTTACAAAGCAACTTTACAGAATCAAAAAGAAAATTAGGGAAATTAGTTTGAAATGTGTGAGAAAATATGTATAAAATATGTATAAATCAAAATGATCAGATTGTGCCTGATGAGTAATTGCATTTAGGTGATTTCAGATAGCAGGGATTGATCTACAGTCTCACTGTAGATCAGATTAGTCTTACTGTAGATCAGTAAAAAAAAAAAAAAAAAAACATAATGATCTGTGTGTTAGGAGACTGGAAGTTCAGTATAACAGAAAAGGTGTTTACATTAATATGGAGTCCATTTCATTATTGGAGGCTAAGGTACAAAACTGTTTGTACAAATTGAACTTTTGAGTGACTGCAGTCAAAAGCCATCAGAGAACAGCTGCCTGCATCAGCCGAGTCCACTCGATGGAATTTGATATATTACTCCTAGGGGATTTTTGACCTTCATCATGGTACTGTCCCCAGTCACCACATCCATCCCAAGCAGACACCACGGGGCATCCATTTGACGAGATCTTCAACAAGAACTAGGGCACCAGGATGAGTCAGACAGGTCCGGAAGGCAGAAGGGGTCTGGATCACTTACAACTCAGGAGTGGCATGTGCAGCTCGACAGAGAGAGAAACAGAGAGAGATAGATAGAAAAGAAAGAACAGTTAGGTATAGTCACAGTCACATAATGTATAAGGTGAATGTATGTTATCCCATAACTTTGGGCTTTGAAAGAAAAAGCTCTGCCTCCTGCTGTAGTTTTCATAATACAAGGTACTGACAAGCAGCCTGGATCCTTTGATCAAAGTAGGCGTGGCAGATCAGAAGACACTAGCAGTTCACTCAGGTACTGTGGCACAAGACCTTTTAGTGCTTATAGTAGTTTTTTAAACTGCATATACTACATGACTAGTAGTATAACTGTATAAATGACACATAGAGGTAGGACACATAAACTGATCTGATTGGTTGTGATTTGCAGATCTGTCCTATAAGAAGTTTATCAGTGAGACTGTCCATGTAGGAGGAAATTTTCACATCAGCTGTGAATACCCAGAATCCTTCAGGAGTAATCCCATGTTTCTCTGCAAGATGAGGCTACAGGATTCCGTTTGTTTTTATAAAGAATCTGTTAAAGAAAGTAGAAAATATGTAAATATAGGGAAACTATCCCTGTATAATGACAGAGCAAAAAAAATCATGAGTATGAGTATTCGAAATGTAACTGAGCGAGACTCTGGTGAATACTGGTGTGGAGCTGAAGTAGTCTGGGAATCTGATGATGGATACAAGATTTATTTCACACAGATCAACCTGACAGTTACTGGTGAGTTTGTAGAGACACAGAGACACATTGCATCAATTATATTGACATTACAGTGGCTTTGTATAAAGCACAGAGTCAGTGCAAATACTAACCATGATTAGGCTGTGATATTATTGGACAGTTAGTGAATTTAACAATAATAGCAGGAGAAATAGAGCAGATTTATTTGGAAAGAAGTTTGTTACCAAATGAAGTTGAAGGGATTATCATGTTAGGAGTTGAAGGGATTATCGTGTTAATCTTCTGTCCTTTCAGTCTAAATGTTGCGATGAACAGATTTGTATTAGGCTCTCGGTTTCTGTGCATCTGTCTAGTTTTGCTTCCATAAAAACACTCCCTGTGAGATACAGTAGCAGAAGTATTACCAGCAGCACAGAAATAATTCACAGCAGTCTATAAAGGGTGATTTTTCTCAGGTTTAATAGCAGTCAGTATTTGTGAAGTTACAGTATACATACTAAATGTATACTGCATTGTGTTGCATTTGTTCTGCAATAAGTCGTGTTAGATTCTCTCACTTAAGGTCATTTAAATAAACGTTCACTACTTTAGAGCCGCATGCCCCAGTTTCCAGCTTAAAGCCAACACAACCGTCTTCATCACCATCATCATCATCACCATCACCACCACCACCATCATCATCATCATCATCAACACTACTACTTCTTACCAATAACCACAATTCCTCCTGGCCTACTCCAGGTCCTCCTCCAGCAGGTGATTCTGCTTAAATTCTCATCACACCCATGATCTAACTCCATGTTTTTCATGAATCTGATCTCTTCAGAATGATCAGCATGTAGGTTAAAGTGACTGTCTTTCTGTTTCTGTTCCAGGATTTCCAGCTTCCACTGTGATCACTGTGTCTGTAATTCTGCTGCTGCTTCTGATTGGAATCTCATTCCTTACTTTGACTCTACAAAAGAGATGCAAGATGCAAGGTATTAATACACACAGATCATGCTTAAATGTATAACACATTCATTTTGTGAGAGTGGGTCATGATCAGTAACGTTGGTGCCTCACAACGCTCACTCATTTAGTCCTGAGCTTGGGTGGTTTGTGTTAAGGAAGAGACTGAGAGTGTATACTTTAGATGAGTGTGGACTGTGAGAGAGAAAGAGAGACTGGAACCAGAGTATGGAACTACTGTAGGTGTGTATAATCAGCATGGAGGTGAATGCGAGATAGAGAAGCTATGTTCTGACTGGCTAGTGGTTACCTGCCCAGTATATTCAACAATGTTAATTATGACTTCAGACTGCAAGGGCAAAACTGTTCAGTTCAAATGGAATGCTGAACAGTGTAGGGTACAACTGAACAATAGTTATTCATTTGAGTGAACAATTACAGTACATTACTCATCAGTCTTTGCACCCAGCTGGAGCCATAAAAGAGTTTATATCATGGGCAATATAATATGAATATTTGTAAATAGGGAGCATATACATTTTATCAATAAATCATTATTGCAAGAAGTGCTCAAGTCAAACCAAAACTTTTGATTTGGTTTGATTTGGCAGAATAACAGAATACAGTTATGAGAGTAATTACTCCCTTTCTTTCTCTATATAATCCCATGCTACACCAATGCACTTATTCCAGCATTTCACTGGTATTTGGATACCATCGAGGTAAAAAGTTTTCTCGGTATTCTGCAGCCATGATCGGACTGCCTGCTTCACATTTGAAATGCTGGCCTCCCAGGAACTCCTATAATGGCCTAAACATGTGAAAATGTCTTGGGGCAAGGTCAGGACTGTATGGGGGATATGGCAGTAACTCTCAGTCGAGTTCCTGAAATGTGTAAGTGGTGTTTATGAATGATTTTGTATAGAGTTCCCACTGGCAGATGTGTTTCTTCTGCAAGTTTGGGACAAGTTATCCATTGATTTTCAAGGGTCAGGCGTTCCACTGGTTAAATATTCCAGGAAACGACTGCAGTGGGCTCTGAGTCACCTTGGCCGGGGCACCAACGATAAGATTCTCATCACCGTATTGTAAATCTCATTCAGTTTTATAAATAAATGCCTGGCTTGACTTAAACACCTTTCGTACATGGGCTATTAATCTGCATGACATTAATTCCTTCAGTAATGACAGCATCCATTGTATATACATTGAAAAAAATTGGATTTTGCAATGGTATTAGTTTTTGTTTCAATGTATATGTCATTTTTTTTATTATAGTAGTATACACTGTGGAACAAGACACAACCAGAGTCTGTGATGGAGACGTGTCTTGTTCCCCAGTGTACTTAAACATTACCTTTATTTAAGTACACTATAATAATTCTAAATATTATATGGATATAAATATATTAAAGAAAAAAAAGTATAAATTATTACAATCAGTTTGCCCCTGTGCCTTTTTGTCCCTATTTATAGAACACTGTGTTCTGGGATATGCTGTAGTTAATGTACTGTACACATATACAGTACTGTGACGGTTTCCACCTGACAAGCCTATAAAAGCCTAATACTAAAACTATTTGTTACAATTAAACTAGCTATTAAAATGTATTTACTTTGTGAAAATTCCCTGGCCGTCATATAATTAAAAACCACAATAAAAAAATAAAATAAAATAAAAAATAATAATAATAATAATAATAATAATTATTATTATTATTATTATTATTACTTTATATACTTTAAATACTTTATTGCTTCTATCAGCAGGTACAGCTTTTTCTGGCAGTAGTTCTGTCCAAGACTCAGGAAACAACCAAGGGGTAAATGTTTCTATGTTCAAAACCAAAACTATTATCTTTTGGGGGGGAAAAAAACACCTGAAACATTTAGATGTTTTTTTTTTCCCTTTGTTTCTGTTCCTCTTTGCTCTCAGGTTCCTCTCGATGCCTGTGAATATGAGGAAATTGAAGACACCTGCAAACTTTCTGCCATAGCTGATGGAACTTCAACAATTTACTCTACTGTACAACTACCCACAGTCCCCTCTGACCCTTCTCAGCCTCTTTATGACAACATGGTGTTGCACACAATCCCTATTGATCAGGACATCTACTCCACAGTTCAGTCACCCACAGCTCTCTCAGCTGAGAAATCGACTTACACAACAGTGAGTTTTCACTCCAAAACCACTAATGATGCAATGCCACAGATTGTCTTTAAGAATGAAGCCTGTGACTATGCTTTAGTCAATCATGTTACTTCACATAGATAGGGTTTCATCATTATGGTTCCAAGCATGCAGTGCTGCAATTTCTTCCTTTTTTTTAATTTTTTAATTTTTTTATTTGGTCTCGACCACTGTCATGCAACAGCTAAGAACCAGAATGGACTAAAGCTTAAGCACACTTCCTCTGACAGAGATGTGAAACCACCAAACCATCTATTTTCAAACTACTTCATCACAGGGTAGTGTAACACACTCATAGGAAAGCACTATTTGCCCCCTCAGCAAACATGATATCACAGACTCATCATTTGCCACTGTCACTATGATTTATAAAGAAAATAGAGCATGCATGTCTTAACCACTTAGTCATGATGTAACATTCACTTTGATTCAGCAACTATGTCTTATTTTTAGCTAACGTACTGTAGCATTATTGTAGCATTTATTAGTAGGCTATTGAAGGAGGAATTAATTTGTCTAACTTGAAGTCACTGATGCTGCCTGTTAATGTGGTGCATTGGTCTTGTTTTATTAGAATAAGTGTTTATTGTTTTAAGTGAAATTCATTCATGGATTATTTTATTAGTGTTCGCTGGAATGTTGTCATTTGTTTCTTTTAACTATGATCCAGGACTGGTTAAGCCTATCCTAGCAGTTCTGTTGCTAATCACTAAGCCTGTGTTTGTGCTGATAGTGTGAGTTTGCTAGTAAAAGAGCAAGTGCTTTAGTGCTGTGTGGTTAAGCTTCTTCCTTGCTGACGCTCCAGTATGAAGTTACAAGAGCATTTATTATGTCATACCCTCAAACAGTGTTCCTATGTTAAAGTCTACTTGTCTAAGGTACATAAACAGGGCGTTTATGGTAAAATATATGGTGAAAAAAGAGATTATCCTATATACCTTTGCATTGGGAACAAATCACTCTTATGTAGACAGATAGCAAATTGTATTTTTTTTTATTACATTGATGGTCGAAAGATAAAAATTATATTTGAACACAACCTTAAATGTATGGATTTCCATATGAGGACTTTATGCAAGAATGCCAACAAGCTATTAAATAAGATGTAATAAAAAAATATAAAAAACACAGCCTTGATTTTGTAAGCTAAATTATTGCAGTACTTTTAAGTGACTCAGTGGTTCTGACAGCCATGGCCAGTTTTCCTTCACCACCTCGGTGCGAGACAGAGTGGATTCTGATGTCCTGTCTTCATTGTACATTTATGGCATACTGTATAGCAGACACCCTTATTCAGAGCAACCTACATTTTATCTCATTACAAATGTGAATAGTGGAGGGTTAAAGGCCTTGCTCAAGGTCCCAACAGTGGCAAGTTTATGATGCTGGGGTTTGTATCTGGGACCTTCTGGTCAGTCAGTAGCCCAATACCTTGGTCAGGGGTTAAGAAATCACAAGACAGTGTGTAAAGGCTGCAGGGAAAAGGTGGAGTGAAAGACAGAGACAGAGAGAGGGAGATGCTGGAATGACAGGTATGATCCCTGTTTTTCTCCCTAAACCTGCTTTGTGAGTGAAGCCCCGCCCCTAGACACCTGAAAGGTGCCAGTGTCTCACCCTAACCCACCACACACACACAATTCTCATAGTGTGAAATGTAAATCTGCTTGCAATTGCTACACTCTTATTTTTTGGTGTTTAGTGCATTAGTTCAGTATTTAAACAAAAATATGAGTAGGGGTCGTTTATGGACGGAAGAGCAGTTTAACTGCCCCGTTTGCCTCGACTTGCCCCGGGACCCTGTGACTATCCCGTGCGGTCACAGTTACTGTATGGAGTGCATATCAGGCTACTGGAAATCCGAGGAGAAAAAGACCGGGTCGTGCAGCTGCCCCGAGTGCCGCCAGTCCTTCGCCCCTCGGCCCGCGCTGTGCCGGAACACCATGCTGGCGGAGGCCGTGGAGCAGCTCCGCCAGGGCAGCCTCAGCACAACGGCGCGCGAGTCCAGCCGCAACGCGCGCCGCGCCGCCACCTCAGCGTCCGAGCGCGGGGCGCGCGACCGCGAGGCCGGCGCGAGACCGCTGCCTGGCTCGCGCGTGCCCTGCGACCGGTGCGTGGAGCCGAGAGCGGCGGCGAAGACCTGCCTCACGTGCATGGCGTCGTTCTGCGAGAGCCACCTGAAGCCGCACGACACGCAGCCCAAGCTGAAGGGCCACGAGCTCATCGCGCCCACCGGAGACCTGACGCAGAAGATCTGCCCCGAGCACAAGTACCTGCACGAGTTCTACTGCCGCTCGTGCCAGACCTACGTCTGCTGGCTTTGCACGAGCAACCAGCACAAGGAGCACGAGACCGTCTCCACGCAAACGGAGCGCGCGGAGAAACAGGTGCGTGTTTAAAGTTACTCACCGAGGAGTCGACTCTTTCAACCGAGTCAGTTAGGGGAATCATATAGGTCCACTGTCATACCTCATTAATCTCATACAGTGCAACCAGAACCAGTGTGCATCTAGTAAATAAACCCCTTTATAGACTGTGTGTGTGTGTGTGTGTGTGTGTTAGGGAAAAATCATGATTAAAAAGGAAATTATTTAAATCAATTTAATAGACGCCTATTAATGCAAAAATTCTCTATTTAGCACCTTACTGACTTCAATTCATTTGCAAATATTTTTATGGTATACAGAAAATATTATTATTAGATTAAAAGAAAGGTAGAAAAAGATTTTCATAATGAATTAGATGGCCTAGTATGCGGCACGGTGGCGCAGACTCACCTTGCACCTTCGGTGTCCAGGTTTGATTCCCATCTCGGGATCTGTGTGTGTACAGTATGTCTGTTTGCATGTTCTCATTTCCGGGTACACATTTCAGAGACATGCAGATTAGGTTAATTGGTGTTCCCAAATTGTGTGAAATTGTGTGTGAATGAGTGTGCCCTAGGATATACCCTTGACAAGGGTACCTCATGCCCTATCTCCTGAGATAGTCTCCAGGCCCCTGCTACCATGGATACAGAGTAAAGCGTTATCGACGATAAGTGAATAGATAGGCTGATTGTAATAAAAACTGGCACTGAGCTGATTAGAGCCGAAAGAGGCGGTGCTGTTCGTTGAGCTGAGTCAATTGATGAGACCCAGCTGCCATCTCCATCACTATTAATTCTACAGACGAAGTTGAGTTTAATTAAGACTTGATGGACCTCACTAAATAGTTAACAAGCCATTCATAACGTTGAACCTATGATCGTATTTATCAGTCATTTCATCAATCTTCAAAGCATTAAAATAAGATTTAGCAGGTATTTTGTGTGTGTGTGTGTGTGTGTGCATTATGATGTGGGCCCCGTTGAAAACTAAGGCCCAGTTCACCCACCAACCTCACAGACCTGTTTATATTATTCTTATGATTACTTGTTAAATAACAATACATTCCTTAATCCCTTTAAAATGTATGAAGCAGCTCAGCCTGCAAGTCCTTGTGTGAGTCCTAAGTAGAAAAACAGAAACTTATTACCATGAGCAGATTTATTAATATAAATGTACAATTTGGAGTTGCACAACTTCCAAAGGTGTTATTGAAATTAATCAAGACCTTCCGTATCAAGACCAATTAGAATTGCACAACGTTGTGCTTTAAAGCATGCTAACATGAATTGTAACAGGTTTTTACTGCTTTCTGTTGTTAAGTATTAGTGTGGCCTAGTGGGGTCTGTGTCATGAGTGTTAGAGTGTCTTAGGAAGTGTGTTAGTATTATTAAATGTTTTTAGTGAATACTATATTTTATATCAAGTATATTATATTGTACATTGACTTGATGCTTATTATTAATGATTAACATTTAAAATAACACATCCCTGTCTTTTTCTCCACCACAGAAAACCCTGTTGTCGGTTCAGACAGAAAATCTACAGAAGCTGCAGGAGAGAGAGAGGGAACTCAAAGACATGAAGAAAGTCCTGGAGACCCTCAAGGTGACCCTTGTTAAGTCAATAACACATACTTTCACCTTTTCAAACACAGATGAAAAATTTTAACAGTCTGTGAATTCCTTAAACATACCTAATGCTATTCTTGCAAATCCGCCCTGACCTAATGTTACAGCAATCACACAAGTTAAACAGGTCTGAGTGTGTGGAAAATAGTTAGCTGCTTACGTCAACCCTGAACCCTGAGTTGATTTAAGCTCAGCATTGTGTATGTGTGTGTGTGTGTGTGTGTGCTTGCTATGACTACATGCATAAGTTTTACACATTGTTTCACACTGAGCATTCACATGTGCGTGTGCATATGCGAATGTGTGTTCACTTTCTCACAACTCTGATGGGTCCCCATGCAGGAAGGTGCTTTTTAAAAATAACTCTGCCTTTGCATTTAAAAAAAGAAGAATAAAAAAGCCAAAATGTTTCCTGTTGGTTTCTGAGGTTATGGTTAGGTTTCGATTTAGGTAAAGCATAGTGTTGCATTAATTTGCTGCATTAATAATTATGTTAGTGAAAGCTTCTCAGAAATATAATAATATAAGAATAAGTAATATATGTTTGTGTGTGTATGTGTGTGTGTGTGTGTGTGTAGTCCTCTTCCGACATGGTGAGCGAGGACACAGATACGGAGCTGTGTGAGCTTCAGCACTCCTTGCAGCGCATGGCGGATCTGATCCAGGAGGTGATGAGCTCCAGTGGACAGGAGAAAATCAATGAGGCACAACAGCTTGTGGACAAACTGTCGAAGGATATCAGTCAGATGAGAAAGAAAGACTCTGATTTAAAGGAACTGGTGACGTGTCAGGACAATATCTACTTTCTCAGGGTACACACACACACACACACACACACACACACACACACCTGGAGGCAAATAAAAAACATTTCTCAGCAAATCTAGTGAACTTCTTAGTTCACTTCATCTTGGGTCACTATTGATAACGTGTCAAACTTTATAGCATGAAGTCTTTGGTTGAATGAGTGAAGAAGAGCACTTCAAAATCTTTATTAAAGTCCATGAAATACAATATTTAAGGAAGCAATGAGTTAAATAAAGAACATAGGAAGCCAAAAGGCTGAATAGAGTATGGAAGACCAAAGGGGTCAAATAGTGTCAGGCATACATTCAATACATACTGAATGATTTAAGAGATTTGACCTGGATGTATATCTTTCCTGCTTGATTTTTCCTCCTTCTGTTTTCACCAGACATATCAGTGTCTTTGCTCTCCGGAGCTGACTGAGATCGGCAGTTTTACTGTTAATCCTGACGCCTCGTTTGATCCTGTACGAAACATTGTTTTGGATCTCAGGGAGAAAGTGGAGAACATGTGCAACCAAGAGCTGGACAAAATTAATAAGACAGGTCAGGAACACTACCACACAGGCACACAGATATACGTATACATGCAGTATATTGTACACACAATCGGGCTCACACCCTGCATGCATCAAAAACTATTTTCCCTTGATGATACACTGACCACTTCTTCTAGTCTTGAAATAGGCATGCCAAGGATATATTACAGTGGAACCTCGGATTACGAGCCTAATTCGTTCCAGAAGCAGACTCGTATTCCAAAACACTCGTAAACCAAATTTAATTTTCCCATAGGAAATAATGGAAACTCAAATTATTCGTTCTACAACCCAAAAAAATTAATACATAAAAATAATTAACACAAAATATAAAGTAAAAATAAAACAAAATAATATAAAGCATGTCCATCAGATAATACAGTATGTTGTGGCCATTATTCGTGTGCATGTGGTAATGAGATCACTGAGGTCACAGATGTGACACTAAATCTACAGTTTCTAAAACCTGATGTAATTGTAAGGCCTGGGCATAAAATGTTTTTGTTTTTGAGACAACCAAATATTTGGTGTATGGATGAAAATATGGATCAGACAGATTTGGAGCATGAGCAGACACATCATCAACGAATCTTTTCCAAAACTCTCTATGCTCATGAATCCCACTAGAACTGTGCCTTCATCTAAATAAATGTTGTTATTAATAAATTCAGTCACACTGAGCTCAGGTTATGAATCATATTATTTATTAATCATTATGGCCAGGGAGATAATATTTTAGGTTAGTGTAATGTTCCTAGAACATTCAAACAGTCCAGTTTTCTGGACGTTCTGGGAATGTTCCGTATTATCTGGGACTGCTTTTTATGGACATTGTATGCATGTTACACTAAGCTGATCTTAACAATCTCATCTCAGGCTTTGATATGTAATAAACAATACAATTTTTGGGGTCACTTTATTGCAGACACTTTATTTTTTAATCACTCAGGTCTACAGTACATGCTGCTGTGCAAACCCTAATGCCACTTGTTTTCCTACAGTGTTCAATACAGCGCCATTCACAGTGATTGACCAACAGAGCGGACAGGGCGGACAGAAGTCAGGCATATTGAAATGTGAGTAAAGTCCACTACTGATGGATGGATGGATGGATGGATGGATGGATGGAGAGAGAGAGAGAGAGAGAGAGAGAAGGGGCAAAGTCATACCACTTTTGATTACAGAATACCTGAACTCAGATATTAGAGTAAAATTTTCTGTATTTCTCTATATAATCCCCTGCTACACTCATGCGCTTAGATGGATGGATGGATGGATGGATGGAGAGAGAGAGAGAGATAGAGAGTGAGAGAGAAGGGGCAAAGTCATACCACTTTTGATTACAGAATACCCGAACTCAGATATTAGAGTAAAATTTTCTGTATTTCTCTATATAATCCCCTGCTACACTCATGCGCTTAGATGATTACTGTTAATGTTGACCTACAGTTACTACTTAAATATATATTAAAGCAATAAACATGTTCTTTCTCTGTGTTTGTCAGTGTTTTCAGGAATCGGTGGCAAAACATCAAGCAGTAGTCGCACTCAAGGTATCTTACTTGCTACTACTGTAGTATAAGTAATAATATCTGATCTTATTTGTTTATGTATTTGCAGACTTTGATCACTAATCGTGTGTGTGTGTCTGTATGTAGCAGGTCCCCCTTCACTTCCTTCTGTGAGTGCTCGAGGCCCAGGTAACATGTCAGAAATGTTGATTTGCCATTTTGATTCGGTGAAAAATCTCAAAATTGGGTTCTGCCTCTAAAATTGTCTGTCTGTGTTTGATTCTGACCAGCTAGTGTATCTCTGAGAGAGAGAGAGAGAGGGAGAGAGAGAGAGAGAGAGAGAGCACACCTTGGGTATTTTAAAGGCTTGTGTGAATTCAAAATTTTAATCTCACAACATTAGGACGGGGTGTACTGTCTGTGATGAACATCTCCTCATGAGTTTTTCCTTCAGGTTGCGAAGATACCTGCCATTTCCCTACTACTGATCAATTTTAAATCATTTTAATAAAATGTATAGCTGTTCCCGTTTTAACTAATAAGTTTAATTAATGGTTAAATTTTACATCATCACTTACAGTATAGCACACTGTCTGCTCAACATTGGTTGAGTGTGGTGTTATAACATGGTGTCATAGCAGTTATCACAGTAATAAGCGGTATAGAGAATGAGAAATTAGATTTGATTCGATTAGATTAGATATTTAGCATGACTAAATATTTCAAATAAAAGCAGCCATCTCAATGACATCTACATGAATTAGACTTACCTCGAATAATCCAAGCATGCTGTCTCTGATACAAGGGGGTTCATATTTTTATTTGCCCTAATAACACTATGATACATGATTAATATCAGGGTGTAACATGTAGTTCTGATTTGTTTATGTCCTATATGTGCTATTTCATTAAAATATTTTGTCCCTCTTTTAGTTGGTAGAGGGACGAACTACCCAAGACCAAGAGGAAGCACCAACAGTGAGGATAGAGAACAAGGTAGGTAAATGTAGGAATTTTCAGACTTTACTCACTAATCTTATGTCTGTGTCACTGTCAGTGTGTAGCAGGTCCTCATTCACTTCCCTCTCTAAGTGTTTGAGGTCCAGGTATCATATCAGATCTGTTGAGCCCCCTTTTGATTTGATGGAATTGTCTTAAACATTCTCAAAATAAATCACTTAAGCAGGTTCTGCCTCTAAAATTGCCTATCTACCTTATGTTTGACACTGACCATCTTTCTAAGAAAGAGTAAAAGAGAGAGAGAGAGAGAGAGAGAGAGAGAGCACCTTGGGTTTTTTATTGGCTTGTGTCAATTTAAAATGTCAATATCAATCTCAAGATTAGGTCTTACTGTTTGTGATGAACGTCAACTCATGGGTTTTTCCTTCAGGTTCTAAAGTTACTTTCCATTTTCCAGTAACAAGCCAGACTCCAAATTGCCCCTAGATGTTTATTCTGTGGTTAAATGAGAGTATTCTGTGAGTACGGTGCCCCACAATGACCCACTGATTCTGTATGAGCCTTGCATTGGGCTTATATTTGAGATAGTCATGATGATAATGTCAGTATAATTGTTCCTGTTTTCATTAATAGGTTTAATTAATGATGACATTTAATTTTTTTTCAAATTTCTATTTACTGTCTACTTGACATTTTAGCATTAGATTAGATTAAACATGGCACCATGGCCTAATAAGCAGTATAGAGAATGAGACAGAAAGATTAGAGTAGAGTAGAGTAGAGTAGAGTAGAGTAGAGTAGAGTATATTTGATTAAATTAGATTACATAAGATTAGACATGGAAATGTGGCCTAATAAGCAGTATTGAGAATGAGGCAGAGATTAGGTTCGATTAGAATAGAATTTTAGCATGACTAAATATTCCTAATAACAGCCACCATCCATATGAATCAGACTTTCCTCGAAGAATCCAAACATGCTCTGATACAATACATGTATCATACATGTATCGTACAGTATCAAACATGATGAATATGAGGGTGTAACATGTCGTGCTGATTTGTACCTGGATGTGGTGCTTTATCTAAAATATTTTGTCTGTGTTAGTTGGTAGAGGGACAAACACCCCAAGACCAAGACAAAGCAACAGCAGTGAGGAGAGAGAACAAGGTAGGACACACACACACGGCATGAAAACACAAAATCAATTTATTATATTTAATCACATTTGTTCCTTTATAGAAATCATACATTTGAATGCCAACAAGTCAGTGTACCTTTATTTTTTCCATCTTATCCATGAATAAAATATGTTTAATAAATAAATAAAAAACTGCAGTTTGTATGTAAACAACAAATCTATTTTCACATAGGTTATTTCATATTTTACTTTTTTTTTTTCAGTAATACAATTTTGGTGCTAATAGAGCAACATCTGTAAAACCTAATACACTTAAGCATAATCCACACCAGTTTATTAGTGACCAGCCTATTTTTAAATGTCATGTACTGTATAAGCAGACTTTAAATTGTGTATGTGTTTTTCAGCTAATAACCGGAGTATAAATTCTCTGAGACCAAGTGAGAGACAGAGGAGAGAGGAGCGAGAGCAAGGTGATCTAATCATATTTCACTCTCCAGTAACAATACACATCATCCTTACCAGGCCTTTAAAATGTAACTTTAGTTGCAGAAAAATAGTCCAAAATATAATTCACACACTGTAAAGTCACCATTTGAATTTAAATAAGTAAATACTTAAAAGCCTTTGATTGGATAATTACTGCAGTTTAACCTTAACTGAAGCAGTGAGTAGCTTAACATTTCTTAATCAACCATGTCGGAAGAATATCCCATTGTCATGAAAAATATGTCACCGTTTTTCAGACAAGTCTAATTATTTGCAAAAACAGAACTAAGGAGATTGCTGAAATGATTGTAACTGTCTAACACGTTATTAAAACTTGAAAGGACGGTGCTGAAATGCTCAACCATGATTGGAGATCACTTAAATGCTTGGTGAAGTTGCATCATAAAAAATGAACAGTAGGAATTAAAGCTACAGTATGTTTAATAGTGAAAGTAAAAGCATTTCCATACACACACAGTATGATGATGAACTCACAGGATTGGGACTAAACAGCTGTGTCCATAAATAAAAAAACATTTCTTAGTGAGACTCATCAGGAAAAAAGGCTTTAATTTCCTAGAGAGCATAAGGATTGGATTTTGGAGCAATAGAAAAGTAGTGAGGTCTGATGAGTCCAGACTGACCCTATTCCAGAGCGATGGGCGTGTCAGGGTGAAAAGGGAAGCGATGCACTCATCATATATAGTGCCCATTGTACAAGCCTCTGTACAAGCCAGTGTTATGATCTGGTCTAGGCTCACCAACGTTATATGGCAATAAAATTAAGTCAGCTGATGACCTGAATGTACTGAATGTCCAGATTATCACATCTATGGAGTTCTGGAAGCATGAGCAATCATTTCCACTCATGAATTAGCCGCCAGAGTCCAGACCTTAACCTAACTGAAAGTGTTTGTGATGTGCTGGGGAAGAAGTTATGGATTGGTTTGACACTTCTCTAATCAATACAAGACCTCAGTCAGACATTAATAACTCTGGACAGAAATAAATGTTATGGCAGTGTATTAGATAAGGTTGTAAAAATGCAATAACAAATGCCAGGCAATGTATCTCTTGCAATATTAAGTGCACAATTGTTTTCACATGTGTTTGTTTACAGACAGGGAGACCGATATCTCACCAAGATCTCAAAGCAGGAAAAACAGAAGCACAAATGATAATGAGGGTAAGATCATGCATGTAAAGCTGCCTATAATAAAAAAAACAGTGTGACCTCCAATGGTGTAAAATCACAGCAGCTGAAATGTACATTAGCTTAGCATAAAAACGTTTTTGTGCAAGACTGGTAAAAAAAAAAAAAAAAAAAAGTCAAACACAAAACATAAATGATATTCATGGTTATTAGTTCTTTATTAATTCATTGTAGGGTTTTGCTTATTTAAAAATGGCATGCTGACAATATGTCTCATTCAAATTTGAACGTTATTTCAAAAGAGGGGTGCAGTCATGCCAGACTGAAAGCTGAATACAGAAAGGGGTTGCAAATGCTGTCATTTTAGTCAAGAAAAAGTACATGCTGCAAAGTTGCATGTTAAAGAAAAAGGTTCACGCAACATTTTCTGCCTGATTAGCTGACACTTGGAGTGTACGTTCTCTGAGGCAGTCGACACAGGGGAGGGAAAGCCGAGAGCAGGGTGAGTTTCTCACAGACACACACACACACACACATGTCATGGCACACAGTGTATAAGAGATGCTCATGCACACGTACCCTGATTGGGCCAGGATCGGAACTTGCACAGAGATATGCAATAATTAAAATACATGTCGCTTTTTTCACAGCGGACAACGGGAATATATGTTCTGACATGTCCAGAGGCAGACCGAGAGGAGAGGAGAGAGAGACAGGTATGTGGCTGTTCGCACTGTAGTTAATCGGTGTATCCCTCATACATGTTTAATTTCATGCTCCTTGTTGATTTGTTTTTTGTGTCTCTGAAAGCGAATGGAGAAGTACAGAGTTCCCAGAGACCACAGGAGACACAGATGACCAGACAGCAACCAGAGAGACAATGTACGATGCAGAAAATACACATTTTACTTGCTTTCATACTATTTATAAAAAAAAATACAGGGTAAAAAAAATCTTTTTTTCAAATTGATGGCTACTAAAGAATCCTGAAGAATATACAGTATCCAGAGACATGGAATAACAACGTAAAAATAGATTTAGGTTTAGGTCTTTAAATGTGTGAATGTGGGATGAGCTCATCCTAGGCATAGTGGCCTCACATCTTCAGGGTCAAGTGTTCGATTCTCAGCTCAGGTCTGTGTGTATGCAGTTTGCATGTGCAGTTTGCGCCCCCCAGTCTAAAGGCAGACAGATTAGGCGTTTCCAAATTCCCCATAGTGTGTGTTTTCTGCGATGAATTGGCACCCTCTCCAGGGTGTATTGTACCTCCTGCCCTATGTCACCTGGGACAGGCTTTGGACCCAAAATGAATGAATGACCTCATGCACCAGACCATCACACCTCTATGTGGTTTTGTTGAACATCTCATTCCAGATCTACTCCTCCTTTGCTGTTATAATGACCTCAGCTTTTATGGGTAGACTTTACAATAGATTTTGAACAGTAGCTCAGGGGATGTGGGATCATTCAGACACAAGAGCATTAATGAGATCAGGGACTGATGTTGGGGTGTCAAGGACGCTTCAGTTCCAGTTCAGTTAGGTTGCGTTCAGTCAGGGGCCTTTGTGCATTAGTTCAATCATTCCACTACAGATTTACTACTCTATATCTTTATTTACAAAGGAGGATTATCATGCTGGACTAGGTTTGGCACATATGGGTGTTATGGTCATGTGTGCACATACTCTTGGTCATATACAGTAGCGTATAGGTAGTGACTGTACAGGTAGTGGCTATAGGTGTATAGGTAGTGGCTGTACAGTGTATAGGTAGTACAAGAATTGGCAATAGTTCTCACATTGCACGCACATACATGATTGGCATTTTTTTCCATTTTCTTTCAGCTGACAGTTGGAGCTTAAGTTCCATCAGGTCAATCAGAGGCAGAGACAAGAGAGAAGAGAGAGAGACAGGTACACCAGTACACCATGTCTTCACTTAAAGACGTCTTGAGTATTTGTGTTTCTTACACACATTAACCCTCTGTCTCTTTTAGCTAATTCTGATGTACAGAGCTCACCCAGGACCCAGCAGACGGCAACGGCCAGACAGCAGCCTGAAAGACAATGTATGACGCTCTACACACACATACTGCTCGTGCTATTAAACTCATGTCTGTGTTTGTAATTTTTGTTTTCCTCATCGCTGTGTAAAATCAGCCGATCGCTGGAGTCTGAGCTCACTGTTACCCAGAAACCGGAAGAAGAGACAAGAATCAGGTGAGAGAAGGAACAATCACACGGCCTAGCTTTTTAATTATAATTTTATTGTCTTTGTGCACTATTTCCATTGAATTGTGTCTGCATCCCAACCAAATCCAATTTCAAGTGTTAGTTAAACACTGATTTTCTGTCATTCTGTTCCAGTCAAACAGGCCACACCTATTCAACAGGAAGTAGAGTCTTCTCACGATGACTGTAAGTCACACCCACCTTCTGAAGCATGCTTTGCATTTTTGTACAGTATTTCGTTTTAGAAGGTTAACATTAACTGATTTGTCTCTCTACAGGGGGAAACCAGACTGAAGGTAAAACTTGAACTTGTACTGTCCAATACAGGCATACTGAGGTGTCAAACAAACACACACACACACACACACACACACACACACACACAGACTGTAAATATGTCATTAGTTACAATATGAATACATATATTCCTGTTTATATAACATTTTAATATGAAATGTGAAAAAAATATCTTGGCTATTAGCAAGTGAAAGACTAATTACTTTTAACAATTTTTAAAAAATGCACGACCGGGATGGTGCCGTAGTGTTTAGCCTCGCACCTCCAGGGTCAGGGTTCATTTTCCGTCTCGGGTCTGTTCTCCCTGTGCTTGGTGGGTTTCCTCCCACAGTCCAAACACAATGGACAAATTATTGTACCAGAATTGTTCGTAGTATGTGTGTGCACTGCGATGGATTGACACCCTGTCCAGGTTGTACCCCTCCTCATGCCCTTAGTCTCCTGGGATAGTCTCCAGGCTCCCCATGACCCTGTCCAAAGGATAAGTGCTACAGATGATGAATGAATGAATAAATGAATGAAACATATATTGCTTGTTGTATTGGCAGATAATTTTGTTCGTTTTAAGCACTAATTTCTTGAAAGAAGCAAAATTATCTTCCAACAGAATAAGAAAGAAAAACATGTCTACAAACGGGTTTAATCATTTTCTAAAACTTAAATTAAGGAATATTAAATCATTTGAATAGATGGATATATTCTATATATTATATTCATTTTAATGTACTTTCTAAGATATTACTTTTTGCAGTGTAAACCCAGGTTGAAATAAAAGAGAAAATATAAGACATCTATACATTTAATTAATGTGCAGTCTTAGGTGCTTACATTCTAATGTTCTTCTACTTCTACTAGCAGAAGTCATAAAAAGACTGCACAGTGTTGTATATTAAATAATAAATAAAAAGGGAATAAAATGACACTGAAGTAAACAGTACATGGATTAGATAGTTGAACGTTTTCAAACCTTTTAGTCAGAGATCACTTTAACTGTAAAAACAAACAAACAAACAGATAAATAAATACAGAATACTCGGAATATTTTAAAGAAAGGTTTTTGAACAGTGATATATATATATATATATATATATATATATATATATTTCTTTTTTTTTCTTTTACTGTCTTTAGATTCCTGTTTTTAAATATCCTTTGCAGGCATGGTAACATTATTATGGATTTAGTTAATGTTATGGTGCTAATGTGGATTTTGGTCTGTTTGTGCCTCTGCTTAGTAAACCCTGGACTTTTCCTGGACTCTCCTTTACCAAATCCCTCATTCATTCCTGCCTTTCCAGGTTAGCGTCTTTAACATCTTTTCATTTCCTCAAACTTATTCTACACATACAGTATCCCCCTTAGATACTGTATTTACACCTATTCAGAACCACAAATATAGTAGTCCTTTCATTCCTTTCCGACAGCATCAACATTCCACTCTGTTTCCCCGACTGTGAGAGAGATTGACATCGACAGCATTCAAGATCCGGAGCCGAGAAGCAGAGATGAGTTCCTTCAGTGTGAGTGGATACATATTCACGCACACATGCACAGATCCAGTTGGAATTATGTAGTAGAAATTCATTATAAAATACATTATACATACATCATGCATATCACTGGATTATTAAATTTTACACAAAACGTGCTCAAATAACTTCTGGATAACTGCTAATTCAAGTGGAGACATTGGAAGTGGTGTCTCAGACTCTTTGTTGGTAATCGGCTAGCCAGGGGTTCGAGCGCTGCCGTCGCCGGGTTAAAGCCTGGATCAGAAAATAGAAGGTTGGATCCCGGCCCCATAAGAACCACCACTGCTATAGAAATAACAGAACCCATCACCATACTCAGCATCATGGGTTGCAAAAAAAAGTGAATACATCATGCTTCTGCGTGAGATTATTTTGTCAAAACATAACTTTTTTTTTCCTTTTGTGAAAAGCAAAATGCTAATGTAAAACTACTTATTAATCTGTTTAATTTTTTAACAGTATACAATGAATTATTTTTCATTCATTTTTTTTTTTTTAATTCTTAGCTCATTCAACTGAGAGTAAATTGGGAACCAGTGTAGACGACTACTGTCAAGTCCAAACCAAGCCTAGATTGAGTCAAGGTTTAGTCTTTAGGGGTTCAGGCCCAAATTTGAGTGTAAATGAAAGTAATGAAAGTGAAATTTCCATATTGAGAAATAATGAACATTATTTTTTTTTTTATATATACATCTACTAAGATCAATGCCCAAGACCCAGTCCAAGTGCAAATGCCAATAAGGCCAAGAATATATCATGCAGAAAACACCTTAGATTTAGGTCTATTAAGGTATCTATAATAGAAAAAAAAAAAACACAGATCCATGGGAAATAATAAAATCAATCTCTCTCTCAATTAGATGCCTGTGATTTGAACTTTGACCCAAACACAGCTCACCGACGTTTAGTTCTCAGTGAAGATTCCACCAAGGCAACACTGCAGGCCTCGACTCAGTCATACCCTGACGTCCCGGAGCGATTTAATGGCTGGACGCAGATTTTCAGCCTCCAGCCGCTCAGCTCAGCTCGCTGTTACTGGGAGGTGGAGTGGCGCGGGCGGGGCTCTTCAGTGGGTGTGGCCAGTAGCGCCATGCCTCGTAAAGGAGCGGATGCAAGGGCAGGGCTTGGCTACAATGCCCAGTCATGGAGTCTTGAGTTGTCTGACATGTGCTGTGCTGCTTTACACGCCAATCAAAAGCAGGAGATCCCAGTGACATACTGCCCCCGAGTGGGTGTGTTTTTGAACCAGGAGGATGAGTCTCTGGCCTTCTATGGTGTCGACGATGTGCTCGTGCACCTGCACACTTTCCGCGGGGTCACATCCAATCAGCCGTTGTTTGCCGCGTTTGGCGTTGGGACCGGTGTCGGAGTCGGCCTCGACTTTGCCATGGGAAACTTCAGCGCATCCACAGACAGCATTAAAATCTGCAACATCTGACCCAGATTCTAGAAACTGTTAAGAAATTGTTTGCTTAATTTATATGAGAATTAGTGTAATATTAAATACCATACTGGCCTTAATTTCTCCCATATCAATAACAGTAATTACAGGCTATCACTGATGGTTATATGATAGGAAAATGTCTTCCCTCGTCCTCTAAAAGTTTGAAAACAATTAATTTGCTGGTTCCAACATCTGCAGTTTCATGATACATCATAAGTTCTAGCCCTGTTTATTCAGGATAGTTAACACAAGGTTTTTAGTGTAGAGTTTTCTGTTGCATTTATTATCAATACAGCTAGAGTTTGGTTTGCTATGGAAAACGTCCATTTAGACAGTCTCCACAGATAGTGAACACCACAGTTGTAGGGTTTCTCCTCAGAGCCTTAGCTAGCTCATTCTTATGTATGATGTTTAAGCAGGTCTATTTGTTCCTCATTTTATGTTTAATCCTATATTTTATTCATTATTTTGTTTTGAATAATTACTGTTCTCAATTTGATACGATGTACTTTTTTCAACTCTTAATATGTAATTCTGATTTAACTTTATGTCTAAACTTCATTTATGAACGTCTGGAATATTCAGTTCAGATGAGAAACTGCCCTGGAGGATTTATTTCGGTTTCCAAACCGACCTCTCAAATTGAAGAAGCTACTAGGATGAATAGTCAACAATGAAAAAAAGATGTTCAGTTGACATGACTCAACTTCAAGACAATTTAATCTGGACAACTGATAAATATTCATTTATAAATGAATATTGCTGTTTAATTAAATTTTAAGTAAATTGTATGTAGTAGTTGCTAGTGTTCTTTCTAACTGTTGATTGTTAACAGAGTCACATCCAGATGCAAGAGTGACACCAAGCTGTGGGTCACCAAGGATATAATATGGGGTGATGTCTCCATAATCTGGTCTGTCCATGGGTACTGCACAATTTACTTGCATATTACCTAAATATTCATTTAATATTCGTTAATGGAAAATTTACGTTATTTACCCTGTGATTTCTACCATGTCCTCTGTCTCTGCAATGCTATTGCACTCAGGAGTTCCAGGAGAGCAAACCTAAACATTTTTATGTGGTCCTATGTAGACCAGCTGGAAATCACCCAGTCCAATACACGGTGGACATCATTAATATTTAGTGGACTGGCGTGTTCTGCCTTGTACAAAGTGTGCAACAAAGACCAAAAAGAGACATAAACTGTATGCATAATGCAGGGATGTGGCCCTGACCTTATTCTCACACTGGTCAGTATTGAAATCAGCAGTTAGGTTTGAAATGTTTGCGCTTCATTTTATCTCTTTATGCGGTGTGTTACTGTGTGTTTTTATCTTTCATTGAGTCAAAAATCATCTGCACTCCGGTTATATTAAAACATCAGCGCTTTCCATTTAAGGCTCCTGTCTTTCCACTCACTGTGTAGGGTTGATGTTAACTGCAATGCTAGCAAAAATGTATGCACGACTGAGGGTGACATGGTGCCAAAAAAAACTCATGGAAGAACATAAACAGAAGTGTTTGGATATCTGCAAACAATTTCGACTTTTATTTTATTTGGACTATTTATTATTTTTTATTATTAAGTAATTACTATTTTTAGTGTATATATTTTTTTCTATTGAATAGAATATTTTTATTACTTATTTTTATTTATTCTAATTTTTTCCCTATTAAATAAAAATATTGCTTGCTACATTTCTACATAAAAGAAGAAAAGAAAGAAAGAAGAAAATTTTATGATTTACTATTTAGTGTAAATGACAAAACATTAAATTTGGAGTTTAGGTTAGAATTTTTTCATTTAATTAATTTTGTAATTATTCAATCATTTAGTCAAATCATTTCATCCTCTTCTTATAACAAGGCAATATAATGTAGAAAATAAAGATATCAATCAGACCAGTTAAAATTGTTAATATAAGGCTGAGTACAAAATAAAGTGTAATTGCCTCATTCGTGCACTACATGTGCCGTTCATTCCTGCCCTATGTAGTGCACTGAGACCCGAAACAGGAGTGTATATGGATATAAGTAATAGATTGTATTGGCCCCAGAGTGCACACAGCCCACTGGGAAAATGCCCGGAATGATGTCAGATTACCTATCTATCCATGACACTGACAATGTTTGACACAGCTCTTACCTCTCCATCTATTACCTGTTACAAGACAGCACACTTGAAGTTCACTCATAACTCCATTTTTCATAGTACTTAATACATTTTATCTCTCAATCCATGCTTAGTTTTTTTGTAAATAAGCACACATTCAGATTTTTATCAGATCAAAAGAAACACATTTGCTAAATACAATTTCATGCCCCTTTATGTAACTTTTTTTTATTTATTTCAATCTTTCAACAATCTTAATGTCATTCAGATAAGAGTTGGCTTATTGAGATTTCATATGAAAATACATAAACCTGAAAAATATTAATAATTAAAGTGTATTATTCTAAAGTGCAAAACTGTTACGATATTGCAACATGAATTTGACATGGTTACAGACACTACAGATTTTGCGCATTTTAAGCATTTAACAAAAACCATCTCTCATGCAAAGCACTGAGGTAGCCCTTGAATTTTAATGGTATATGTGTTAATAATTAGTGGGCAAATGAATAAACTATAGTTTCCTGTGTTTTATGGCCACATCAACCTCTGTTGTTAGTAATTTGGGGGGGAAAAATTGTAATTTTGCATGGAACCTTTTTAATTTAGGCAAAAATTAAATTTACAGGTAATATGCTTCTAGAAGCTTACAATTTTTCAGAATTGTACATAAAAAAAAGAAAGTTTTTATTTGATTAAAAGTGAAGTTTTCCTGGAGCAAATCTTCTAATGAGCTCTGGGTGAAAAGTAGGTAAGAGAGAGATTTTTTTAATACATTGAAAACTGATCAGAGAGGATGAGAAATGTAATAAAAGAAATGATAACCTTCTGTTCAAATTTATCAACAATATAGCATTTGCGACAACTGGCAATGAGTCTTTCACATCGCTATGGAGAAACTTTGGCCCACTTTTCTTTGCAGTATTGTTTTAATTCAGCCACAATGGATGATTTAACCTGTTTAAGGTCATGACACAGCATCTGAATCAGATTTAAGTCTGGGGGGGGTGGGGGGGTTCAGAGGTGGACTTGCTGGTGTGGACATTTTCCTGCTGTATAACCTGCTGTAAAGCTTGAGGTCAGAAACTGATGGCTGAACATTCTTCTTCAGGATTTTCTAGTAGAACACATTCATCCAGCCACAGACCACCACCATGTTTGACAGTTTGTACGATGTTCTTTTTATGAAACCCTGTGTTAGTTTGATGAGAAATGTAATGAGACGTACACCTTTCAAAAAGTTACATTTTGTCTCATCAGTCCACAGAATATTTCCCCAAAAGTCTTGAAGATAATCCAGATATTTTTTGGCAAATGTAAGATAAGTCTTTGTATCCTATTTGGTCAGCAGTGTCTCCTGCCCTGGGAATCTCCCATCTCTTTCTTATTGTTGAATCATGAACTCTGACCTTAACTGAGGCAACTGAGGCCTGCAGTTCTTTGGATGTTGTTCTGGGTTCTTTTTCAAGCTCCTGGATGAATCATTGTTTAGCTTTTGGAGTAAATTTGGAAGACCGGCCACTTCTTGGAAGGTTCACCACTGTTCCAAGTTTTCTCCATTTGTGGATAAAAGCTCGCACCATGGTTCAGTGGCCTGGCCTTAGAAATGGCTTTGTAAGCCTTTCCAGACAGATACATGTCATGACTTGCTTCAACAGGTCTGGCAGTAATCAGGGTTGGGTGTGGAAAGTGAAATTTAACTCAGCCTTTCAAAAGTCATAGCTCATTCATGATTTAGGAAGGGAGCGATTGCTCCCCACCCCCCCAAACACACACAAAGGGCCAGGTAGGTTATCAGCTTTTTTCCCCTTAATAAATGAAATCATCTTTTAAAAATTGCATTTGAGATTTTCTCAGGTGTGTAATATTATAAATAATTATAAATCTGTGTGTAATATTAAAATTTATTTGATGATCTCAATCATTTAAGTGTGACAAATATGCAGGAAAAAAATGTCAATTCAGGAAATGGCAAATACCTTTTCATGGCACTGTAGTTCATACACAACTTCTCTCATGTGTGATGGTGCATGTGTGTTTCAAGATTTCGTCTATGCTTAAAAGCTTTTCTCCTGATTGCCAGCAGTGTTAAGGCTTCTCTGATGTATGAACACGCTGGTGTTTTTTAACATGACACTGCTGCCTAAAACTCTTTCCACATTCTGTGCAGTGATACGGCTTCTCGCCTGTGTGACTCCGTTGGTGTTTCACTAAAGATCCTTTATAAGGAAAACTCTTGCCGCACTGTAAGCAGTGAAACGGCTTCTCTCCGGTGTGAGTGCGCTGATGTATTACTAAAGTACCTCTCTCTGTAAACCTCTTCCCGCACTCTGAGCAGTGATACGGCTTCTCTCCTGAGTGGACGCGCTCGTGTCTTTGGAGATGACTCTGTTGTTTAAAAAACATTCCGCACTCTGTGCAGTAATACGGCTTCTCTCCCGTGTGAATCCGCTGGTGGTTTACGAAATTTCCCCTCACGTTAAAACTGTTCCCGCACTCTGGGCAGGAATACGGCTTCTCTCCAGTGTGAATCCTCCGATGTATCAAGAAATTTCCTTTCACACTAAAACTCCTCCCACATTGTGAGCAGCGATACGGTTTCTCTCCTGAATGAACACGCTGATGTGTCTTCAGATGATACTCTCGAGTAAAACTCTTTTCGCAATCTGTGCATTAATAAGGCTTCTCGCCCGTGTGGATCCGCTGGTGGTTTACGAAATTTCCTTTTATAGTAAAACTCTTCCCGCACTCTAAGCAGCAATATGGCTTCTCTGCTGAATGAATGCGCTGATGTTTTTGGAGATGATCCGCTTGTTTAAAACTCTTTCCACAGTCTGTGCAGTAAAAAGGCTTTTCTTCAGTATGCGTGCGCTGGTGTTTCTCTAAAGTTCCTCTTTCAGCAAAACTCTTGGGACACTGTGTGCAGCGATGCAGCTTCTCTCCAGTGTGAATTCGCCGGTGTCTCGTCAAACTTCCCCTTTGAGTAAAACTCCTTCCACATTCTGAGCAGTGATAAGGCTTCTCTTCTGAAGTATCATGCAGTTGTGTGTGGAGATTATTCTCCTTAGTAAAAGTCATTTTGCACTCTGTGCAGTAATAAGGCTTCTCTGTTCAGTAAATCTGTTCCCACTATCACTAATATACTTTACATATTCTCAGCAGTGATAGTGTGAATAAGCCGGTGTATTTGTTGAATACTTCTCTTTTTAAAGATCGGAGCAGTATTTTTCCTTTGTCCGCAAGTGTAATTAGGCATTTGTTCCTAGACCAAAAAAAGATATTTAAAAAAAATGCATTACACATGAAATGGTTCATAGAAAAAAAAATGTGAAATCAGTAATATTTTTTGCAATGCAAGAAAGTTGAGTCAAGGTGACATAAAGCAAAAAGCAAGAGCACTTCCTCCAAGTGCCTGTCCTGTGACCCTGTGATGTGTCTCAGAGTTAGAAACCATTGGTAGCAGTGCGGTCTAAATTTCACAGCACCAATGACGGCATTTTGCTGTTGTACCTTGACCAGTTGTCAAGAAATTTTCTATTGTAACTAGGGATGCACCGATACCACTTTTTTGGAAAACGAGTACGAGTACTTGCATTTCAGTACTCGCCGATACCGAT
>JAQMYL010000036.1:4578742-4596154 GCA_030014365.1 Clarias pachynema
TATATATATGTGTCGGGGAGGGCACTTAGACTCAGACAATGCTTCCACTTTTTTCTTTCAGTTTGTTTATTGCTCCATTTTTCCTCCCTCTGTCTCTCGCCCTTCATCGCCCAGTTGGTGACATTCACTTCACCCACAGCTGTGCATCAGTCAAACATTCCTCTCTCTCTCTGTGTGTGTGTGTGTGTGTGTGTGTGTGTGTGTGTGTGTGTGTGTGTGTGCGCGCGTATGTGTGCGTATGTGTTTCAGCTCCCAGATTTAGGGTATTTCCTGTTTTTGAAGACTAAAGTCACTGCCACGAGTTAGAAGAGCCACAAGGAGGAAGTGAGGTCAAGAGTAGAGCTATGTGAGGAGAGGAGTGTGGGGGAGGGGGAGGGGGAGGGAGAAATACAGTAGATAGACAGAGAGATGGACATACAGAGATCGATAGATAGATAGGAACAAAGAATGGGAGAGAGACATTGATTGCGTGTGCACACGCACACAGAGAGAGAAGAGGAACAGCTGCTGTTTTACATTCATATCGGAACTCAGTGTAGTTACATGATGCCACACCCGCGTCCCTCTCTCTCAAGATTCAAGATTATTATTAAATAATATACGTATAAATTATTATAATTAGGTTATTATTATTAAATAATAAACGTATAAATGCTCTCTTTTATTTAACTTTTATAATGATATTATAAAATAATTAATGTTATTATTACTTTTATAATGTTCATAAAATCACTTTATCTTTGACCAACTGAATGTCTGTATGTACATTTATTTATTATTACTGTTTCTATAATATTTATTTAATAAATATTTAGTTTATTTTTGTTCTTTGAATCTTGAATCTCTCCCCCCCCCTCCTCCTCTCTCTCACACACACACACACACACACACACACACACACACACACACACACACACACACACACCACTGGTCCTAATATCACATTAAGATCCTGATTATCACACGACACACACTACTACTATAAAACTGATGTTGCCATAGCAACCATGGATGACTCCTTGCGAGTGATTAATGACGAGCTGCTGAAGGTCCGATCGAACTCCGATCCCGGCCTGTGATCAGACCTGACGGAGACACTCGGGGTCAGATGTCCGATCAATCCATGTTTAATCATTAGTTCAGTCTTCAGTAAGAGGGTTTATCCTGAGCACACTGTAGTACATCAGCTCACCTGAGTCAGGAGGCAGGAGGATGCTCAGTGAGAGCTCTGTGGTAGATAAAGTGCAGCGAGTCTTCAGTTCCCAAAAATCAGCTTTAGTTCCTACCGGGCGTCGATTCCCATTACTGCGCTCGCTGCATGCCCGAGGGATGCGAACCACGAATGACCTGAGGGAGGCGACGTTCTGACGCCGGGTCTCTTCCTTCATTACGTCTTTATCTAATGATGTCCCGATCTATTCATTTCCTGTTCTTCAGTGTTTCCCCTCAGAAGTCACTCCCGTCTGTGGCCCTGAGCGCTTTATAACAATTTACACTCGCAGAGGTCCAACACTAATGCGTACGGCACAAGGTTTTAGACTTATTCTATCGATTTAAGAATAATGGTCAACAGAGTGCTGAAACAGAGAGAGAGAGAGAGAAATGAGAAATGAGAAAGAGAAATTGGAGAGAGCAAAATAAGAGAGAAAGAGATGTGTTTACAGAAAGAGAAATGAGAGAAAGCGAAATATAAAAGAGATGAAGAAAAAAGAGAAAGATGGATATAGAGAGAAAGAAAGATGTATAGAGAAAGAAAAAAGTAGAGAAAGAGAAAAAATATATAGAGAGAGAAAGAAAGATGTGGAGAAAATAAAGATATAAAAAAAAGGAGAACGAGAGAAGAGAAAAAGAAAGAGAGAGGGATGAGAGAAAGCAGTCAGAGTGAGAGAGAGAGAGAGTTTTACCATGAAACAGGATTTACAGAGCGAAATGAAATAAAATCTATTTCTGGCGGTCAGCGCCGATACAAAACCATAAATCAGGAAACGTTGAAGTGTCTGTGATTAACCTTAAATAAACACCAGCTTCTTCTGTGGGATTTTCATTTCAATGAAAGTCACAGGGCACCATCACGAACACGGCGCACTTATAAACCATGTCTGACTGATCGGGGACGATTTCAAACAATCTACAGCAACACTAAACATCTGGCTCACTTGCTGCACCTCTCGCGTCCCTCATCATGTCGGGACGTGTCAGGATGGCGGTCCTGCAGATCTCTGTATCTCAGCCCTCATGAGCATGAACACCAATAACCAGACAGAGGGAATCATGGACGGCTCAGAAACTCTCATTTATCTGCTTTAAACAGCCTGAAAATGTTCAGAAGTGTTTCTCTATTAACGCTGCTCAGTTACATCAAAGGTGGAAAAAAGATCGGAGATGACATTATGACAAAAAACAAACAAAAAAAAACACACACACACACACACACATCTATGAGCACAGACGTCTCTCCTATCATGATAAGGACGTCTCTCCACTGCATTTGCTTTTTTTTAAAGCACCCAGAAATGGTTGCCATGGTTACCACTTAGCATGCCGTTTAGGACCACCTCACAGGCAGCTTACTAGGTACAGAATTACCCCAAATAAATCAACACACAATATGTCGGGGCATAAATCCATCAGCACACAGGAGCACACAAATACACAACATGCTGAACTGAACATCCGTTTAGACATGACAAGATAATACGCAATAATTACATACAGCACATAAATTAAAAAAATAATACTTGCACACACTAAGATTTCAGTCAGTCACCTTTAGCTTTGATTACACACAGACACACAATGCAGTGTCCAGTTCATGTGTGAATCCGATTCCTCATGATCCCAGAATCACTCTTCCTCCTTCTGAGTCCTGGACGACACCCCGTGCCATTCAGGGAAGAAACACCCCTATAGATGTGATAATCTGGTCATTCAGTACATTCAGGTCGTCAGCTGACTTCATTTTATCACCACATAACGTTGCTGAGTCCCGATCTGAGCAACTGAAGCAACACCAGATCATAACACTGTCTCCAGAGGATTGTACAGAATCACTTCATGCGCTTCCCTTTTCACCCTGACGCGCCCATCGCTCTGGAATAGGCTCAATCTGAACTCATCAGATCACATGACCTTTTTCCATCCAAGTGGTGTTCTTATGGACACATGGCTGTTTAGTCCCAATCATACTGTGTGTGCGCGCGCGCGCGTGTGTGTGTGTGTGTGTGAAACAGCTCTTTCTTTCACTGCTCTGATCTCCACGGTCAATTTCTTACCATGTGTCTTTACTAAGTGTTTAAGTGACCGACATTCTGACCACATTTCTTCCACGAAGCTGAAGGTTTAAGACAGTCCTCACAGGGTTTCAATAACATGTTGGACAGCTCTTTTAGTTCAGTTATAGTCATTTCAAATTATTGCTGTGACTAGTGTCTCTTTAGTCTAGGCTGGACAGTTAAATTTGTGCATATTTGTTTGTATCTGCCTATTTCTTGTAATATTAACAACAACAAATTTATCAAATTTAAATAATAAAAGTCATAATACTATGTCTAACAACAATGTTCGCAATACAGACAGAGCAACATTCATGTTCAACTTCACTTCAACTTCTAGTACAACTCCAGATTATTAGCAGTATTAGAATATGTTTCTGATCAATTTTGTTATTACAAGTGTATTCCTGAATCTTGTATTTTTAAAAGACCCTAAATTGTCCAACAAATTGCATCAGTTGCATCAAAGAGCTCAAATAATTTGACCGTTCTGAAGTGTTGAGGGTTTTTTTGTTTGTTTGTTTGTTTGTTTTTGCCCAGGCAGTGCGGATTAAATCGAGCAAAACAACAACAACAAAACGCTCTTTGTATCTTGGCTTTATAATCTACATTGTAAACCAAGAGCTTATTTAGTCAGATATAGAAACATCACAATGCAATTAAGTTGTTTTATCTCTAACTGGTGTAATAAATAGGATACATTAAAACGAAGGTGGACTATTTCTGGTGTGAAAGTGAAATCAGAATACACTCACACTGACTCATTCTCTATAACACTCATATTGTTCAGAGGGTCCTGGGGCCTATCACAGGGGACTCGGGGCACTAGGTAGGGTACATCCCGAATGAGGTGCCAGTCCATCGCAAGACCATGTCAAGACCAACACCGATACCAACCATAAATTCCTGAGTGCTGCTTTAAATCAGGAGGCGAGGTGACGGAGAACTCTGTGTGTGTGTGTGTGTGTGTGTGTGTGTGTGTGTGTGTTTGTGTGTGCGTCATGCAATGGATTATTAATGCCCCTACGTAATACCTGTCCCTATGTCTTTTAAAGTATAAAGAATTTTACTTATTTCGAACATGTGGTTTATTGCAAATTATATATTTTTTTAAATCTAATAATTGCTCATGTTTCTATCTACAGTAGCATAGTTATTAGGATACGACTGTATATAATCAGGGATCACTTTCTAATGCAAATACAATTCTACAAAACTCATTCAGCATAAACAGGCCAACAATATGATTCCAGTAATGATGTAAACATGCATTCATGCAGAAATGAACCTACAATAACAGTTAACAGGTGCATTCCTGGAGCCAGCATGAGGGGTGTATTCATCAAAACATAATGTGGCATGTATAAATATAATCACTGCAGAATATAACACACACAGACACACACACACACACAGAGAGAGAGAGAGAGAGAGAGAGAGAGGGAGAACGCATTGGAGATCTGAGCAAAACCCAAACAAAACCCCAAACATCCGGGTTCTCTCCACTGTCGCTACTGTCATACTGTATTTCTTATTTTAATATTCCCTGTTTAGAGCTCTGTATATAAACTATCACATTCTGACACTCTGAGTAAAATTGGTAAATATCAATAAACAAATGAATAAACGAACAAACACATAAGTAAGTAAACACACACACAGACCTTCAGATAGAGATGTCTCTGCCGCGCGCACAACCGTTACTGTCAACGGACAAAAAAACGCGTGCAGGCCGGAAGTCTGCAAGGAGGAGTGCTGCGCGTGCTGCTGATGACGACATCAAAAATGGCCGCCGTGGCGTTAAAAAAAAAAAAAAACGAATTACGGATTTGAGAATAAGAGTCAAGAAAACAAACAAACATACACATTTGTAATATTTCAGAAATAAAAATCATATATCTCAAAAGTGTGTATTCCTGAAATCTTGTTGTTTTTGTTTGTTTGTTTGTTTGTTTGGGCCAAAATTTCCCCAAAGTTCACAAATACAGAAAAAAAAACATTGCATTGTGGGAATAATCCTAGGTTAAGGCCTCTTATACTGAGCCCACAAATGTATAAGTATATAAGTATAGTAAGTTTAATGGTCAATCAAATATCGTCATGCTTAAGTGATTTGTGGATTTGGAGGATTAAATCATGCACCTTACCGTAGCTATATTTCCCCCCTGCCAACTTTTTTGGAGTACATAAAATGACACATGGAGTATTTGTATATATTTATCTATGGTACAACATTATATGATACTCATAAACTAATTTTTTTTGCTTCTGATGAGGCCTCAATCTTTGACCCCTCGATCATATGAGCAAATCTATCTCTTGTCTCCCCAGGATCAACAAAACAAAAATGTCTTCTGCTTGTGTAGTTCACTATTACACATAACTTCTTTATCTTTGCTGTTTAAAACCCTTAAAACTCAACACAAATATGTGGCGGCAACATAGCATGCGTCAATAACAATTAAAAAAACTCTTTGTGCTTATACTGAAGCCTTGATGGTGTGTGTTAACGGGGAGGCTTTAGACTTCAAACGGTGTATTTGGGTTTTTAAAGATTAAAGTTATCATTACTTTTATAAAGAATAAATTTTACTACCACAAGAATATGGGAATGACGTCGAAAAAATGTAGAACTCTCAAAATGTCCCCATTATTATTTATTTATTTATTTATTTATTTAATTTGGTCATAGAAACAACCGAAAACAACCAGAACAACATGTGACCATGTGTACAGTATCCGTGTTATTTCTTTGTCTGTGTGACACTTTTTTTTCTTTTTTTTTTGCTCAGTCATGTGTGTATTTTCTCAACAATATTTTTATTGATTTTAAACAGGGATATAACAGGGTAAACATGTAATGTTTCAATATAGATTTTATAACCCCCTTATAAACCCTATAGCACCCACCCCACCCCTCCCTGACTCCAAGCCAGTTTTACATGCATAAGAAAGGCTAGACGCCAGTATAGACGTATAGATCTCTCTCTCTCCTCTGCATCCCTGTCCTTTAACACATAACGTTCATTCATTCATTTATTGTCTATACCGCTTTATCCCAGGAAACTTAGGGCATGAGGCGGAGTACAGCTCCAAAATCAGAGGGAGAACATGCAAACTCCATACACACAGAGGCGAGAATCGAACCCTCCACTACGGTACACATTTATAACTCATTGAGCTGAACTACTTTTGCACTGAATGTCATGGGCTCAACTCAACAGGAAGTCAGTTATTTTGTGTCATCAGAGATTTGAACGATCGCCACCAAACCGGGCCTATGTGATCTAAAGACATCAAGGATCCAAAATTGCAGAGGGATTTTCGATATCTTAAACAGGTCAGCTGTGACGATGCCTTAAACTTATACCGAAAAATGGTTAATAACTTTCTGTGGGACGTCATATTGAGTGACATCACATTCAGTAACATCACATTGAGGGACATCATAATGTATTGCTTTTTTTCCAGCATCGGGGGCTTTTGGGGGGGCAGCATAAAATCCCCCTCTTTCTTTTCTAGAATTATGTCATAATGGTATTAATATGACACGGTGGTGTAGTGGTTAGCACTGTCGCCTTGCACCTCCAGGGTCTTGGTTCGATTCCCAGCCAGACTCGACTCCCGTTCTCCCCGTTCTTGGTGGGTTTCCTCCAGGTAATACGGTTCCCTCCCACAGCCTTAAAGACCTGCAGGTTAGGCTAATTGGCGTTCCCAAATTGCCCGTAGTGTGTGGGTGTGTGTATGCCCTGCAATGCATTGGCACCCTGTCCAGGGCGTCCCCCACCTCGTGCCCTAAGCCTCCTGGGATAGGCTCCAGGACCCCGCGACCCTCTTCTGTATTTCTTGCTTTGGGACTTTTATTGTGTCTTACTGTGTGACGTCATTGTGTGAAATCAGCTGGGAAGAGGAGGACTTTCCTGTGTGTGTGTGTGTGTGTGTGTGTGTGTTAAGGACACACATACAGAAGCTGCCCTTATGTTCTAACACAGCAGTCCAGAGGATTTTAACTTCATAATCTAGATAATCCTGCAAGCCAAACCGGGCATGGTGAGTGAGTGTGTGAGTGAGTGAGTGAGTGTGTGTGTGTGTGAGAGAGAGAGCAATGCTGAATGTGTTCAGCTGTTAAAGGTTAACTGAATGAGATCTTTGTTACTGATGTGATCAGTTTGATATAAATCTCTCAGGATGTGATGTAATTATTACAGTGTGTGTGTGTGTGTGTGTGTGTGTGTGTGTTTTATCTCATAATCTCAGTCCGTAACTGTAATCAGCATGTGGTCCAAAATCCACTGAATTGTTGAGGTCTGATTTCCTCTGATCTCAGTTTAAAGGTGATGAATGACTGCATGTGTGTGTGTGTGTGTGTGTGTGTGTAAGTGCTCTTACCTCGTGTCGAAGGGTCAAAGCGGACAAACTGCCCTATTGACCTATTCCACAGGTATCTCACGCAACATCTGTAACACGACATTCCACAACATCTGTAACACGACATTCCACAACATCTGTAACATACAACATTAGAGTTTGATTAAAGTCAGCTGATTTTTTTTTTTATACATGAATATTTATGAATGAATATTTTCGATTCCGTCAACATTTTGAAACAAAAATGTCACGTCTATAATGCCTGCATCATATTTGCTTTGTATCTTTGCAGTCCCAAAAAGCATTGCGTGTGTGACCCATCACATCAAATCACGTATTAATTTACATAGATTAAATGTGTATGTGAAAAGTTTACACAGGGTGAAAGTAATTCGACGAGATAAGCCGAATGAATTCAACTTTAAGCTTTTGGGGGGTTTGTGTGATCATTCATCAGGACAGTTTCAGCTGAATGCTCATTTCAAGCAAATACACGGGCTGTTCAAGTCAGACTGAGACTTTTAATTGTGCAGAATAAAAAAGGAGAGTAAAAACTCCCTTTATTATTCTACATAATCCCCTGATACACTAATGCACTTGGACACCATTATGGTAGAAAGTTTTCTCAGTACACCGGAGCCATGATCGGATTCACTTCTGAACCACTGGCCTCCCAGGAACTCCTTTAATAGCCCAAACATGTGGAAATGTCTTGGAGGAAGGTGAGGACTGTACTGTGGATGTTGCAATAACTCCCAGCCGAGTTCCTGTAATGTACAAGTGGCGTTGGTGAATGGGTGTGTGTACAGTTCATACAGACAGATTCTGTATGATCCCTTTCTTCAACAAGTTATTTGTCGATTTTCAATTTCATTTTCCACTCACTGAATATTCACGTGAATGACTGCAGTGGGACGTACATTTACTGCGGCTAAGAGTCTCGTCACCGTACTGCGCTCGAAGTCTTCTGTAAATGTCAACCGGTTTTATGTCTTCATTCACCAGAGATTTCATCACAAGTCCCGGTTTGACTTGAACACATCTTGTATTTAACAATGGGTTTAACTTAAACCTACCAATCTTTATCATTATTTGTTTTTGTTTAGCTCACATATTTTACTTTACTAAAAATGTCCTTAATCTAAAAACCCTCATATATTCATTAAAAAAAATGTTTTTTTATAAAGGTACAACACATCAGTTGTTAATAAATGCAATGTAATAAGCATTTTAAACCAGCACACCTCTAACTGTTTAACATTTTATACAGACTTTTGTTTCGTTTCTGCACTATTACTATTTCCGTATTGTGTAATATTATGACATTTATTTATTCTTTTCAGTTGATTCTCGTTCCAGCTCATCACGTCTGTTCACGTTGCTGCCCTCTGCATTGACGCGGTTGATGTTTAAAGCACTTCCCAGAGGCGCAGTGCGAAACTGATGAACGCCCTGCGGCACAGCGGGACCGCCGTCAAACGCACCTCATGTCGTTCCTGGTAAAGATCATCTCTTCTGCTTTATTGTCTTCTCGTGTACAGCGCTGTGGAAAAGTCTTGATCATGTATAGTCATGAGGACTCTCCAGTTCTCCAGCCTTTCTCAAGGAGTTTTTGTCTCTCGGTTTCAGTCCGGTCCCTTTTTATGCAGAATCATTCAAGCATAAAACTCATCTACCTTCAGTCATGACCCAGTGAGACACAGGTGCAGGTGATGACAGATGATCAGGCCGGTGATTAGTTTATTGCTGATGCTGAATGCTGAGTGGATGGAACAGACATGAAATGAGGTCGCTGCTGAGGCTGTTACATGAACAACAAATTAGACTATCGTTAGGCACGTCGCAGCCTGTCGCAGTAAAGCATTCGTTCCAGTTTTGTTAGTTATTTAACTTCATTTCATATGCAGATATGAGGGGGCTCAAGACTTTTGCACAGTACTGCAAGCACCCGTGTCGCTCTGAAAGTATTTTCGAGTCACCTCTGTCCTGATTATTCAGGTTTCAAGGGACAGAAGCGTTTAAGAATAAATGTCCTCATTAATCGTTTCCGCTCCCTGAGGTCTTGGCTTTGCTCAGAAATGTGATTTGCTGCACTTACCTCGACTCTGCTTCCTCTATCTCTGACTCCTGCCTCCTCTCCCGGTGTTTATTTATCATCGTAATAGGCTTTTAGATTTCAGAGCCGTCATCCTACGTGTCATCATCATACAGTTGGCTAAAATGAGTCAAAACTATTGACAACTAGATCACACCACTGAGACAGGATGAGCTTTTTGGTGAGGTTTGGAATAAAAGTGTGTAATACTGTAAGGATTAAAATATTCATATTAGAGAATGTAAGAATGAGAATGTAAGTCACATTTTTTTGTATTTAAACAAGTAGTCAGAGGACACTGGTTGGAAATATAGTATAATAGTATAATATGCATAATATAAAGTTATATTCTTTTTTATTTAAATGAGGAAGAAAATGAGAAGAAAAGTTTTACCTTGGTTACAACAGCAGCTGTTGAAAAAGAGTTTCTATTGCAAACATTTAGACTTAATGGCATCGCCTACTTTAAATCCCTTAAAACTCGAGTGGCACAGATACTGTACATACCAGCAACACAGCAGAAGCCGTGCCAGTGGGTGTTAACAGGGAGGCTTCAGACTTTAAACTGTGCATTTGGGTTTTCGGGAAATGTCAGGGGGAGCGAAAGTTATCGTTAAATTTTACCCTTACCAGAATATTAGAATGTTGTAGCAAAAATGTAGAACCTTGAGAAATGAGCATATTATTATTTCTATTTCTATTTCTATTTTTTGGTCATAGAAACAACTATAAAAACATGTGATTATGTATATCTGTGCTATTTCTTAGTCTATGCGACTCATTTAAAATTTTTTTACTCTGTCATGTTTGTATAGTTGATTAAAATAAACAAAAATTCAGTTCCTATTGCCTATTTTTGTAACACGGCCACCAGCATGACAGGCAAACCTGCGGACGACTACGCGGATTTATAGGGAGGCAATTAAGGGAAATGTGCTACACCTGGCCGGTAGATTACTCAAGCTCCCCGAAACCAGTGCACCATGATAGATAGCACCATGTAGTGATGGGAAGTTTGGATCATTTTAGTGATTCGGTTTCTTTGAATCTCAGAATGAGTCATTTTTGGTCATTTAGTTCATTTCGTTCTTTTGATCAGAAATAAAATAAAAAGTTAGATTTTCAATTAACAGAACCCCAACACGTCTACATACACAAATGTTTGCCTATAGTTAAATAATAAAAATATTACAATGCAGATAAGGACATATTCCAATATACAGAATGAGCAGCTCACCTCTCATATCTTCTGGTCCGAATCATTTGTTCTTTTGTCACGTGACTCCCATAGACACTATGCAGTGCAATAGATTCAGAAGAACGAACAATTCGGACTAGAAGACCCATGAGACGAACCGCTCATTTCTGTTTCCTGTACATGACCTACGGAGGTTTTGCGATGCTTTGTGCAAGCACACCCAGTAGAAAATGAACGAATCACTCTCTGAGACTACTCGTTCTTCCGAGTCGCCTTAAAGACTCGTTCCAAAAGAACAAATCCTTCATGAACGACCCATCACTAGCACCAGGTATGAGAGTGCGGCTCCAGTACAGAAGAAAAGAAAAGTTAAAGGATAAAGAAAAGAGAAAAAAAAGAGAAAACTCAAAAGAAAAAAGTGAAAAGAGAAAGAAAAGAGAGAAGAGCAAACTGAAGAGTGAAAAGTGATAAGAAAAGTGAAAAGATTAAGGAATCCAAAGAGAAAACTTAAAAGAGATGTGAAAGATAAAAATATACTGTATGTCTATATAAATAAAAAAGATACATTAATAAAATGAAAATAAATAAATATAGAGAAAAAAAATTTTTTAATATAAAGAAAGAAAAAAAACATTTTCATTTCACAAGAAAGAAAAGGGGGTGATTCATATACCTGTGGTAAAAGACATTCCCCCTTATTTACATAGTTGTATGAGCGCTGTAGAAGCGCATAACAACATAGCACCATACTCGACCGCCCCCCTCCTAACAATTTTGTGCTGAAAAAAAATATATGTCACTCCATACTGCACAATCCTGAGCCCTATATTTTAAAAATAATAAATAAAAAAACTGCAAAAACAAATAATGTCTAAAATGATCTAGTAGTTTTAAGGGCTGTGCAAAAAAAAAAAATAAAGATAAATACAGTAAGTAGTAATGACGTTGTTCTTATACAGTACAGTACATATGTGAGTTGTCTTTCAGCATCAATGCTCGGAGAGCTGTAACATTATGGGAAATGACTATTGACGAAGACTAGATGATGAGAAATGATTCATGTCCACTTAACAAATCCTTGTGGGAAATTGAGAGCAGACTTAACGACTAGCACATGATACTGACTAAGTCTTCTTGCAGTGCATACAGATAATATGGCTCATGTTCCTGTTTCTGTTGTTCATGTTCCTCCCAGGACTGCTCCTGTATCTCCGCCCACTCTCAGGTCCGGCCAATCAGCTGTGAGGATCAGTACGAGGACATCAGTGGGTCGTACCTGGTCAGTAAGAAGCCGAAAGCTGACGTTCAACAGGCTGTAAAATGCAACCCAGTGATCAACACTGAGCTATCACGTTAAACTCACTAGCTAACTTAGCTAGCAGGTTTTTCAAATAATCCTCGATAATACATAAACAACTACATGGTAGCGACTTGCGAGAAAAGAGAACTTATGCACGGATATGCACCTGTAATAATTCTCACTACAGCACTTAAATCAGGTTTTGTTTGAGGAAAACTTTTATAATTTCATAGCACGTTCAAAAAGCGCGGTAATCAGTATCCAGGGGTCATGCAAATATATGGAACTACACTACCTGGCCAAAAACAAATCTGCCCTTTTAGAATTGTCACATTATTCGTCTGCATAAACCAAAGAAAACAACTAAGGAGATTTGAAATGACTGGACCTGAGTTAAAAACCCTTCAACACATTATCAAAACCGTGAGGGATAGTGCTGTACCTTCACTATTGTGGAAGAAATGTGGTCAGAAAGAAAGTCATGAATAGAGATCACTTAAACACTTGGTGAAAAAAATTTACAAGATCATAAAGATTGGACATTGGAGCGATGGAAAAAGGGCTGATGAATCCAGATTGAGCCTATTCCAGAGTGATGGACACATCAGGGTCAAAAAGGAAGCACATGAAGCTGGAGGCAGTGTTATAATCTAGAGTTGCTCAGGTCTCGGCTCAGCAACATTATGTGGCAATAAAATGAAGTCAGCTGACGACCTGAATGTACTGAATGACCAGGTTATCACATCTACGGTATGTGGGCTTAAGATAATGACATGGCACTAGGCCGGGATTTGACCTGACTAGGACTTGACAGGCAAATTAAAACCAGGAGACGGTGCTAACACAATGTCCTCAGTCACTGAAGCAAGAGTGTTCTGAAAACATGGTGTTCTTGACCCTATGGTGAGGAGGAAGGAGAAAGGAAGGCACAGGGTACTCAAAGCTAGGGTATAGAGCCAGCATGGGAGCAAATGCGGAACTCCCGAAACCAGGAACGATGGTTTCAATGCCAGTTGGTGGCGTCCTCATAAAGTCCAAGAAAGGAGCCTCTGAGTGGTGCAGTGGTAAAGTGCTCGCCCTATCATCCGGAGATCGCGAGTTCGATTCCCGAGTGATGCTGTAACCTGAGGTCTAGAGAAAGCTGATTGGCCGAGCTCTCTCAGAGGGGCGGGATGAGAGGTACTTCGTGCTCCCTCATTAATCACGGCTCTACAGTCAATCAGGGGCGTCTGTGAGCTCACGCACCCAATTATGTTGCACCCAATTATGGCGCACCCAACGGTGCGTGAACGGGCAGTTCGAAAGATGTGGTCGACTGGAGTCACGTGGTTCGGAGGAAACATGTGAAAGTCTTCGACCCTCCTGACTGAGTGGTAGTAGTAGCCTTAATGTTGGAGCCCCCTAGTGACGGGGAGGAATTGGACACAACTAAATTAGTCCAAGAAAAAAATCCAAGAAAGGTTGTTGTTCTGAAAACCAGGAGGTGGTGTCTCAGAGCATGACTCAGACAGAACAGGGCATACATCTGGAAAAGCATTGAACAGCCTGGCATGAAGCAGGGCATAATTCAGGCATAGCCTGGCATAATTCTGGATCAGTAGGAGATAACCCTGGGCTGAAATGGCATGACTTTCGGTCAACTCAAGGACTACATGGTATGACTCTGTCTCTAAAGGACAAACCATTTGGTCAGCATTCGGTCAACATGTTCAACATAGCATCATTCTGTATTAGCATGACAGGACATAATTCTGAAAAAAAAAAAAAAAAACAGATTTGGGGTGGGAGGTCTCCTTTTTGACCTCCGCTTGGTGCTGGGACAGTTAGTCCGTAAGCAGCAACTCCACTCCTGTAGCTCTTAGCTTAGGTCAACATGGTAAATGGCAACCTGTGCCTTTGGGATTCCAATACGGGATGCCGTGCCATCCATCCTCCCTGTGTGCTCACTATAACACACGTGAAAAACAAACAGAACCAAGACAACCAACCCATGAAAAGACAGGAACTTCAATAATGTACTTAATCAGACGAGAACCCTGACACTGAGGTGTTTAAATCAAGTGGAGGAGTCATGATAAGGGATCTTAACGGATTATAGCAACAACATCTGTATCTCAGAAATCAGCTCTATTTCAGAATTACTGCGAATCCACTGAATGTGGATAAAGTCTTCAGATGGAAAGATGTGTGATTATGGAACAGTATGAAATCCCTGCTTTGTTTTAGTATTGTAGCTAATTGTTTGAAATGTCAAAGTGTGTGTGGTGTGTGTGTGTGGTGTGTGTGTGTGGTGTGTGTGTGGTGTGTGTGTGTGTGTGTGTGTGTGTGTGTGTGTGTTTAACAGAGTAGTGATGGCTCATTCTTCGGAGCTGATGATGACCTCTCCGGCTTGTCTGCTGATCCTGCAGACTATCAGCTGCTCTCAGTACTCGGTAAGGTGTGTGTGTGTGTGTGTGTGTGTGTGTGTGTGTGTGTAAATGGATAATGTGTCAGGTAATTTATGTGTATTCTGTGTAAGTACTTTTTAGTCATTATAAAATAAACATACTGCCCTGTCTGTGTGTGTGTGTGTGTGTGTGTGTGTGTGTGTGTGTGTGTGTGTGTGTGTAGGGCGGGGCTTCAATAACCTGAGCCAGGTGAGCATGGCCCGTCACAGACCCTCTGGTCGACTGGTGGCGGTGAAAAACACCAATTTGGATGAGTGTACAGAGGAGGAGCTTCTGCAGCTTATGGTAAATACACTCCTCCTCACTGTATACATACCGAGCCGAGTCCAGAAATATTGGCACCCTTCGTGATAATGGCTATGAGAGCAAAAATGTAATGTTCAAATCCAACTATACTGTACAGTGTTACTATACATTACTGTTAGAAACAGCTATTAGTTATTGATAATAATAATAATAATAATACATAATAGTTAACATGTGTTAATAATTGTGTGTGTGCGTTTGTGTGTCCATGCAGAACGAGGCGCTGTTATCCAGACTATTTCGTCACCCAAACCTGCTGACGTCCAGATTGGTGTTTAGTTCCTGCTGCCAGCTGTGGGTGCTCTCCCCGCTAATGAGCTACGGTACACACACACACACACACACACACACACACACGCGCGCACATAGCACTAATCTATAAAATTCTAAAACTTTCTTTGAAGTTCATATTTATGTAATGAGAGTCATATCATCACTGTTATGATCATTTAAAAATGTGCACAACACTGAGCCATATTATGCGTTATGAAACATGTTGTGTTATGCAAGACTAAAAACTAAGCACAGCCTGTGTTGGGGGTCGTTACTTTTTAAAGTAACTTAATTACATTACAAAATTACTCAATTACAGTAACTAACTGTCTGAACTAACCGAGTTACAGTATAATTTGTTAGATCCACTGCTTATGATACATTGTGTTACCAACGTGTTTATTAAATGTGTTTATTAAATTCTTCATAACAGCTTATAATTTTTTTCATAGGTACATGAGGACTTCATTCATAGAACGCCTCACTGCATGAATTTAGGTGAAAATGATGTGTGTGTGTGTGTGTGTGTGTGTGTGTGTGTGTGTGTGTGTGTGTGTGTTTTGTAGGTTCTGCAGACTTGTTACTCAGGTCGTTTTTCCCGGATGGAATGAGCGAGTCTCTGGTTGCGTATCTGCTTTACGGAGTCCTGAACGCTCTGAAGTACCTGCACCACATGGGCTACATACACAGGTACACACTCGCGGTCGTGGCCTCAAACATTTTACTAGTCGAGAAGTTTTTTATTTCGAAGTAGTCGACATAGCCGAGACGTCCTCGTGGCTCAGTGACTGTCTGGAGGTTGCCATGGAAACGTCTGGGATCTCGTTTTTTTTTCCAAAATGAGCGTCTGTGCAACATTGTTTTATCTCTCCGTTTGGGTCAGAGGTGTGAAGGCGAGTCACGTGCTGCTGTCGGCTGGGGGACACGTGTGTCTGTCTGGCCTGCAGTGTGTGTACAGTCTGATGAGGGACGGGAAGAGGATGGACGTCGTGTTCGATATGCCGCAACACACACCCTCACTGCTGCCCTGGCTCAGCCCCGAGCTCCTGAGACAGGTACACACACACACACACACACACACACACATATACACACACACACACACACACACACACACACTCCCTCACTGCTGCCCTGGCTCAGCCCCGAGCTCCTGAGACAGGTACACACATGTACACAGGCACACACATTTCTCTTTATTTATTTATTTATTTATTTATTTATTTATTTATTATTTGCACATTTATTTTTTTTGTTTCTTTATATGTGTGTGTGTGTGTGTGTGTGTTGCTGCAGGATCTTCATGGTTACGGAGTGAAGTCTGATATCTACAGTGTGGGTGTGTTAGCGTTAGAGCTGGTCAGTGGGAGAGTGCCGTTCCAGGACCTGCCCCCCACCCTGGTACCCCAGCACACACACACACACATTATAAACGTCTCTGAATATAGTGTTATAGCAGTCTGTCTCTGTGTGTGTGTCTGTGTGTGTGTGCAGATGTTGCTGCAGAAGCTGCGTGGCTCTCTGAGCTGCATGCTCGACGGCGCCCCCTACGCACTGGGTGATTTCAGCGCCCTGAAGGTGTCTCGCTCCGGGGTGGACTCGGGGATCGGGGAGAGCGTCGCTGCAGGGAGTCTCACTCGCACCGCCACAGCCGAGAGACCGCAAAGCCCCGCCCCCAAAAACCACTCGGCCACCTTACACAACCTGCTACAGCTCTGCTTACAACAACAACCTGAACGCAGGTCAGACTCACACACACTCACTCACACACACACACACACACACACATGCTCACACACACACACACACATACACACTCACACATACACACACACACACACACACACACACATACACACTCACACATACACACACACACACACACACATGCACACTCACACACACACACACACACACACTCATTATAACTTTACACACTGTAAGTTCTTTGTGTGTTTGATGTGGTGTGTTTGTGTTTCACAGGCCATCGGCATCAGCTCTCCTCTCTCATCCCTTCTTTAAACAGGTGAGGTCTCTCTCTCTCTCTCTGTGTGTCTCTCTCGCGCTCTCTCTGTTTCTCTCTCAGTTCAGTTCAGTTCAGAAGAGCTTTATTGGCATGAATGTTAACAAAAGTATTACATTGTTGCCAAAGC
>JAQMYL010000036.1:4643442-4655258 GCA_030014365.1 Clarias pachynema
TCAAACATCATTAGACACCATCAAACACCAATAAAAAACATCACACACCATCAAACATTGCTAGACACCATCACACACCATCAAACACCGATAAAAACATCACACACCATCAAACACCAATAAACATCACACACCATCAAACATTGCTAGACACCATCACACACCATCAAACACCAATAAACATCACACACCATCAAACATCACTAGACACCATCAAACACCAATAAAAACATCACACACCATCAAACATTGCTAGACACCATCACACACCATCAAACATCACTAGACACCATCACACACCATCAAACACCGATAAAAACATCACACACCATCTAACATTGCTCGACACCATCACACACCATCAAACACCAATAAAAAATCATTACATGGTGTCTAATGATGTTTGATCACACACCATCTAACATTTGCTACACACCATCAAACACTAATAAAAACAATCGCACACCATCAAACATCACTAGACACCATCACACACCAATAAAAACCATCATACACCATCTAACATTGCTACACACCATCAAACACCAATAAAAAACATCACACACCATCAAACACCACTACAAGCCATCAAACACCATCAAACATCACTAGACACCATCAAACACCACTACAAGCCATCAAATGCCATCAAACACCAATAAATACCACCACACACCATCAAACAATGCTAGACACCATGACACACCATCAAACACCAATAAAAACCATCAAACATTGCTACACATCATCAAACACCATCAAACACCACTATAAGCCATCAAACACCACCAAACATCACTAGACACCATCGCAGACCATCAAACACCACTACAAGCCATCACACACCATCAAACACCACTACAAGCCATCACACACCATCAAACACCACTATAAGCCATCACGCCTTATCAAAAACTACTACAAGCCATCAAACGTCATCAAACACCACTAGACACCATCACACACCATCAAACACTACTACAAGCCATCACACACCATCAAACATTGCTAGATACCATCACACACCATCAAACATCGCTAGACACCATCAAACACCACTACAAGCCATCAAACACCACTACAAGCCATCAAGCATCACTAGACACCATCAAACACCACTGTAAGCCATCAAATGCCGCCTCACGCTGTCACATGCCATCAAATACCATTAAATTCCACCTCACACCATCACTCACCATCAAATGCCACCCCACGTCATCACTCATGTTATTAAACCGCACCAAACGTCATATGACACCTTAAACCCTGAAACACCATTAAACACCAGCAAACACAACCACAGGCCATTAAAAACCGCCAAGCACCATCACACACCATCGAACACTACTATACGCAATCACGCCATTAAACACCACAACATGTAATCAAACACCACTACATACCAACAAATACCAAGAATCCACACTACGCACTATCAAACACCTTTATATGCCACCTCACACCATCAAACGGCATCAAACACCACTAGACACCATCACAACCCTCAGACACCCCGGCACAGAGCCGGAAACACAAACCACTCGAACACAAACTGTTAAACACTATCATCATACCTCAGACACACCGTACTGCTCTCAGTCAATTAGAGCACGCTGTACTAGACAAATGATAACAGATCTCTCTCTCTCTGTCTCTCTCTCTGTCTCTCTCTCTGTCTCTCTCTCTCTTTGTCTCTCTCTCTTTCTCTCTGTCTCTCTCTCTTTCTCTCTCTGGATGAATCTGTTCTTTGTGTACCCTATTTGCGAACTGCACGGAGCCGCTGATAAGATTTCAGCCCTTCCACAAAGTGGCCTCTGTGTGTGTGTGTGTGTGTGTGTGTGTGTGTGTGTGTGTGTGTGTGTGTGTATGAAATCATTGCCCTTCTGTCTATCAGCTGAGACACACAGAGGAGCCATTGAGTGAACAAGTGCAGCTCCAGAGGGGACGTCTATCTGCAGGTTTTTCTTTGCATAGATAACATGATGCCCCAGTAACTTCTCTGTGTGTGTGTGTGTGTGTGTGTTCAGAGTGTTTTCAGGAGAGTGAACATCTGAAGGACAGTCTGAAATGTTGTCTCCTCCACCTGTTTGGATCCATAGTTGCAGGTGGACAGGTGGGGATGTTTACTTTTGATGTTTTTTTTTTGTTTGTTTTTTTAAGTTTCACGCCCCTTTGGGTTTCACTGGCTAGTGAGGAATTTTATGTTTGTTGATGTTGCCATGGTTACCCTGATAGCGCAAGGCTTGTGGGATATCCGTACGGCTAGCTAGCAGATCTTTGCATAACACGTATCGGTTGTGGGCGGGGCTTATTCGTTCACTCGTATGTAACTTTAATGAAATCGTAAAGATTTAAGACAGCGTTTCAAGAGATTGAAACAGATCTCTGCTAATTCACTTCCGCCACAGCGTAACGCTCTCCTGGCCATCTCCCCTGCCACCATGGAGGTGTTGTTGGGTGTCCTGGGTGCTGGGGAGTGCACGGGGGAAGGCGATGAGGGAGAGGATTGGGACGGAGCCGCCCCGGACCGGAAGGCGGTGCTCACCCTGTGCTGTCTGAGGGAGGTGGTGCACAGCCTGCTGGCCAGCAGCTCAGATCAGAGACAGGTGGAGATCAGCACCGTCCTCGACAGCTACTTCAAACTGCTCAACTACGACCCCAACACGGCTGGGGTCAAGGGTCAGCCGGCGCCGCCTCGCTCACACCACTGGGAGAGCCGGTTGTTGGCGCTGCAGGTGAACATGCTAGGTGAGTGGAGTAGGGGCAAGTGTGCAGCTCTGCTGTCATTAGGTTGTTATTGCTCACCTTTCATCATGTCTTCTGTCTTTGTCTTTGTGATCGATCAATCAGACACGATACAGGACATGTTTGAGTGTTCCGACCGGCCCGTTCTTCAGGCTATCTTCCTCAGCAGCAACTGCTTTGAGCACCTGACTCGCCTCTTACAGAACAGCAAGGTACGATCCAGAACCCTCACACAGAACCGCAGAGAACCTCAGCACTCAGAGCTCACACCCCATAACATGAATTTCAGAACTTGCATGATTAACAGCAAATCGGGAAATCCCAGCAGAATAGGTTCAGTGCGTTTAAGGGCGTTTTCACATTAGGAACCCGGGATCGTTCGACCCCGAAGTCTGGTTGGTTTTGATTAGTGAGAACACGATCGTTCCAGACTCTGGAACTGCCTGAAGAGGTGGGCTCACGCGCAGTGCCGCTGTACTCTACTAGGGTACGGATCGACTCGGGTACGGAAGCCAGTCGTACCTCAACACTGCAGTGTACTGCTTCGTAAGATGCGACGTTATCAGTGCTGTCGTTCTCCTTCGAAATCTCGTCCTCTGAAGAAGAACATCGCTCTTGGCATTTTTTTTTCTGAAATATCAATAATATTAGGCATATGAGTGACTTCCTCGTTCTGTTCTTCTGTTTGGGTTTAATGGAGGCTCGCTGCCCCCTGCTGTTTCAGAGGGTGAAAATACACAAGTGTCCCCGAGTACAGAGCACAAAAATAATGTGCACGCTGGCCACTAGCAAATTATTTATAATTAATTTATGTGTTGTTTCCTGGGCACGGTACAAATCAGTCGTGCCTAATGTGAAAACGCCCTAAGATTCAGGAACCAAACATATTTACATGCTCAGAACCAAACCCACGTTCAGAATTTAGAACCGAATTATACTTAAGAATCCAGCAGTCAGAATTCAGACTCACAGATCTCAGAGCTTCATTACAATTTAAACTTTATAATTCAGCATTCAGAAAAAACTGAAATCTTAACTCAGACTATTAGATCATTTAGATTCCAAGTCTGAAAGTCTGTAGACAACTTTTAAGGGTTCAGTAAATAAAGAAGAACACGTATAATCTAATAAACATGGGGGACAAAAATCCATTCAGTTCAGAATCGCGATTCGTTTGTGTGCTGCTTCATGTATCGTGACTTTGATTAAAACTTTTAAATTCTGATCAGTTAGTGGCTGTTTATCAGCATGTTTATCAGACACGACTGATCCTGGGCCGATTCTGTGCCGAGTGCACGAGCTTCTGATTGGTGCAACAGAAACACATTTAACTCCCATCTGTCTTTTTCTCCAAACTCTGTGAGCGAATTAGTTTTGAAACACTCATTACACACGCTTACACCACACACACACACAGTTTGTGTTTTTTTTTTTTAAGTAGAAGGTCTTAAAATACAGTTGAAATCATATATTTACATAAATTTCAGAAAAAACATTAATCAGAGTAAACATTTTCTGTTTTAGATCAATAAATTTTAACATATTTTTTGCATTTGTTAAATGTCAGAATCAGATGAGGGAGAATTTTATGGAATTTTACTCTTTTTCTACTTTTTGTGTTATTTTTTTCTGAAGTGTAAACATGTAAATATCTGGTTACTATAGTAATAAAATCTGGAAAAATATAATAAAGAATTGGGATATTTATAAAATCGTGATACCTACAGAATTGAAATATTAATCAAATCAGCACATGGGTATCGTGATAACATCGTATCGGGTGATCCCTGGTGATTCCAGTCTCTAGAATCTAATGCAGGACTTAGTCCCTAGTCCCTAGTCTTGACAATGCACAATTTTAAACTTTATTCAGAATTGAGAACTTGTAAAGCTCTGAGCTCAACAGTCTCGGCTCTTTTACAACACATAAATATAGTTTACTGGACATCACTCCTAAACCTTATCAAGAATTAAACGCCAATGAGTTGAAACACTATTGTGTTATTGTTTACTCTACACTCAGGAGCTCTATCGACTGTCACACCCTCTCACCCCACTGAGAAAACTGAGGGACAAATCTCGTGTACATGTGTGTGTGTGTGTGTGTGTGTGTGTGTGTGTTGAAGTGGTCTTTTGACCGACATTCCTGTGTTTGACTAATTAGTTAATTAGTGTAATTAATTATATTAACTGTCTAGTTCTAGTCTGTATGTGTTCTGGTCTCTCTCTCTCTCTCTCTCTCTCTCTCTCTCTCTCTCTCTGTGTCACTTGCACGCGCTTATAAACTGTAGTCTGCTTACTCAGCGTGCACGTTTTTTTCCCTCCTTAGGAACGGAATGCTTAAGGCATAAGGCCGTGTGCCGTAACTTCTGACCTCTTGACCTTTTTAAAAAAAAATTTTTTCATAAAGTTTAACCCTTTGCACTTGTCTTTTCTCCTCCTTTCTTAAACCGCGCGCGGGCTGCAGCTGGTAAACGTTAGGTTCGCCGCCGCAGACAAAGAGCAGAAAGATTTAACCAACAGATTACTGACAGGAGAGATTGAAAGCCAGGTACCGCCCACCTGTCACCTTGTGCGACTGCCACTCCGCCCACCGGGCCACTCCGGGACGAGGCCACACCCACTCGCCTTATTCCAAGGAACCAAACATACAAGGGTTCAAATCTACATCCAATCACTTTTCATTTTTCAACCTGATCACGTGGGGTCTTTAAAAACAAACTGACAAAACACACAAATTAACGTAAGCTCCGCCCCTTTTAACGCCCATCTGATGTTAGACTAAAGTGGCCTCTAATGGAGTGGCTCGGTCATTCATATTGCCTGTGATTGTTCTACCCCATCCTGCTTCTTCTGCTTTTATTTCCTCTTTATTTCCTCCATCATTTGTTGATTGAGAAGGAGTTTCCTTCACGGCATCACGTCATCACCTGGAGCTTCACACCACATTCGGTCCATGCTGTGTGTCTGTCTCTGTCCCTCCTGCACCGAAACACTTCCTGCTTTCTCTAACATGCTGATCATGTGACCCTTCAGGGTTAACGGTTAACGGTGCACTCGGGTGGACAAGGATAAATGTTGGGAATGTCTACGCTTGGGTTAACATGGTGTGTGTGTGTGTGTGTGTCCTTCTTCTGCATGGTCATATAATGAAAAATGCTTCATTGTCCAGTTCCCTGCTCTGGAATGCACCAGCCTGTGTGTGTGTGTGTGTGTGTGTGTGTGTGTGTGTGTGTGTGTGTGTGTGTGTGTGTGTGTGTGTGTGTGTGTGTCTCTTCCATCCACTCGTTTTCTGCAGAGATGTTTGACGCTGCTTTGGAGTTTGACTGCGTTTGAAATACAGAGACTATAAATCTTGTTGGTTTTTCTTTATATACTTTCAGGAATGGTAATTTACAGCTGGTTTATCAAACATCTAGTGACAGCCGTTCAACTTCCTAAAAAAAATGCAAAGCTTACAGAGACTAAAGAGTGAAAGAGCGCCTCCTAATGGATGTCTGTGGCGACACGTCCAGTGATGCGGCTCAGCCGCTCCAGCTCTTCTATCACACCTAACCTGAAAGACACTAGCTACGTTTACATGGACAATATTTCTTCAAATTCATTTCGATTCGAGATTCCATTGAGACTTCCCTTTTTTTGCTGATGGATCCCGATTTCTGCGTTATGATTGGTTACAGCAATTCAGTCTCATCTGTGATTGGTTAGATGCTTTACTACACGTGACGTTGCGAGCCGATCAGTGCTCCTTCGTCAGCCAGAGATTCGGTGAATGGCCATATCAAAGATGCAAATATTTGTTGCATCTACCGTCCAGCACAGTTTAATAAAAATTTTTTTTAGCCAGGATACAAGGTCACCCTGACGCAGATAGGGTTAAGGGTCCTGCTCAAGGGATCAACAGTGGCAGCTTGGTGGTGCTGGGCCTCAAACCGCCGACCTTCTGTAACCCAGCAACCCACAGCCTCAAGCGTTTGATCCACCACTGCTCCATCTTAATCCAAATGAAAATTTATTCTGATGCGTTTACTTGGATCATTTTTATTTCGATTAGTAGTCGCCCAAAACACGTCGGTTGTTTCACGTAGGTGTAGTGTCCGTAACTTTTTTTGAACTCAAATCTTTCAACGATCTTAACTGTCATTCAAATGAAACTTGGCCAATTTAGATTTCACATGAAAGACATTAAACCTGAAAAAGTGTATTATTCTAAAATGCAACATTGTTAAGATATTGCAATATGAATTTTAAATGGTTACAGACACTACAGGATTTTTTTCCCAGAGAAAATCCTTAATTTTGCTCGGAATGCTTTAATTTTAGGAACAGATTTGTACAGGTCATATGCTTCTAGAAGTTTACACCAATTTTAATATCAATACTTAAAACAATATGTATAATTTGAATTTTAAATGGTTATAGTTTGAAGCGAGATCGTATAACGTTGAAAATGGCCATTTTTGGAGTACGTATAAAATGATCTCTTCAAAACGGCTGAAGTTAGCAACTTTAAATTTTTAGGGAAGCGAGATTGGTCACTTCCATGTTAGATAAACCTGACAAGTAATATATTATATGTATAACATAAAAGATATATATATATATATAGTTAAATATTAATGTCCATGTAAACACAACTAGTGGCTCCTGCAGTAGGCGTTTTGATATTTTCTTTTATGGCTAAACCATTAAATAGCTAAAAAAAATAGGTCTAAGTTGTTTTATGAAGCATAAACGTTCAGGAAAGGAAATGAGAACGCTGCTGAAGTTGAAGCACCAGATGTTTGTGTTTGATGTTTGATATTTAATAAACGAGTGGATGGATACACACCTGTGTTGTTGCAGTGTCAGAGCAGGGAGTCGGGACTTCATGGTTGAGGGAACGAACTAAAATCACGAGTCATAATCAGTCACTGACGCTCTAAAAATTCTCCCAAAAACACTAAATATGATCAGCTTATATACCTTAATGAATTATCTAAGGGTTTAGTACAGTGAGGTTATTTATTTTCAGGTTAAACTAAATGTATTTAGTTGCTTTGGCGATTATACAACTTGTTTATAAATCATGCAGACTCAACATGTTTAAGAATATTGTACTAAACCCTTAAAGAATTAAGGCCGTATAAGTGGGATTGATGTTCTAATATGAGCCACACACTTTCTACTGCTGCCGCTGCCGTGTAGCCAAATAAAACCTCATCATTTGTTAATGATCAGTTATAACGTGAGCGAAGGCGGTAGTAGAAAGTGCTGGACCGTCATCTGTTATACGAGTCGATTGAGGAGTTTCTCCACCTCTCAGGTCTTAGAAGGCAGGCTGGACTCTCTCGCCGTGGCGACGATCAAAACCCTCACCACCGTGATGCACAAATCGCCGGCCGCGAAGGTCAGTCTCTCTCGCAGACGCAACGCATGTAGACTAGGTGTGTAGTAGCACTGATTAACTCATAAGCTCCGCCCATCCAGGAAGTGTTTAAGGAGCGGATCGGATACACCAACCTGTATGAGGTGCTTGTCTCTCTGGGGCAGCCGTCCAGGAACCTGCTGAAGGAGCTCATGAACATGGTGAGACCCGCAAACATTCATTTTTACAAAAAAAAGTTTTTGCAGCATTTTCTCCGTTTTTCTCCTTTTCAAGTACGTACTGTGGTACCCTGCGTACAAATTGAATCCGTTCTTACGGTGAAATTTCGTATTGCGAAATGCAATATAAGGTCATTACAGATAATCCGTTCCAGACATCCCATAATATTACCAATTTTCAAAAATATAATCATGTTTTTGCATATAAAAACAATCGAAACATTTAGAAAAGACATGTAAATGAAGTAAAATGTGAAATAAATAGATATTAAACCACACTTAAGCTTGATTTAGGATTCCTCTTGGCGCAGACTGCTTTAAAAACCAAAACCAAAATTGGCTCCTTTTTCTTCTTGATAACATTCTTGGGACCCATGATGCAAGTTTTTTAACCAAATCGTGGACAATATGCAAAAAACGAACAAAAAAAATATGTAAACTTGCTTCGACTAGCTTTTCAGTAACTCAGACAAGTTTTGAACGGCTGCCAGACTTTTCGTTCGCTCGTATACCAAGGCAATTGTTTTGCAAAATTTCAGTCCTTAAGATGAAAACTGATGAGGCGGGCCTTCGTATGTCAAGGTACCACTGTACTGTTACAGTTACAGCAGCAATCCAGCCTGTGAGGCTCAAACCTCTGTGTCCTTGTCTCTATGTCTCTATGTCTCTGTGTGTCTGTAGGCGGTGGAGGGTGATCACTCCTCTGTGGGTTTTTTGGGGATCAGTAACGTGGAGCCGCTCCTCCTCCTGATCCGCTGGCTACCTGAACTCGACTCGACCGAGCTCCAGACCTTCGCGGCTGATCGGCTACGGAGGATCTGCGCCTTAAATCGGCGCACGCGGGCCGCCTGCGTCAACGCGCGCATGTCGGAGTGCGTCCTCTCCACGCTCGAGAGAGACACCAGTCTCCCGCAGGTCTGTGCGGAGAGCCTTCTGGCACTTCTGGGTGCTCTGGGGGCGGAGTCTCTGAGCGGTGCCGAGCTCCACCGGCTTCTGAGCCTCCTGCGGAACCCCGAGAACCGGCCTCAACCGTACACCGAGCCGGTGCTGCGCTCGCTGCTCGCCATGCTCCGGAAACACACCCTCCACAGCGCGACACACTACTTCGATCTGACCCCGCCCATGGCGGGGATTGCCGCGCCGACCATTTCCAGGTGGCCGGGCTCCGCCTTTAGCTTCTTGGCCTGGCTGTCGCTGGATCAGGACCAGTTGGAATCAGCCGGCAAAGGGGATAAGAGGAAACAGTTATACAGGTGGGAGAGGAGATGTAGGGGAATAAGGGGCAGGGCCAATCAGAGCAGAGTGCATCATAATCATTTTGGAATTTCCTAAATTTGTCTCTCTTTCTCTCTCTGTGTAGTTTTTTCACACCGGGAGGTACTGGGTTCGAAGCCTTCATAAGCTCATCTGGCTCTCTTGTGGTGGCGGTGTGCAGCAAAAAGGAATACGTCACGGTCACGCTGCCTGATTACTGCTTCTGTGACTCACTCTGGGTCAGTGACATCACACAACAACAACAACAACAACAAATCCCAGCATTCCTTGGAAGAGACCTGGGCATGTAGTTTGTTGCCCGTAAAAGCCAGACAGAGAATCAAACAGACATGTACAGTAGATGGACAGATTATCAGAAAGCTACATGGTTAGACTGAGCTATAAATGGACAGACCGACAGACAGACAGACAGACAGACAGACAGACAGACAGACAGACAGACAGACGGACCGTGTATAAACAGATGCAGTCAGACAGGTTGGTGGACGGATGGATAGTGAGACTGAGACATAAAGTCAAAGCAAGGCATAGACAGACGAACTTTTGGACCAGGGCTAGACATCTAGATAGATAATTGGATACGCAGATAAATGTGTACACCAACATACCATTGTTGTGAAAAAGTATTTGCCCCTTCTTGATTTTTATTTTTATTTTTATTTTTTTTGCAGATTTATCACACTTTAATAATTCAGATCATCAAACAAATGTTAACATTACACAAAGATAACCAGAGTAAATACAAAATGCAGTTTGTAAATGATGATTTCATTTATTAAGGGAAAAAAAAGTGTGCAACTCTGCCTGGACCTACAGTATGTGAAGAAGTAATCGGTTGTGCAGCAACAACTGCAATCAAGCATTTTTTATTAAGATTTTCACGTCGCTATGGAGGATTTTATTTTTTATGGAGGTTTTTTTTTACATGAACCTGGCCTGTTTAAGTTCATGCCACAGGATTTACGTCTGGACTTTGACTAGACCACTCCAAAAGCCTAATTTTGTTGATTCTTTTGAGCCGTTCAAAGGTGGACTTGCTGGTGCATTTAAAAAATGATCTAATACTGATTCCGGACATGTGATTTATGGTTCTGGCAAGGAAATGCTGTGTTAGTTTTACCCCAGGTGTAAAAGGTGCACATCTTTCAAAAACTTTTGTCTCATCAGTTTACAGAATATTTGTCCAGAAGTCATGGGGACAGTCAAGATGTTTTTTTTTCTGCACATGAGACTAGTCTTTGGGTTCCTTTTGGTCAGTAGTCGCTTCCTCTTTCTTATTGTTGAATCATGAACTTTGACATTAATTGATGTAAGTGAGGACACTTTTTTTTTTTTTTTTAATGAATGAAATGAGAATTTAGAAACTGCATTTTATAATTACTCGTGTTATCTTTGTGTAGGTTTAAAATTATGCAAATATGCAAAAAATAAATAAATCAGGCAAATACTTTTTGACAGCACTGTACAGATGGATAGTCAGGTGGAAAGTGAGACAGCCAAACATATAGACAGATGGGTGATGAATTAAAAAAAATTGGACAGACGGATGGATGATCCATGGCTAGTCAGCCAGGTAGAAAAACATCAAGATAGACAGAAAGACAGATGTGGTGATAAAATATACAGTATGTGAAGTATTGGACAAATATCCGGACATTGTATCAATATGTTTAAGGCTTGCAGATTATTCTAGAAAGCAAAAAAGTGGTTTTTTAAATTTTGTATTTCAGCATTATATCGGCGTGGTCCATGTTCCAGGGAAGAGACCATTTGGACAGAGTCTCGTCTACATTTATGTGGACGGGCAGCTGAAACTGTCAGCACCACTCAAGTACCCCAACATGGCCGAGGTACTCATGAACTATTACACACGCACTCGCCACACACTAGTATAAGAGAGTATTAATGCGATTAACAAATCCATCCTGAGTTGGAGAATTCTACATTGTTCCATCCTGCGTACAGTACGTCCCTTGACTCAGTAGAAATGTTATACCAGGGGTACTCAAATATAAATTTGAAAGGTCCACTTGCCAAATTTCTATTCAGTCCGAGGTCCGGAAAAATTACAGTCCAATTTCAACTACAAAAAAAGTCAAACCCAAACAATACCCAAAAATGACATGGTAGTGCTTTTAGTGTGAAAGGTGACATCTTCTTTGTGCCACCAGTTGTTTGAACTTGGGCATAAAAGGTGTGAGGACCAGGTG
>JAQMYL010000036.1:4680823-4696708 GCA_030014365.1 Clarias pachynema
TCTACACACACACACACACACACACACACACACACACACACACACACGCACATAATCGTATGCACCCATAGGAAGGCTGATCACTGTGTATAAGTGTGTGTGTGTGTTTGTGTGTGTGTGTGTGTGTGTGAATGTGTTTGATGTCTTACTTGAATTCTCGATTATTTATTTGAATGAAGGTGAATCAGAGCTTTTGAACTCTACACTACAGTGATGAAGGGCTTCAGTAGTCATGACTCTAAGCAGTAAAGCAATACACACACACACACTCACTCACACACACTCACACACACCTACACAAGACTGCTAATGGTACATTCCACTCTGTAAAGGAGAGTCTTCCCGTGATACAGCCTGAGAAACTGCCACGTACACGCTCTCTCCGCCCCAGTGGAGGCGCCGTCCCCGTCCCCGTCCCTGTCCCCGTCCCCCGTCCTCCTCTTGATTTCCCGCTCTTTATTGCGCCATGCACTCGGCGTTTGTTTACTATGCAGCGTAGCGTGTACTTCCACGCGTCTCGGTTACTGGACTGCTTTTCAGTCGTGTGTATAGTACGCATGCCGGTGTCCGTGTGATTTTGTAGGATTCGTGATTTTCCTGTCCGACGCTAAGACGTAGAGACACACCGATTCCTTGTCTGTCTTTCAAATCCTCACTCAAACTTACATTCAAAACTTTCCGGACTTTTCTTCCCAGATAAACATTCCGGATCGCTTTCGCAGTTTCTACAGCAAATTCTCGAATCTGATTGGTCGGAAGATATAACACAGTACAGTGAATTATTGTTTCTATGGTAACGATTCTCGGGTATTTAATCCGTGAAAGTCTTGTTGTTTAAGACGATGTTTATTCAAAAGACTTACGGAAGGAGTCTCCAGTGCCAGTGCTTTGTAACAGCACAGTTTTACTCAGTGAAGAGAAAGATGAATAAGAGGAGGAGGATGATGATGATGATTGTTTCTGTTTGATGTGTTCTTCATGTTTGATCCCTTTCTCCTTTCCTCCTTTTCCTTATTCGGATCTCCTCATTACTTTTCCTTTTCTACCTCTCCTCCTCTTTCTGTCTCTTCTTCTCTGCTTTCTTTTCTTCCTCTTCCTTTCCTCCTTATCCTGCACTTCTTTTTCTTTCTCTTTTCTTTTTTTTTTATTGTCTGTTTGTGTTCTCTTTTTATCCCACCCCACATTTTTTTAACTTTTTTTTTATCCTCTTCTTTCTTCTTCTTCCTTTTCCTCTCCTCGAGTCATTTTCTTCCTCTTGCTCTCTTCCTTATAGTGATTGTTTCTGCTTGATCGGGCGTCGATCCAGAACATTACGTGTTACAATATAAACAGAGAAAAACGACACGTCTGTCTTTGTAATCGGTGATGGAGGAAGACGATACTCTGGGATGTGCTGCTGGTTGATTATTTTCCAGTTCCATCACAACCCTGAACGATTTATTTCTTTTCCCCACTAAACAGAATTAACTAAGACTAATTTTAACCTTAGACTTTACTCAATTATTTCGAAGTCTAGCAAAATGATGTTTTTTGATAAGATTTGGATTGACATCGTACAGTTATAATACAAATCGACACACCAGTCACAGCGCACATTTCATAAGATAATATCACACACACATACACACACACACACACACCATAGTGTTTCTCCAACACCAGCCGCCATCACTGTCACTCAGAGACTGCAGATTACATTTATAATTACAGTTATTTTTGTAGGATTTATTATATCATTGTTCATTCTTTTTAACATCACAGAGTTTGTTTTTAATAAAAAAATAAATAACTTGCACAAGTAAAAAAAAAAAAAAAAATTAAAGGTGCTCACTCGCAAACCTTTTTTTTTTTTTTAATGTCACAAATCAAAATAACATTTAACACACTTCACCTCCGTGAGATACGATGTATATTTTTAAGATTGTTTTTCCTCTCTTTTGTAACACTATCATACATAAATTCCCCAAACATAATATATCATAATATTTAAGATCTTTTTTATTATTATTATTATTATTATTATTATTATGGATTGTCCATGTACACATATAAATGTATAAATAAATAAATTAAAATATAAGTAGATGGATAAATAAATAAATAAATAAATAAATAAAAGACCATGTGCGTGAGTACTGTACCATGAGTAAGTTAATAAATTAATAAAAAGATAAAACTGAAGAAAAAATTTTTTTTTAAAGTGGTATTGATGTACATGTACTTTTTTAAATTATTTATTTATTTATTCGTTTATTTCACCATAAATTAAGATAGAAATCATTTTTAAACAGTGTTTATAAACAAACATATTTAGCCTTCAGGTGTAAAATATTTAATGTTAATGAGTAAACTTGTATAAACTTGTAAAAAAAAAAAAAACTTATATATTTTTCCAAAACATACAATAAGAATATTTGTGCAATATGCAAAAATTGGGTGTTCCACAATTCACATCGTATTTCGTTTTTAATCTGTCTTTATTTATTTGTTTGTTTTCTCGCATCTTGCGTTCACTGGAACAGATCATATCCTGTATATATACTGTACGCCTCAAAAGAATTAAGGGACCGCTTAGTCCCGGTTTGACTTGAACAAAATGTATACTTGTACGAGGGGCGTTCGACCGGGACTAAGTGTTTCCTTATGCATTTGTGTTTAATTTGGAGTTCTGTGTAGAAAGTGTATAGAGAGAAAAAAAAAGTCATTTTGAAAAATGATTGATGTTAAATCGTTCTATTTTTAATAGATTAAAACCGGCTATACTGTACGCAATACAGAAATCATAAAACAATTTTAAAAGGTTGATCTGGGATAGAAAAGAAAACGTTTATTTTCTCGAGAACACTTTAACATTAATATAGTTTTGCTATCAGGAACAGTCTCGTCTCTCGTCAGGATCGTGTGAAGTTTTCGCCGTCTCATGTTTACACGCTGTACGTTTTATATATTATACATAAAATATTTCACATCTTCAGTCTTCCATATCGCGTGTTTTCCCGTCTGCGTTGATGAACGCGTGGCTTGTTGCCGTGATGATTGCGGATCAGTGTGTCTCTATGTGTCTCCGATTCTGTTTAAACGTTCTCGTGGTGATGATGATGATGATGATGTCATTGAGGGCGTGATGCCGTGTGCTTCCTGTCTGAGTGACGGAGTGACATCGTGCTTACTCTGTAGGGATCATAAAGAGGGCTGTATCCCAAACGGAAAAAAGTGCATTTCATCCATTCTTAATTCACAGTGACGCGTTCTTGGAAAGCTGTAATGAAGCCTGTATTCATAAATCATTATAACTGATTATAAACAGGAAGAACTCCTTGTGGTAAAACTGTGAAGATACATGAACTATGTCATATCGCATGTTATAATGACTTTTACACATTGTTAAAATTATATTGGAAAATGTGTTACATTTTATATATTTATATCATGCTTTGGGAGAAGACATAATGTGTTATAAGTGTTGCTGACAGCTTAACGCTTCATAAAGTCATTATGTTCAGTGCAGCAAAATGTAACGACGTCTCAAGACGAGTGATTCTATCGATGTGCATAAAGTTTGATGAATATAAGCGCATTATAACCTGCTATTAATGCATTTATACAGTAAGGCTTTCATAGAAAGTGTTTTATTTTTACATATTTATGACTCTCTAATAATGCCTCATAACGCTGTTTAATAACACACTATAACTCTCAATTATACCTGTTCACTATAACACCATGTTGTGTAGATTTATTGTTAATATTGACCTTACATTTATTACAATTATTCCACATTATATGTAGGTTTTTTTTTTCACGTCAAAACTGAATGAAGAAGGGACAGGAAGTGATGTCAGGACGATGTCTGTGTTCTTGTTTGCTTTAAATTTTGTCATCACGTTGCGTCAGGTTGGAATTAACCTTCGATTTCTTGTATAATGAACATTATAGCTTCTGTATATTTATACTATTTTTTTTATATCTATTCACAGTTCATTAGACGTCGTAACAGGTTATTCAGGACAGCTTATTCATGGTGTTCCATAAAACACAGTACAGTATCATCAAAATAAATATTACAACTTATTATTATTTTTTTTATTTATCTATTTATTTTTATAGATTATTTATTTATTTCAAGGTTCTCGATTCTGAAGGTGTTGAGGAGTTCTTTAGAGTAGCACTTCTTTGGAAGTAGTATAGGTTAAGGTTAATGCGATTCACGTTTCTATGGTAACGGTTTGTTCCGGAATGGCTCGTACGTCGCACGCTTGACAATCATGTAAAATGAAGAATTAATGTAACTGTTGATGGGGTGAAGTTAATTATTTAACATTTATGGAAGGAGTCTCCAGTGTCAGTGTTTTTTTTTTTTTTTTTTTTTGTGTGTGTATTTCGGTTTCTCAGTATTGTAAGAAGCGGCGTTTTTTTTGTTTGTTTTCCTTCTCGTTGTGATAGATGGGGATAAAGAGAGGCTGGTGAGGTGAGGGAGTGACTGTGTATGGCTGCTATACCGTAAGTGACAACAGAGTAGACAAGCTAGTGTCTCATGGATGTTCCACGTTGTTGCACGTAACTATGAGGGACTTTCGAGTCAAACCAGGACAGAAAACATTCTTTATTTCTCTATATAATCCCCTGATACACTAATGCACTTATCCCAATGTTTCACTAGAGCTTGGATACCATCAAGGTAGAAGGTTTTCAGCCATGACGTATAAAACGCTGGCCTCCCAGGAACTCCTTTAATGTTGAAATGGCTTGAAACTCTTGTACCATATTTTTACTGCGGCTGTAAATTACCGTACTGTGCTTTACTTTCATCACAAGTCCTAGTTTGACTTGAAAACCCTTTGTATAAATGGTAAAATCACATGACGTAATCATTGAGGAATTGCTGTGGGATAAGAGGAATAAAACACTTTGATAGGAAGAAAATCCACTTTGTTCTTGGTAACTTTTTTACATCACAATATCTTTGATTATTTAATTTTTTTTGTACAACCGGACAGCCTTTTCTTACTACAGCTTTATGAGGTGTTATTGGAGATTATAACAGATAAATCATTGCCAACTTAAACTGAATTATTTATGATTTATGAATACAGGATTCATCATACAAATCTGTACGTTGTCAGTACGCCAGCGTTTGGATCGCAGCCCTCTGGTGTTTATTTATTTATTTTTTAAATATAGGCTATGTCTTTTTTTTTTTTTTTCCCTCAACCGTGCTCAGTTGAAGTGCTTCCTGTTTCTGTATTCGAGCTGCAAATGGAGATTAAGCTAATAAACACTATAAGACCAGTCATCTTAAGCACCTTTTTTTTTTTTTTTTTTTTTTTTTTAAGACAACTTTTTTTGTAAATGGTGAAAAAAAAAACTTGAGACACTTTTGGATGTTGTTGTTTGTTGTTTATTAGCTTTTAATTTCTTTAAAAATTCCTTCCTTATCTTATGAAAATGGAGTGCCTTTTTAATTCCCAGACTTCCTTTCCTGATTTAGAGCCATGACCTTTCACCTGCTTGTGACCTTTCACCTTTAGCAGCATTCCACAATGTGTGGGGGGGAAAAGAAGAAAAAATTAATCTATGTAACAAATCCGATAGTCATATCAGACCTGTGATTTAACCATCACCAATGGTTGTGTGTGTGTGTGTGTGTGTGTGTGTGTGTGTGTGTGTGTCTGTGTCTGTGTCTGTGCTTATTTATACATATATATGCTGTATGTACAGCATGATTTTTATTTCCATCTGAATTGTATTTTTTTGTTTTTTTTTTGTTTTTGCACTTTCCAGGTACGACCAGTTGTGTGAGATGCTTTTGAAATAAATGTCTCTCTGATCTGTACAGATTAAAACAAATGCTTTGTATACACTCTCGGAAAATAATTATTAAAGTTGTGTTGAAAGTTGTTCATGTTACCTGTGTGTCCTGCGTGTGGTGACTTCTAGCTTATGATATCATTAGGCGGCCAATCAGAAACTTCGCTTTATCTCACTCCCAGTGGAAATACAGTACACACTTATTAAAATGATAACAAATGCACATTGTATTAATCAATTAAAATATATTTCGTTGTTCAGGACAATATTCAAAAAACGTTCAAAAGGATTGTCTCTGGTGTGATTAAGCGATATCGCAGGAGAGGGAGTGCTGTACTGCTAGCGTTGTGTCGTAAGCGCGACAGCCCTGCTATATTCAGTACAATAGCGCAACCTCGAGTGTGATATTGCTTTTATACAACCGTTTCACAAACACCACTTGGTATCAACAGGTTATGATTTATTTCTTTATTTAACCAGTTACTTTGCACCACATATCCTTCTGCAACTGTCAGAGCCGGGTTCGGGTTCGATTCGCGTCTCTCTGTGCATGGAGTTTGCATGTTCTCCCTGTGATCCGTGGGTTTCCTCCGGGTACTCTGGTTTCCTCCAACAGTCCAAAGATCTGCAGACTAGGCTAATTGGCATTCCCAAATTGCCCGTAGTGTGTGTATGTGTGTGTGCCCTGCGATGGATTGGCACCCTGTCAAGGGTGTACCCCGCCTTGTTCCCTAAGTCTCCTGAGATAGGCTCCAGGTTCCCCATGACCCTGAATACAGGATAAAGCGGTATAGACGACGGTGCGTGAGTGAGTTGATGGCAATTGTTGCAACCTTGGTGGCAGAACCAGTTATTACATTTAGGGCCAATTACTTTTCACATAGCGCCAGGTAGGTTTGAACAGGTTTTCTCTCTTAATAAATGAAATCATCATTTAAATATTGTATTTGGATGGATAAATGAATTAATTAATCCCTTAGACACACTAGCCCCTTAGCTACTCTCCACTCTGCCTTGTTTTCTCGCGAAATCTACCAATGAGATTACTTATTCTCATATTTCAGATCATGGATGGATGGATGATTAAATTAATGAATAAATTGATGGGTGGATAATCGGATGGATGATTAAATAAATGAATTAATGAATGGATATTTGATTAAATTAATGGATAGATGAATAAATAGATGGATGATTGCATTAATGAATGGATGGGTGATTGCATTAATGAATGGATGGGTGATTGCATTAATGAATGAATGGATTCTTACATTAAAGAATGTGGATGGATGAATAATTGAATTCATGGATGGATGGGTGAATTAATATAAATGGATGGATGATTACATTAATGAGTAAATGGATGGATGATTACATTAATGAGTAAATGGATGGATGATTACGTTAATGAATGGATGAATTATTAAATGAAATGGATGAATAATTGAATTCATGGATGGATGGATGAATTATTAAACCGATGCATGGATGATTACATTAATGAATGGATGGATGAATGAATGGTTGAATTCATGGATGGATGGATGAATGAGTCCCTCAGACACACTAGTCCCTTAGCTCGCCACGCTGCCGCGTAGTCTCGCGAGATCTTCCCACGAGAGTGATCGGAGCGCTTATTCTCGCGATATTTCAGAACGTGAGTAAACACTCGCCATTTGTAGAAACTGAGGAAAAATCGAGAAAAAGTCGCTGTGAATGTGCTTTAGACGTTTCCCCGTCAGAGTTATCAGCTCTAATTCCTCATCGGGGCGGATGTTAGTGTGAAATACCCTGATTTATCCACCTGCCTTGCTGATGAAAACGAGATGTTTGCAGTAATTCATGAGACCTGCGCGTAGTTCTGGCGTTAGCTTTAGCCTTAGCCCAGGGCCTGGTGTGTAGTTAGCTTAGCACTTTTCTCTCCTTCAGCACTTCTGGCTGCGCTGTTTAAAGGAGTGTGTCTGTGTTTAGTTTAATTTTTATTTTTCTTGGAAAAATGATGATTGAAAACCTCGATGCCTTGAAGACGTGGCTCTCCAAGACCCTGGAACCAATGTAAGTGTATCAGTTAGCCTGTTAGCTTAGCATAACAACCTGCAGATGTGTTCAGTTAGGAGGCTGGATTTGTGTTTAGTTTCAGTCAGCAGTGATTATTAACACAAAGCTGTTTAGATAAAGTCTGGAGTCTAAAACTAAACTGTTGTGAAGATCTACACTAAGGTTTCTGTTAATAATAATAATAATAAATAATAATCATTAGAATTAACATGCGTGTCCTAAGGCAAAGGGGGTATAGTTTACTCTATTCATTTGTAATATAAAATTTAACAAATGTAATCATCAGTTAACATGTACTTCCACTATTTAAAAAATAATAATAATAAGGATTAAGTTCAATGGGTAATTTTTTTTAAAAAATTATACTAAACGTTTTTTAGTAACTGGTTAAAAAACCAAATACAAATATTCCTGTGATTTATATGAAAATTTTTTTTGTTTATAATTTATATATATTAAAAAAAAAACTAATTTCCATATTTTTTTGCTAATTAATTAAGAATATGAATATTGGTTTAAATTAAATGCAGGTTTGTCAAATGAAATATAAAATGATATAAAAAAAATAGACAGACTAAAAAGATGAGTTGTTAAATTATATTATTTTTAATAACTAGTATTTCTGAAGTGTGTATTATATACTGTTTAAATAAATAAAATAAAATTAATTGGGCACTTCGTCGTCCTCGTTCTATATATACTTGAAGTGTTCCCTTAATTCTATAAATTTTTTTATAGACAGTATATACTATATACTTAGGCTTAATCTCAGTTTGATTCAAACACATTTTTATCTTATTCATCGTGTTATGTTTACAGCATTAAAGAATCACAACAACTGTTTAATAATTTTAATATCAGAACGTTGAAATGATTAAGACAATTATTCCATTAAATACAGAATATTTATATCACACAACCGATTGCTCTAAAACAAGTTCTTTAAAAACAAACAAACAAAAAAAGGAACAAACTTTATTTAATACGCAAATTCTTCACACTGTTTCCTGAACCTTTCTGAAAGTTGTGCTCGGTCGCATGACAGAGGGCTCAGTGTAATAGTTTGTAAATGAGCAGATGGTTTGGGTTTGAATACAATCCAATCGAGGTGACACTGAGACCAACCAGGCAGAGCGAATGCTCTCAGGTGTTTCCTTTGAGACTCGCGACTTCTGCTTGCGTATCTCACTCGGTTGCATAACTCGTACCGAGTCAGACGGATCTGAGACTGATCGTGGGCGATCAGGCTGAAAACCGTCCGATCCGTCGGTGCATTTGAATTAAATATTTTTTAACCTTTAATTTATTCAGTGCTTGATTTGTCAGAAGTCAGATATTACAGTAGATATATTTGCATTATTTTTTAAAGTTTTGTTGTGTGTATAAATATATATAAGGTTGAGTCAAAAAACATTATCCGCACTTTGGCTGTAGAATTTATTTAAATAAAGTTTTTAGAAAAAACAAATACATAATTTTTCGACGTGATCTCCTTGCTTTTCAATACACTTTATCGATCGGTCAATACGCTTTTGTATTCCATTATTACAAAATGTTTTAGGCTGAGCTGCGAGCCACTAATGCACTGTCTTCACTCCTTCATCAGAAGTGAATCTTCATTCTTTTTGGGCCGCTGCCCTTGGATATCAGTCCTCTGTGTTTAATCAAGTTTAGTCTTCAATAAGCGTCTCACTGTAACGAGCTCTGTTGATCTATTAAACCTTTTTCCTAAATGTTCCAATACTTCTGGCCCTTGAGAATCCCATGAAACTGTAGTTGTTGATGAATTTTCTAGCCGATGGTTTTGATCTTTGAACTTTTTTCCATACTCTACTGCTTACTTTCAGGCTCGTAGTGACGTGTCTCGTCACCAGTAATGATTCTCTTTGAATAGACTTTCACCTTCCGTAGAGCATCAGTCCACAATTTGTTCACAGATATCCAAACTCTTCTGTTTATGCTCTTCTGTGAGTTGTTCCTGCACCTGGTACACTCTCAGACCACCACCAAAAAAAAAAAAAAAAAATCACTGCACGCTGCTCTTCTTTTATGCAAATCACAAGTGGGGCATTTCTTTTTTGCTCGATTACTTATGATCTGATGTAACACGTTCACACCTGCACAGCAGTTACCGGGGAGACGGGGAAAGCAGCCAACAGACGCTTTAATATAACCGAGCTTTATTTTCAAACGTGTTAATTGGACTGTTTTAGTTTTTATTTATATATATCGGAAATGTATTTTTTTTTTAAATGTCTGCTCTGCCGTCCCTCGTGCAGATGTGATGCAGACCCGTCTGCGCTCGCGAAATACGTGGTGGCCTTGGTGAAGAAGGACAAGTCGGAGAAGGAGCTGAGGGCGCTGTGCATAGACCAGTTGGATGTATTTCTCCAGAAGGGTGAGTGAGGCATTTCCTCAGTATTTTATTTATTTATTTATTTATTTATTTATTTTTTGTGCGACGAAACGCTTTAGTGATTGCTGTGTGCTTCTGACTCGCCTCTCTCGTGTCTTTGCAGAGACTCAGTTGTTTGTGGATAAGCTTTTCGAAGCTGTGAACACAAAGAGCTACCTACCTCAGGCTGAGACGCCGAGCACTGCGGGCAGGACCGAGGGCCACACGCGCTCCGACAAAGACGAACAGAAGAAGGAGGAGGTGAGAGAGGTGTGTGTGTGTGTATATACACATTTATATATATATATTGTGTGTGTGTATGATTTACTTTTGTGTCTTTGCAGCAGCTGAGTAGGGAAGATGATCGGGAGAAGAAGTTTTCCAGGAGACTGAACCACAGCCCTCAGAGCAGCTCACGTTACAGTCGAGACAGCAGGTGAACACACACACACACACACACACACACACACACACACACACACACACGATTCAAATGAACAAGCTGACATGGCAGCAAAACAAGCCCTTACAGAAACAGTTAGAGAATGTCAAATCCCACCCACAGACTTCAATCAGTAAATATTAAATAAATGGGAAGAATGTCAAAACAACAAATTATTTGAAATGGTGGGATAAAGATCCTTCAGATCCAGACACGACCAAGTCGTATATATGAGTTGCCGTATCGGCCATGTGAGTTTGACCCATGAGTGTTTATTGAAGGGTCGAAGAAGCTCCAAAATGTCAGCACTGTAGCACTAATCTGAGTGTAGCGCGTATACTTTTGACCTGCTCAAGTTTTAATGCCGTGAGACGGCGATTTCTACCAGAACAAACGTATTCTGCAAGAGGAAACCAGAATTCTAACAAAAGTGCATCTAAAGAACCCTTTGTAAAATCTTGTTCTTCTGGATGTTATAATGTGAATTATTTATTCATTCTTTTTTTTTAATTTTTTTTTTACTTTTACCACCTTTTAAATACCTTACATTATTTCTATAACTTGATATTATATTGGTTGAATGTTCAATATGTATCTGCCCTGAAATAGCCTGTAAGGCTGATATGGCAATAAAACCTAATACAAACAAAACACACACACACGATCACATGATTATAAATAATATTTAAATAAATCACTCGCTGGTCGATCTTCCGTTTCACAGGAGGAGTGACGAGCGCAAGAAAGACGATCGGTCCAGAAAGCGAGAGTACGAGCGTCCTCCGCCCAGACGTGACTCGTACCGCGAGCGCTACAATCGGCGCAGGGGGCGGAGCTACAGCCGTAGCCGGAGTCGCAGCTGGAGCAAAGACAGACTACGCGATCGTGACCGAGAGCGCGAACGAGACAGAGAGCGCGAGAGAGAGAGGGAGCGCAGCAGGACGCGCTCTCGCAGCCGCTCCAGGTCTAGGAGTCGAGGTTGGCACACACACACACACACACACACCATACTGCTGTATTGATACATTTATGTTTACTGACTAAAGCAGAGGCCACGCCTCCTCACGTACCAACTACATAAACTGACCTTTTGTGCGTGAGACGACTTTTTATTTATTTATTTATTTTCATTCCACAGAGAGAGAATCCGGAAAACCGAAATATGATCACGAGCGGCCAGAGGGTGGCGCCACCGAGGCCTACGTCCCCCCGCCCCTTGCCTCCGCTCCTAGCACCTCCCACTTCGTGGTGCCCATCCTCAACAGCACCATCACCGTCATTGCTCCCACTCACCACGGCAACAGCACCACAGAGAGCTGGTCCGAATTCCCCCAAGACCACGTCCCACCATACGGCAGAGCGGCTCCGCCCCCTTCACGCAAGCGTTGCCGTGACTACGACGGTAAGAAGGAGCGTAACAGGTCTGAGGGATCCGTCTAATTGCATTATTTATTTATTTATTTTTATTTTTAAAAAAATTTCTTGACTTGAGAGGTGAGATTAAAGATCAGTCTGCACCATCCTCAGTATTTTCTGTGTCTTTCCTATTAAAATAGAGGAATTAGACAGATGTCACTGACTACATCATATTCAGTCTGTTCAGGTCTAAGCAGTAAGAGAAGCACGTCTCGGGTCTAATTGGTTTAAAGCGCACTCGCGTTTCTCTTCTTCAACTCTTGTTTTGCTTTTTTAAATTTTTTTTAAAAAAATCTTATGTTTTAAGATTGAGTTGAAGATATCGTCATAAAAGACGACCTAAACTATCTACAGTACATGTACAAGAACCAAGAGACTGTATGCAACAAGATTTTTATTTTAGTTTTTTTTAGATTCGCCCGTCACCTAACAGGAACTATATTTTATCGCCTAACAGGAACTAAATTTTTATCGCATGCAAAGCCTCATTGGTATAAATAACTTCAGTGTTCATTCAGCCAGTAAGTGCTGTCCTCACCCTCCTAAATCTGAGCGGTGCATCTGTCCCCTTTCCCCACACTGCCATCGTTTGGCATAACAGCGTGTAAGCCTTTTTAAACAGTACCTACTTAATCTTGCACGTATGTGTAATGTGACCGTGTCATCTTTTGGTTCCATATTATACGAGACCGCGCCTTTAAATCGCGAGGGGAATCCGGTTGACGCAGCGGATTTAAATTCAACTCGGGAGAGAGGGACATCGGTGTTTACTGCGTGCTGGAATGGATTCTTTTTTGCGTCTTAGGGCTGTTTTGCACTGTATTGGACTGTGAACTCTTTGTGGTTTTGTTCACATAGAAGTATGTCTGATTCAAGGTTAGGTATACGGTAACGACTAATTACTACATTACTTTATGAAGAGGCTGAAGAAGTTTTTATTTATTTATTTTCTCCCTCCCACAGAGAAAGGTTTCTGTATGCGAGGTGATATGTGTCCGTTCGACCATGGCAGCGATCCAGTAGTCGTGGAGGACGTCAACCTTCCCAGCATCCTCCCCTTCCCCCCCGCAGCGCTGCCTGTCGGCGAGGGTCCGCCCCCTCCGGGTCTCCCGCCACCTCCCGGTCTACTCCCGCCTCCTCCAGTCAACCTCCGGCCCCCGCTGGCCCCGGGCGGTCTCCCACCTGTCGCAGGTAATGTTTTGCTCTTGGATGAGGATTGAACTGTTTTTAGTGATCTACATGAATATTTAGTCACAATAAAACATTTTTTGTGTGTTTAGGTCCTCCTCCTCCTCTCCCAGCACTGGACGCTCCTCCAAACTCCATGACCGGCTCCGTCCCCTCCATCGTCTCTACGTCTCGTCCTCTTCTCCCGCAGCCTCCGCTTCACCTGGTCGCTGCGGGTATCCGACCTCCGCTCGCACAGCCGCCGCCCCCTCTCTTCCCCACGGGTAATCACTCGAACCTCTGTGCATTTCAAAATAAAACTTTGATCTGAAATCGATTTGGTTGTTTTTGTAGCTTGCACACACTCGTGAATTTCTCGACTCCTGTGTATCAGCAGTAGTGTTGAGTGAATGTCTGAATTAAATTACAAAGAACAGCTCTAACACTGCTTATCCGAGTAAAAGAGATCAAAGGGAAGATCAAAGGAAAGGTCAACATAATGAGTGTGCATGTTTGTGTTAGGGGATTTATGCAGCATTAAGGTTGATTCACCTCTAAGTATAAGGTTTGTGTTTTTTTTTTTTTCTTTTTTTTTTCCACTCTTAGACTTATTCGAACCGGACGTGTACAACCCCGAAGCTCCCAGTCTGAACTCTCGCCCGGCGTACAGACCCCGGGTCAACGTGCAGAGACCGAACCTCATAGGCCTCACTATGGGAGAAGTGGATCTGTCCCCACGAGGTAATGTCTAATGTAGTACGTCTGTATTTTTATAAATCACAAAACAATAACTTCAAGAGCTTCAGACTCTCAGAACATTTATTTTAGTCACATATCTTTGTTTAACAAATTGTTTGAGAAGACTGATAAAAATATTTATTGGTTAGAACTCTTTTATTTAATTAATTAATAAAGATTCACCCGATAGCGCATTTTGCTGATAATCGATGTGAGTAATCCTCTCATTGAAATAGACAACACTGAAACCTCCTTCGACACAAGCTCCTGGACGAGCCTTGCATAATTTGCAGCAGGTCCATGCAATTTGTGTAACTTGCCTGTACAACTTTTGTTTTTATATGAATATTTTTGGGTTGCGGACGAATCATTGGAGTTTCGATTATTACTTATGAGTCTGAGACATAAGAAATAATTGAAACTTTAATGATTCGTTCCGCAGCCCAAAAATATTCATATAAAAACAGGCCTCCGGGATTTCCCTCATGATTTAAAGACATAGAGACAACACTGTTATATTTCACATTTCACCATGAGATTATTTCCTTAGGCGTGCTTACAGTATTTGGTCACATGATGGCAGCGTTGGTAAAGGGGACAGAGATTTAGTCAAGTGGATTGATATGCTTTATCTTGTATATCTGTCAAACGTGTATAAGACTCAATTTGTCCCTGACTTGCGAACAAATCCGTCTTAGGAACGTTCGTAAGTAGGGGACTTGCTGTACAAAAGCGCAGAATCAGACCGATACCCCATACTGGTGACGGTGCATTCGTAGTAATTTGGTTCTGCTCACTTCCGAGTCATTATATATTAAATGTTTGAATTGAAATGTTGGCAAATATAGTTTTAAAATCCTGTATGATCTTTACAGATAAAATGATGAACAGCAATACTGACCGGATCGTTTTGGAATCAGACTCCAGGAAGAGGGGGGCGGGGCTTCACGACGGGGGACTTCCTCTTAAAAAGCCTTGGTTTGATAAGTAAGTGAGAACAAACAAGGTTAATAAGTTGTATTCCTTATATATACTGTGTGTACGTGAAGTAATGTGTAAAAGTTTTAAGCAGGTGTGAGGGGGGGGGGGGATGCTGTTACACAGTATATAGTATAAGTGTTAATATTTTATTTTTATCAATTCACTAAATGGAAAGTAAATAAATAGAAGAGAAATCTAAATCTGATCGGTATTTGGTGTGATCACCTTCTTCCTGCAAAACCAGTTTTTATAAGAACTTGCCAGGTAGGTTTTTCCAAACGTCTTGGAGAAGTAACCAGAGATCTTCTGTGGATGTAGGCTGTTTTAAATCCTTCTGTCTTTTCATCTAATCCCAGACTGACGCGATGGTGTTGAGATCAGGGCTCTGCTTGATGCAGTGTAACAACCTTGTAACCTGTTCTAACACGAAACTGTCTTCCACAGCCTCACCTTAGTAGCAGAGTTTCTGTTCCTCACCCAGGTTTTAAGCCCTTTCTGTTCCAGTTAATGACTTTATTTGATAATTAGCACCTGCTTAATATAATTGGTCAATCATTCTGATCCTACAAAATCCCCCTGATTGATTAGACTTTTCCCCTTTTGTTAACTAATGAATAATTAAAAATGTATATATTTTTGAAAGCATTATTACTTGACATTTTATTGCACAAAGACTTTCAGCTTTTCTGAAATAGTTGTTGCAAGAACAGTATTGTGTCAAAGGCATTTGCAAAACCCATCGAGCCCCATGATGATGAAATTGTCTCTCATGAAGACTTTCCCAGGAAAAGCAACACCAAAACTGTACCTCTGCTGCAGAGGAGAAGTTCATTTAGAGTCACCAGCCTCAGAAATCACCAATTAACAAACAGCACCTCAG
>JAQMYL010000036.1:4712832-4725332 GCA_030014365.1 Clarias pachynema
TTAATACTTATTTGTGGTGTTTTATGTTTTGTACATCTTTTCAAATTGAGACCTCATTTGTAAGTTGCTGCTGGTGTAAAATAAAAATCTCCGCTTTATCCCGTTTGTCTTATGCTTCCTTCCTTCACAGAATTCTGTTGATCAGGGCTTGAAATTTAAATTTACTTGAGTTGGATCAACTTAATTTACAACTGAAAGATTTGTTGTACCAACGCTATTCATTTATGTTGGATGAACCTTAAACCTGGAACCTTTTTCCATCTTGGGTCTGAAAAAACAAAACAAAAAATAAGATTTTAAAGGATTTTAAAGGAAAATACCTACGAGTATTATGACTTTTTATTATTAAGACTTTTTAGACTAAACCATTTATTTATTTATTTATTTATTATTTGAAGTTAAATGTACGACATATTTGTATGTTATTTCTTCATTATTGTGTACTTTCTTTTTGTAGTTTGTTGGAGAACAGTGAGAGTGAGTGGAATTCTGCATATTTATTATTATTATTATTATTATTATTATTATTATTATTATTTCTCAGCCTTCTCACTTTCTCTCTCTTTCACCCACATTTTATACAGAAGCTGTTTACTCCTTCCTGTTTCATCAAAACAAACTCCAACATTCGTGTGTGTGTGTGTGTGTGTGTGTGTGTGTGTGTGTGTGTGCGTGCGAGAACCCAATCCACAGTGCTAGTAGAGAAAGCTGTTAATATTTCATGTGATCACGAGGCTCCATAAGCAAATTTGGCTGGTGAACAAACATGATTAATTTAGTGTTTATCCTCGACGTCTTCCTCACACACACACACACACACACACACACACACAGAACCCCTTCGGTCAGCGCAGTGTGAGACGAATCCTCCGGCTCTTCATCATCATGAACGCTCATGGAGTCGTTCCACATCAGCTCGGCTACTTATTATTTCGCGTCCTTTATTTAATAACAGGATGCGGGGCAGCATGCGCGTGAGTGTTTGGGAGTGTGTGTGTGTGTGTGTGTGTGTGTGTACGCACGTGCTGGAGGAGCTCCCTGAAAAATGGCTCTCATTGTGAAAGCGAGGCCGAGGCGGGACATTCCTCTCTCTCCCGGCTCCATCCGTCTCACTCTGCGCTCTCTAACTTTACCTCATCGCGTGGCCGAGTGCCCTCAGCTGAACCACAAATCCCAGCTTCCCCAGCGACCGCGCGAAATTACCAGCATAAATCAGAGAGGCTCATGGGAAACGGCCGGATGTCACCGGAGCGAATGTATCACGGAGCACATGAGTAGGTTTTTGTCCTGAAGGGTGGGAGATAGCGACCCCTCCCAGACCCTGCTACGTTACATTACAGTAATTAACCTGCGAGATAATCTGCTGGAGAAGCTACACAGTCTCGGCCTGTAGCGTGGACCTGATGCCGGGACTGGGGGACGGGGGGGGATGGGACGTCTCAAGCAGGAAGTGCAGCTATGCTAAGGCTAAAAGCAAGTGCTAGCCAGGTCGACCCTCAGTCATCCGGCCGGATCTCCAGTGTCTGATCTCAAATGGTTTATAAACTGCACAACTTCCGGCTGTATGAGATTAACCAGCGTGAGTCTAGGAACTGCTGCGTCTTTGTTGTCATGGAGACGTGTCCTGGGAACTCTCCGCCATTCAGCTCGACGACTAGACTTGATGTGCGCTAATAGAGTTGCAGCTCTGTGTAGTAAGACATGTTGGTGACATCACTGACCTCACCATGGAAATTCTCGAAAGCATCAACGTCCTCACCTGGAGGAGATCCTCAGTCTGTCCCTCAACATCAGCTCGATCGCTCACAACAGTGTCTCTGCTTCCTGTAAAGACTGGGAAAAAAGTTTGTCTTCAACTTCCCGTCCTCTCCACATTTTCCTGAGAAACCTTAAGCATCAGTCTGTGTGTCCCCCCTCTCTCTCTCTGTGTCCCTCTCTGTGTCCCCTTCTCTCTCTCTCTCTCTCTCTCTCTCTCTGTGTCCCTCTCTGTGTCCCCTTCTCTCTCTCTCTCTCTGTGTCTCTCCTTCACTGTTCCACCTCTTTCTGTCCCTCTGTCTGTGCTCTCCATCTTTGTTTATGTCCCCCTTCGTACCTCCCTCCCCCTGTCCCTCTTTCTGTATTGTTCCTCCAGTATCTGTGTCCACCCTCTCAGTCTTCCATGTCCTTTCTATATTGTCCCGCTTTCTCTGTCTTCAAGTACCCCATGTCCTCTCTGTTTCCCCGTCCTCTTTGTATCACCCTTCCTCCTGTGTCCCCCACTTTCTCTGTGACTCCATCTTTTTGCGTCTTTTGCCTGTCTCTCAGGTCTCTGTGTACTTCTCCCTGTTGTCCTGCATGGCCCACTCTACATGTCTCCCTGCGTGTGCTGATATTTGTGTCCCTCGCTGCATGTCTCTTTGTCCATCTCTCTCTTTGTGCCTTTCTACATGACTCTCTGTCCCTTTCTGTGGTCTCTGTTTCCCTCACTATTTCTCTCTCTTTCTCTGTCTATCTCTCTGTCTGTCCCCCACTACATGTCTCTGCGAATCCATCTCTCTGTCTCTCTGTTCATCTCCCTGTGTGTCTTTTTATTTTTTATTCTTCTCTGTATGTTCCTTTATGCTTGTCTTTGTGAGTCCCTCTTTGCATGTTTCTTAGTGTGTCCCGCATCTGTCTGTCCCTCTCTACATGTCTATCCATGCGAGTCCCTCTCTGCATCTCTCTCAGTGTTTCTGTCTTCAAATGTCCCTCTCTTGATGCACTTTGCATGAACCTGGTGCTCTTTCACTTCCTGACCTCTGGGTGGCATCATGCTGTTTCAAATCACACACTCTCTCTCTCTCTCTCTCTCTCTCTCTCTCTCTCTCACACACACACACACACACACACACACATACACACACAGTGCTCAGGGAAAGCCATGATATTTAAAGCTCATTAATTATTTCATTTGCTTATATTTTTTATAATATTTGCATTTGATTATCTAATCATCATGTTCATTTTACAATCACCAGCTTCACTCGAACAAATAAATTAATCACAAACCCTTATTATCTCAGAGTTATTGTCCAGCATCAAGCAAAGGAAACACCAAGGACGCTCCCTTCATGCTCTGATTGGTTGAAGGCGGTCATGTGACCGGCTGACTTGAACCTAATTGGGGTTAAACGTCTATCTCTTATAACTTACTAGAGGTCGTGACCCCTGATGAGTGTAGTTCGACTAAGTTTAATGGTGTGTGTAGTGTGTAGTGTGTAAACTCTTTCGCTACACACTGCACTAAATGTGTGTGTGGTGTTAATTCACGAGTAGGATTGTGTTACCGCACTGTTACACACACACACACTCGTCTCTTTCCTCAGCTGACTGTCTGTCTCTCTCGGGTGGGTCGGCATACGAGCGGGTGCGTATCTCTCTTCCTCTCCGTGTGTTTCTGTGTCTCTGTGTGTGTGTGTGTGTGTGTGTGTGTGTGCATGCCCATGTGTGAGACTTGCGCTTTAATGAAGAGACAGTGTGAAGCCCCTGAGGGCCACTCATCCTCTTGTCCCCTCGTCCCCTCCCCGACGGTCCTATCGCTAAATTAGCTGACTCCCTGACCCGGCCTGTAATTGCATTAGTTTATCAATGTAGCTCACAATTTATTACCCCTGGCGAAACACACACACACACACACACACACACACACACACACACACACACACACACACTGAGCATGTCTGGTCTCACACTGCACAGACTAATTTGAGAAACACAAGTGTGTGAGCAGGAGCTGTGTGTTACTCAGCTTTCTGTTACTGAATAAAAAACTACATGTTTCAGAAGATTCACACCATCTTACTGCTCTCATAACATTATAACACCTAATAAAACACTAATAACCCTAATGACAATCATAACACCCTAATGACTCCATAATACCACCTTAATAATCCCATTATAATACCACAATAACGCACTAATAACATCATCATAACACCATATAAAACAACATACAGTAATAGAACACTCATAACATCAAGGCACCATAATAACACTGTAATAATACAATAACGACACTCTAATATCACCCTGTCAACCAAATAATAATCATAACACCTTATTAATACCATAATAACCCCCTCAGAACACAACACTCCAATAACCACATCATAACACTTTAATAACCCTGTTACAACACCCTCGTACAGTTTAATAACACCCCCATAGGGAGGTAGGTTCCGTTTACACGCCCCCTGGCACATCGGGCAAGGGAGGTATATTCTGTGGCAGTTATTTACAGGGTCAGGTTCCAAGATTGTATCTGAGCACATGGGGGTGAAGGACCTCCGTTCAAGGGTCCAACGGTGGGAAGACGGCGGTGTCAGGGCTCAAACCTGGAACCTCCTGGTCAGCAGTCCAACACCTAAACCACCAAGTTACCCCTGCCCAACACCCCAATAACCACATCATAACACAACACCCCAATAACCACATCATAACCCCAACACAACACTCCACATCATACACAACTCCCCAATAACCACATCATAACCTCAACACAACACCTAAATAACCACATCATAACACTTCATAACACCCCTATAACCTCATCATAACCCCAACACAACACTCTGATAACCACATCATAACACAACACCCCAATAACCACAGCATAACACATCATAACACCCCTATAACGCCATCATTACCCCAACACAACACCTAAATAACCACATCATAACACTTATTAACACCCCTATAACCTCATCATTAAACCAACACAACACTCTGATAACCACATCATAACACAACACCCCAATAACCACAGCATAACACATCATAACACTCCTATAACGCCATCATTACCCCAACACAAAACCTAAATAACCACATCATAACACAACACCCCAATAACCTCATCATTAAACCAACACAACAACTACAGTAAATAACCACATCATAACCCCAACACAACACCTAAATAACCACATCATAACACAACACCCCAATAACAACAGCATAACACATCATAACACCCCAATAACCCCATCATAACTCCAACACACCTAAATAACCCCATCATAACTCCAACACAACACCCCAATAACCACATTATAACACATGATAACGCCCCAATAACCCCATTATAACTCCAACATGACACCTAAATAACCACATCAGAACACTCTAATAGCCCCATCATATTAACCCCAACACCCCAATAACCACATCATAACACTTTATTAACCCCATCACTGTACAACACCCCATAACCCCTAACACTTTAATAACACCATCACAACCCTGTCACATCACTGTAATACCCATCATCTCCATCATCACCCAATCATTACACAACACCATAATCACACCATCGTAACACCATGATAATGGAAACACAGTGCCATAACACCCTTACACACCTGTCACAGCACCATGACATCACAGTAACACCACGATGCCCTAATAACCTCTTATAACAGCACAATAACATACGGCAAAAACACCAACGTCCAACACCTTAACAACACCTGAACAAAACACAATCACAGCACATAATAATAACATTGTCTTACTCTGTTGTTTATTCAATTCTTTCTTTCCAATTTAATTTTTTTGTATTATTTAATTAATAGTTTTATTATTCATTATTCATATTCTAAATTAAAATTCTTAGCTTTTTTTCTTGCTTTTTTCTGTTTTTCTGTTTCTATTATCTTTTGAAATGCTCAATGTACTATTGTTTGCTTATTTACTTATTTTTCTTTCCATCCATCCATCCATCCATCCAAACTCTTTTCTCTTCTATTCTTTATTATTTATCTCTCATTGTTGGATTTTTATTCATAAAATGATAAAAACAATCTTCACTGTCTCCCCTTTTGTTTCTTCTCTCATGAAAAGTATTGTCCTTGTCCTTTTGCTCCGGTTAAGTTTTTCGTTCTCGTGTGTGTGTGTGTGTGTGCGTGTGTGTGTGTGTGTAATGGCTTTGCGTATCTGGCCTTATATTACACACACGTCCTCTGATTGCCTCATGGCCATCGCCCCTCCATTTTGCATATTTACTGACTATGAATCACATGCTCAGCTCTCCAGCTGTCTCCACACACACACACACACACACACACACACACACACACACACACACACCTTAAAGCCGTTTAATTAAAGCCTGTATTATTAATCGGGCTATATTTGAGTCGTTTTTCTGCTCAGGCTGTGCAGACGAGCGCTACATTAAGGGTAAATTGTTTTGCAGTAATTCCCCTTTAATGTTTCTCTTATAGTCGTACAGTGTTATGAAGGAGGTGGTGATGATGATGATGATGATGGTGATGATGATGGAGGAGCCGACGCCGTGTCACTCTTACAGTAACTCACTGCTGATGTGAGCAAGTGCGGATTCGGCCTTTAATTAGGTCTGTTTTACAAGTCAAATGCGACAGAGTCGAAATATGAGCTTAATAAAAAGTGCCAGCTGAGATGATTCTCTCTCTCTCTCTCTCTCTCTCTCTCTCTCTGTCTTTGGATATCAGTTTCTCTCTCCAGCTCGCGGGCAGCAATGATTCTCACCCCGCCGTTTGTCATGCTAATATACGATCGGCTACATATTGCAGATATTAGGATTGTGAATGTGATGCATGGCGGGACGCAGAACATCATCACCGCGCGGCGAAGCGAACCGACCGACTGACTGACGAGCTCAAATACTCAAATATTATAATCGATACGCAATCAGTGTAATCATCACACAACTACATTAACACACCTTTATTTCATTTCATTTGCACAATAAAGTGGGATCACATGTCAGGTTATGAAAGCAGTTATCAGGACAAACGGACAGTTTTTAAATAAATAATGAAACCCTTGTGGGTTGTGCTGTTGGAGGAAAATAATCAACAACGAGGTGGAGCAAAACAGCCTGTTGATTATTTTCCTATAACTGCATGTCCGGAATTGTGATACCTATTACAGCACTGCAAACTTATTAACAACTTCTAGTTAAGAATATTTCTAAACTAAATGCCTCTAAATAGTTTATTTAGTATTATATATTTAAAGTTGTGGAACAGCCATGAAAGAGACAAGTTACTATTATTATTTATGGTATGAGAGTGTATAAGTGTATATTTATACAATAAATCAATATAAGTGTATATGTATAAATTTTTTCTTCTATTTCTTTCTTTCTTTTTTTTTTGGTAAGAATGTGTTTTATAATTTATAGATTATATTTATTTATTTCCCATCCATCTAAGAAACTCCAACTAGGGACTGTGGAGGCCAGTGTATTTATTCACACACTACGGGCAATTTGTGAATGCCAATTAGTCTAATCTGCATGTCCTTGGACTGTGAGAGGAAACCAGAGAACCCAGAGGAAACCCACCAAGCGCGGGGAGAACATGCACACAGAAGCTGAATCAGGGATCGAACCCGGACAATGAAGGTGCGAAGCCACAGTGTTATACACTAAGCCACCGCGCCGCTATTTATTTATTTATTTGATTGAATTGTTCTGTTCTTAATAATAACGATGTTACCAGCTTTAATGTCGGTAGCAAACAAATTTGATAAAATATTAACTCTTAATATGGGCAAAGTACTGTATTTAGTAACTCCATGGCAAATTTATTTATATATTTTTGTATATTTGCATTTTTGTTTTAATAATAATAACAATGATAATAATAATAATAATTATTATTATTATTAAATTATTTGTCACGTGTACTTTACAGCATAGTGAAAGAATTTTTTCCAAGTTAGGAATCTGGGGTCAGAGCGGAGGGTCAGCCTGGAGCCCCTGGAGCAGATAACGTTAAGGGCCTTCAGTGTCAAGGGCTCACTAGTGGCAACTCGGCAGTGCTGGGGCTCGAACCCCCCTAACCTTCCAATCAGTAACTCAGTAACCAGCAGCCTTAACTGTTTGAGCGACACTGCCCTAATAAAAGTGCTTTTAACCTTATTATTTATTTATTTTTTATACATTCCCATTTCTACTAAATTGGTTACCTTATGTCACTCAGGTTTGTTGACGGTGAAGTGACTCGTTTCTTTACTTCCCAGTTCCCCCTCATGTTTGTTTCCTTCCGGCTCTCCTTTTTAGTTATACTCTCGTAGTTAGTCCTGCCGAACTCTCTGCACTAAATATCCATTCATCTTATACATTATGTCCACATCTAACTGTTTTATCTCCCTCTCCCTGTCTCTCTCTGTCGAGCCACACATGTTGCGCCTATGATCCAGACCCCCTCTGCCCTCCGGACCTGTCTGACTTGTCCTGGTGTCTCGCTTCTGTTTGGAGATCTCATCACATGGCGGTCCCGTGTGGTCTGCTTGGGATGCGTGTGGTGACTGGAGACGGTTCCACTTTACCATGAAGATGGTCCTGACCTTGGCTGATGCAAGCAGCTGTTCTCTGAGGACTTGTGACTGCAGTCACTCAATAGTTCAGTTCAGGACTGAAATTCCCACAAACAGTTTTGTACCTGAGCCTCCAATAATGCAAGTTACCTCCATATTGACGTGAACACATCTCCTGTTATACTGATCTTTTAGCCTCATAGTTGAAAAGTTGAAAGTTATAGCTTTAATTCTATCCCTGCTATATCTATCTGTTATCACCCAAATGAGGATGGGTTCCCTGTGAAGTCTGGTTCTTCTCAAGGTTTCTCCCTACTGCCATCTCAGGGAGTTTTTCCATGTCACCGTCACCGTCAATCTCGGCTTGCTCATCAGGGACAATCTTATCATTATATCTTACATATTTCTTTACATTTTTTGAACTTATTTTCATAATTTGTTTCAATCTGTAAAACTGCTTTGTGACAATGACCATATACAGTAAATATTAATATATTGAACTGAACTTGAACTTTCTTTTCTGATTTAACGATTTTTATTTCTTTCTACACTTTAAAGCAAAACTGAAGGCGTCACAAATTTTGAACAGTTGATATTGAGATGTTTCTGCTACTTATGATCTGTAAATCCTTCATAACGCCTCTAATCTGAGGTGCTCGTTGTTAATTAGTGATTTCTGAGGCTGGTGACTCTAAATGAACTTCTCCTCTGCAGAAGAGGTACAGTTTTGGTCTTGCTTTCCTCAGAAGGTCTTCATGAGAGACAGTTTCATCGTGGGACTTGATGGGTTTTACAAACTAACTTGACACAATACTGTTCTTGCAAGAACTATTCCAGAAAGGCTAACCATCACGTCTTAACAAAAATAACAGTCAGTTGTTATTTTGTCACTTTATTACATAATGCCATATGGGTTATTTTTATAATTTAGAAAAAATAGTGCAAAAAAAAATTTATAAATTAAAAAATAGGTTGAAAATTATTTGGCCAAACCTGTTAATTATTGAATTCAGGTGGTTCAATCAGGCCCCTCATCCCCAGTGAAGGTCGATCTTAATGCTTCAGCATACCGAGACATCTTGGACAATGCTTTTTGTAAGGCCCTTTTCTATTCCAACATGACTGAGCCCCAGTGCACAAAGCAAGGACTATAAAGACATGGTTTGATGAGTTCAGTGTTGAAGAACTTGACTGGCCCTAACACAGAGCCCTGACCTCCACCCCATCGAGCACCTTTTGTTATGAACTGGAACGGAGATTGTGAGCCAGACTTTCTCGTCCAACATCAGTACCTGACCTCATAAATGCTCTACAGAATGAATAGACATGAATTCCCACAGAAACACTCCAAAATCTTGTGGAGAGCCTTCTGAGAAGAGTGGAAGCTGTTATAGCTGCAAAAGTGGGACTGACTCCATATTGAAGTATATGTATTTGAATACAATGTCATTGGCGAAATACTTTTGTCCATATAGCGTATATGTGTGGAGGTATGACATGATTACAGTTTTTATCTCTATGCCTATGTCTCACTTGTCCTCTCTCTCTATTTGTCATTTATCAGGCCTGTAGCAGCTGCATCTGCCATATTGATTCTATGGAGGCAATTTGCTGGGAAACGACCATAAACTGTGGGATTTATCGCACGGCCAGTTGGATGTCAGATGATGGGTGTAAAACACAGCTGTAAAGAGGAGAATGATTCAGGATGCGATGCTTATCTCGTAAATAAACGAAGCCTTTTTCAATAAGAGTCCAGTACAGAGGATTATCGAGCACAGGGAAGGTCAGGCATTAATAATGTCCCTCACTTTACCTATTGATGTGGATCTGTCTATTTCTAATAATGCTATTGGTCCTCATGGTGTGCTTAGGTAACACGCACACTTACACACACACACACACACACACACACACACACACACACACACACACACACACAAATTCAACACACTCTTAATATTACTTTAGCAGTTTAGAAGTATGGAGATACAGAATTCCTCAACACAAAATGAGATTTTGCAGCCAAACCGACTCTGAACATACAGTATGTAGGATATTAACAGAGATATTAAAATAAAACCTTAAGAGTGCAGTGGGGGCTCAGGTGGTTGAGGCTCTGATCACAGGTTTGGGAGTTTGAACCCCACCATCCTGGGCTGCCACTGTTGGGCCCTTGGGTAAGTTATTTAAACCCTATGCCCATATACATTACCCAGCCACTGATCATCAGTACCAGTCTCAAGCCTGGAGAATTGAGTCTGTTGCACCTGGAAGGCATCCTGTATAAAACCTGTGCTAATAAGTATGGGGGCGTAGTGGTTAGCACTGTTGCCTCGCACCTCCAGGTTCCAGGTTTGATTCCCACCTCTGGTTTGTGTGCAGACAAGGGGTTCCGGTACTCCGGTTCTCTTCCACAGTCCAAAGACACGCAGATTAGGCTAATTGGTGTTCACAAATTGGCCATGGTGTGTGAATGAGCGTGTGAGTGTGTGTGTGTGTGTGTGTGTGTGTGTGCCCTGCAATAGGCTGGCATCCCATCTAGAGTGTACCCCTCCTTGTTCCTTAAGTCTCCTGGGATAGGCTCCAGTCCCCCTGTGACAGGATAAAGCGGTATAGATGATGAGTGAGTGGAATGATCAAATGTGGTGACCCCAAGAAAGGGTTAGTCCAAGGATAACAATAATAATAATTCTCACTCACTCACTCATCTTCTATACCGCTTTATCCAGTATTCAGGGTCGTGGGGAACCTGGAGCCTATCCCATTAGACTTAGGGCACGAGGCAGGGTACACCTGGGACAGGGTGCCAATCTATCGCAGGGCACACACACATACACACACTCATACACTCATTCACACACACACTACGGGCAATTTTTTGGGAACGCCAATTAGCCTAACCTGCAGGTCTTTATACTGTGAGAGGAAACCCACCAAGCACAGGGAGAACATGCAAACTCCATGCACACAGAGACGGGAATCGAGCCTGGCTGGGAATCAAACTCGGACCCTGGAGGTGCAAGGCGATAGTGCTAACCACTACACCACCGTGCTGCCACAATAATAATAATAATAATAATAATAATAATAAATTAAATAACACCTTAAGAGTGTTGCTGTGGTTTTCTCAGTTTTGTTGATTTAATTGAGTGTTGAGTGAATTTTATTTGTATGAAAGGACTGACTTGCCAAAGATTATAAAAATGTATTACTGTATGAACAGTCTCAAATTTGAGTTACAATCTTTCCGGGCAACACCTCCTCCTCTATCCCTCTCATTCCACCAGAAAGCAGTTATTGTTTTTACTGAGAAACTGGAAATTGTAGACACAAACTGTTATAAAGCACTAATGTTGGAGACTCCTTCCATGAACTCCTTCCTACTTACTTTGTGACAAAAACCTTCACTACAGTAATCATTATAATTTTTGCTTTGCTAAATTCCCACTGCCCGTGATTTGCAGCATAAAAATGATGACAATTGAAACATTTGAAATAAGCACAAAAATGGGGAAAAAAAAAAACTTTGAAAAAGTCTTAAAATTTTGACATCTTTGGAATTTTCAAGTATTTTAACCCTTAGAAGTCAACAGCATCGTCGACAATCCCAATAATAATTTCTTTCCCTTTGCAAGTGTTTTTGTAAATTAAATTACATTGTAGCGACCCAGAAAAAAATATGTACACAAACGGTAGACGGTTTTCTGAGCCAGGTGTCAATAGGTCTTATATATTCATGAAAAGTCGTGGATTATTCAGTGAAACAGAGGCGCTGCTGAAAAACGTTAGGCACATCAGTCCATCCACCAAAAATACAAGATCTTTCTTCGGAAAGGCCTCAGATCTCCAAGCGTTTTAATGAGTTTGCTATAAAGCGATGTGGTTCTTTGCTTATTCAGTTTCAGTTCAATTTTATTTACGTATATAGTGTTTTTAACAATAGTCATTGTCACAAAGCAGCTTTACAGAATCAAAATAATTAGGGAATTGTGCAGACATATGTATAAATCAGAATGATCAGATTGTCCCTGATGAGCAAGCTGAGGGCGATGGTGGCAAGAAAACACTCCCTGAGATGGCAATAGGAAGAAACCTTGAGAGGAACCAGACTCAACAGGGAACCCATCCTCATTTGGGTGATAACGGATAGCAGGGATGGATCAACA
>JAQMYL010000036.1:4779660-4790659 GCA_030014365.1 Clarias pachynema
TTCATATTTTACTTCATTTACATGTCTTTTCTAAATGTTTTGATTGTTTTTATATACAAAAATATGATTATAGTGTTTGAAATTGGTAATATTTTTGGGTGCATGGAGCAAATGATCTGCATTTACATTATTGCTTTTGGGAAAAGGCGTTTCACAATACGAAATTTCACCTTAAGAACTCGCCTCCGGGAACAGATTCAATTTGTATGCCGAGGTACCACTGTATATTCATATAATATAAAATAATATAATATATAATGTATTATATACACATTCATTTCTTCACTAAAACAATTCTATATTAAATTCCTGACTTTATTCTTTTCATAAAAATATTTCCACCAGTTAACTGTACCACATTTAATATCACTTCATTTTTAATTTTAAATTTCGGTTATAAAAGGGCATCCTGCTCTTTTACAACCTCAAATATAAAACATTGTAGCCTCAAATGACTTTGATAGTTAGAACATATGAGTAGCTATGAGCCTGAAGAGATTATTTATTGTTCCCTGTACTGAGTTTCGAGTGTGTTATGAGTGTGTGTGTGTGTGTGTGTGTGTGTGTGTGTGTGTCAGCGTCACTCCTCTCTGACGTCACCAGCTTATTGTTCCTCGCCGACGAGGCTCAACATCTTCCACCAGGACGGGGACCTGAGCACGGCTGTCGTCATGGGTGTCATAAAGCAGACAGGAATTCTCATTCAGAAGACGTACACCTCGTATCACACAATCTCATCACCCCGCACATGCACGCGGAGCAGGGATAATAACCAGGCGATCGGGATATTTACTGCTCAGTCCAGCTTGTTCTGGCCCTAACTGATGCCGTTTGGAGTCTGGATGAGACCGGGGCGATCAGGCAGGACGCCGTCTGCTCCGTCCTGAATGAGCAGTTAGCACTGACTCCATAAGTGACCCTGATTATAAGCTGGACGTCTGCGAGGCCTCAGGAGGGAGGTTGAGACGGACTGGGGTCTTATTGCCCTGTGCTGATAGGCAGCGTTTCCGAACTGACCCGCGCTTTATTGGCTCATTATTCAGCCTGCGTCTCGCTGGACGAAATAACAGGCCGACCACTAAAGCGCAAAATGGTGGATATTAGCCACGGAGACCGTGTTTTTATTCTCTCAAATGTTTCGACAAGCCGCTTTAGTGTTAATAATAACTGACTCCGTCTCCTGCCACACTGTCACCCATGTGATCCTGTTCACACTGACCAACTCTTTCCCTTTTCCCCACATTCACGTCTCCTGTCATAACCATATAATGTTCATATCCTTGCTGGGTTCACGTTTCTTATTATTAATATCAAGTCTTAAACAATCTGATGTAACACTACTACTACAACTACTACTACTACTACTAATAAGACAGGAGAGGACGGGGGTCAGTGCTTTCTCCTAATATCTGTAAAGCTGAAAATATGAAATGTCACATGAACACATAATTCTGCTATATATCCTATTAATAGTGTCAAAATCTCTAGAGGTTTCCTCCTATAGCACCAGAATGCAGCTAAAAAAAAGTGTGAGTGATGAAATAACAAACAGCTGCTGATGTAGCTAGGACAGTATATATAATTTGGGATGGAACCTTAGAGCTACTGGTGTTGCGGTGACAACACTATAAAGCAGCTGATGCTGTAGTAAGGACACTAGAATTTGACGTTTGATGTTGCAGTAAGGAGACTAGAATTTGGGACAGAGTCTCACAGTGGCTGATGTTGTAGTGAGGACAGTAGAATTTTGGGACAGAGCCTCACACAGGCTGATGTAGTGAGGACAGTATAATATGGGGAAGAGCCTCAAAGTGTCTGGTGGTGTAATAAGAACACTAGAATTTGGGACAGAGCCTCAAAGCATCTGATGTTGTAATGAGGAACTAGAATTTGGGACAGAGTCTCACAGTGGCTGATGTTGTAGTGAGGACAGTAGAATTTTGGGAAGAGCCTCAAAGCATCTGATGTTGTAGTGAGGACACTATATTTTGCGACAACGCCTTACAGTGGCTGATGTAGTGAGGACACTATAATTTGGGACAGAGCCTCAAAGAGTCTGATGTTGTAGTGAGGACACTATATTTTGAGATAGAGACTTACAGCTGCTGATGATGTAGTGAGGACACTATAATTTGGGACAGAGCTTCAAAGAGTCTGATGTTGCAGTGAGGACACTATAATTTGCAACAATGCCTTACAGTGGCTGATGTAGTGAGGACAGTATCATTTTGGGACAGAGCCTCAAAGCATCTGATGTTGTAGTGAGGACAGTATAATTTGGGACAGAGCCTCACAGAGTCTGATGTTGTACTGAGGACACTATATTTTGGGATAAAGACTTACAGCTGCTGATGTTGTAGTGAGGACACTATAATTTGGGACAGAGCCTTCAAGTGGAGGATGTTGTAGTGAGGACACTAGAATTCGCAAAAACGCCATACAATGGGCGATGTTGTAGTGAAGACACTATCATTTTAAATAGAGCCTTACATCAGCTGATGTCGTAGTGAGGACACTATAATTTGAGACACAGCCTGCAGGTCAGATGTGGGGAAACCAAATCCTGGTGCGTTGCACTTTTAGAGTTTTGTGTTGAAAATAATTAGGCAGCTTAAAAGCACCATCTGGGTGATGAGTTGCTGGCAAAGCAGCAGGCACCAGATGCCACCTGGAAGTGCCTGTAACACTATGTTCCCGCTTTACACCGACATAAGAAACTGAAAAACACTTTAAAGGGGAGAAACGGGAGTCATTACGCTGAGCTGACTTCATTAGAGCAGCACCAAACGCAACATCAACTACACGACTGTCACTTCCTAACTTCTGCTAATTAACGCTCACTTATTAAACGACTGTCCCATTTCAACTGTTTGGATTTTATAGCAAGACAAATAGCACGTCCCAAATCGATCGTTTCTTTATTATATCGAACTAATAATGAGCGTGGGGTCACATTAATCAGCTTGTTTAAATATAAAAAAAAGTGCTTCATACTCCTACAAAAAAATCAAAACAATCAGTTAATATGTGAGGCGGAGGATAAACTGTAATATGAAGAAACTATTTTTAATAATTAAGGAAGGAGTCTCCAGTGTTAGGGCTTTGTAACAGTCAGTAAGTTATTAACATTTATAACATTAAATGCAACTATAAATGCCTGAAAACTATAATGTAATTTTTTAATAAATAAAAATAAATTACTTTATTTTTTCCCAGCAAAAAGGAGGTTGTTATGTAGACTGAAATAAGCAAATACGACAATTAATCTGATTAGATTTTGATTGGATAATTACTGCATGATTAATATATTTCACCTGGAAATAAGTCCTTTAACCCCAACAGTTACAGCTGTGAATAGCTTTTCATTTCTTTATCAACCATGTCAGAAGACGTATATCGTGGTCATAGTAAAGACGTCATTGTGTCTCAGAAGAGGCAAATTCTTGTCCTCAAAGAAAAAAACTAAAGAGATTGCTGAAATGACCAGAACTGTTTAACACATTTTGCAGCTCTGAAACGTTAACCTTGTGGAAGAAATCTGAACAGAAAATAAACAATGTGCGCGATCAGAGATCACTTAAACGCTTGGTGAAGTTGCATGATAAAAAATTACCAGTAAAAATCAGAGCTATGTTTAATAGTGAAAGTAAGAGCATTTCCATACACACACAATGTGATGAGACCTTACAGGACTGGGACTAAACAGCTGTATGTCCATACATAAACATTGGACTTACATAAAACATAAAGAGAACATAAACATTGGACTTTGGGGCGATGGAAAAAGGTCATGTGATGTGAAAAAGGTCATGTGATCTGATGAGTCTAGGTTGACCCTATTCCAGAATGATGTATGCGTCAGGGTAAGAAGGGAACCTCTCGAGGTAGTTATGATCTGGGGTTGCTTCAGTCGCTCAGGTCTCGACTCAGCTGACAGTCAGCTGACGACCTGAATGTATTGAATGACCAGGTTATCACATCTATGGAGTTTTTCTTATTTCAGTACTTAAATTGTGAAAGAGTGTTTCTGGTAGAATGAAGAATCATTTTCATGCATGACCTGGCCTCCTGACCTTATTTCCATTGAAAGTCTAAGGCATGTGCTGTAGACTGGTTCGACTCTCCTGTCATCAATACAAGTTCTCAGCCAAAACGTAATGTAAATCTGGACAGAAATAAAAGTTGCAACAATGTATAATGATTCTGAAACAATGCCTCAGCAAATGTAATTGTAAAAGTTGTAAAAGTTAGAGGCGATTGAAAAATTGGAAATATTACTGTGTGTGCCTTTTCTTTATTATTTAATTTTTTTGGCCAAGCAGTGTATATTGTTAGCATTGGGATCCCAGATCTTTACTTGATGGATGTCCTGCACGTGTGCCTTAATTACAATCTGAAATGTAATTAAGGAAGAGAATAGCAACAACGAAGAACGGCAAAAGAACTTGAAAAGAAAGAAAGTAGGAAAGAAATAAATATTTTTATAGATTTATAAAACAGCTGAGTTATTACAAGTGTGTGTGTGTGTGTGTGTGTGTGTGCACATTAAACATCTTTCCCTGATCAGTCATGCCAGACACTCTGTATTTCCTGTAATCCTCTTGAGCACTTCCTGTTTGAGCAGCAGGCATGTGTGGAGGCTGGAAGGGTTAAAAGCGCGCGATTGATCGGTGTATTGGATCTCGCGCTCTTACTGCTGTTACTGGATATTAGCTTGAGCCGAGATGGCCCCCGTGATAAGGATTTTTTTTCCTCAGAGCGGACGCTCCTCTGGGGCAGATACGGTTTCCCGAAGCCCACGTGATGCTGAGCTCAGGAACTTTTTACCTCATGGAGTAAATTCAGGGCCTTATCGAGTTACAGGCTGGTTTGCCTCCAATGGCAGGAATATTTTAGCTGGGTGTCATTGGGCTGGCGCTCTAAAAGCCACAGACGGACATTAGGAGGAATTAAAGTGAGCAGTAAAAGGCGCCTGCTCTTCATGGATAACGCCACTTGGTTCAGTAATCAGGATTATTCCTGTGTGTGGGTGGAAGTGTGAAGGATCAGCACTGAGCGCTGTTTAACACACATGAGCGAGACGCGTGGAGCGAGACCCAAGCGGTCAGTCTGCTTCTTGAAACATTCGAGAAACAGTTATTAAAAATTATATTTCTATCACAGAGATGATGTTCAGGTCACTTTTGAGCCGAGGGAGCAATTTACTCCTCCTCACTCCTGTTATCACTTACTGTCAGCCAAAACATGGTATCGGTGCTAAAAAGTGTCTCACCGAGGTAAAAAACTTAATTTTAACACCACGTGAATTACATAACACCAATTTTAAAATATAATACTTACTGCTTTTTATCTCCGGACCCATGCTTCATTTTTTGTAAATATACATACACGTTTATATTTTTAGCAGATAAAAAGAAACACATTTGCTAAATACAATTTCAAGCCCTTTCATGTAGTGTCTGTAACTATTTTGAATACAAATCTTTTAATGATCTTAATTGTCATTTAGATGAAACTTGGCCAATTTAGATTTCTCATGAAAAAATGTATTATTCTAAAATGCAAAGCTGTTAAGATATTGCAACATGAATTTAACATGGTTACGGACACTACAGATTTTTTTTGCTTTTTAAGCTTTTACCAAAAAACTATTTAGGCATCAGTTTTTACAGGTCATATACTTCAAGCAGCTTACACCAATTTTAGTATTAATAATCATAAAGAAATATGAATAATTTTCCTTTTAAATTATTATTGTTTGAAGCGAGACAATATAAAAATTGCCATTTTTTGTGCCACATATAAAATCATCTCTCCAAAATGACTGAAGTTAGCAACTTGAGATTTTTAGGGAAACAAGACTGGTCACTTTAATGTTGCATAAACTTCAGAAGTAGTTTCTTGGGCACACATATTCTGTATTATATTTATAACATAAAAAAAAATCAGCACCAGTACTGTATTTTGGCCATGTACGTTACAGTAGCTATAAATAGCTGTTCCTCCACCAGGTTGTCGAGAAATACTTTTCTGTGGCACAAAACAAAGCACTGACACTTGAGACTCCTTCCGTAAATCTTCCATAAATAATAAAGAAATCTTCTTTAAAAAAATCTCTTCACCATAATGATTTTTGTTTGTTTAATAGCAGAGTTTATTACTAAGTGTTGATTAATCCCTGATGAACGAACGAGCCGTTACTATGGAAACGATAACATTAAAATAAATCCATTGATGTAAATCTGTTCGTTCTGATTTGCAGCTGTAACTCCAGTCAGAGCTTCTGTACTAGTAAAATTAATCAACAGCTTCTAAGCAATCAGGTTAAAGAATTCAACAGCACTGTGGTATAAAATGTTAGAATATGTGACGTGTATTTGTATAACTGTCACTTTAACACACAAGCCAGAGGCTCTGCACTCTCTGTTCCAGCACATTAGCAAGACTTTGTATATGTGTGTGTGTGTGTGTGTGTGTGTGTGTGTGTATGTGTGTGTATGTGCATGAATGAAGCAGGGGAAAAGAGGGAAAATAAAGACAGTAGGAGACCGAAGCGTCACTTTCAGGTCTTTCGGGACTTTCGAATGCGCCACTGTGCACTTTTTCCCAAGTGGCTGAGAGTCATACACACTGCTGTCACACATTACACACATGCCGCTGTAACTCCACACACACATGCACGCCCACACCCACACCCACACATGCACATTCTACCTAATAAAAAAAATAAATAAATAAATAAAAAATAATAAAAATAATAATAACAATCTGTTCTCTTCTTTATTTCTAATAAATATGAAGCATTTTTCAAAGCAACACTATTCATAAATCTTTAAACGGTTTATTTGCTAATTATGATAATATTTTTCACACTTTATATTTTACATACTTTATTATACTGAATAAAAAAATCTAATGAATAAATATTAAACAACTTATAATGAATATAAATAAACAAATAAATTAATAAATATTTTAAAAACGTATAACAATTCATAGAGTGTAAATATAATTGATGATAAGAATTTTATTAATAAAAAGTTTATATAAATGATAGTTTAGAGAATATCATTAACAGGTAACATTTATACTTTTAAATATAGCAAAATTACATTATAATCAAGGCTTATCGAGGCAATATGTAAAAAATATATAATATCATAAATATTTGAATAGAATAACTCTACAGTGATAATATTACACACACAACATTGGGCCAAGTTAGTCTTATTAATTCTGCACTTAGTTAATTTTCTGTTTTACTTTTATGTTGTTGTTTGCCATCATTATAAATGATTATTTAAATTGTTTCAATTTAATACAGGATAAATTCAAAAGTAATTCAGAGTAAAGTACACAAAAAATAAATGAAAACTTTAATACTTTTATAGCTAATTAAAATTAGAAATAGATTTCTTAAAATATATTCATAACTCCTGACAAGTGAAGGCTAAATTCATTATTAAGAAGCGTTGACTTTTATTTTTATTAATGTGCAATGTTTAAAAAAAATCAGTTGGATTAATTGCTTTGATTATTTTTTTATTGTGCAACGAATGAAAATTAATTAATTAATCATTTGCCAAACTTTTCTTTTTAGGTCGACAACTTAGAAAACACTATTCTAGTTATTGTTTGTAAATAACATACATTTAAAAAAAAAGATTTCCTTCCTTATATTGTTGTCTTTATGAAAATAAACATTAAAACCTCATTGTGTGGTCACAGTGCCAGCGTTGCGAGCACTAACACTGCAGAATGGAGCTGCTGCGTGACAGACGTTTATCCCTGATGCAGCGTCCGCTGCTTAGAGCTCGGCCCAGGCCGTGTTGAGATTTCCTCAATAAAAAATTTCCTTCAGCATTTATATTCACTGCATAAAAACTTAAACGAAATAAATACAATGGCACCAGCGCCCCAAAGCTCCCACCCACTTACCCTCCTGACAGCAGGTGAGTGTGTGTACGAGTGTGTGTATGTGTGTGTATGTGTGTGTGTGTGCAGGTGGGAGTGGAAAAGAGGAACTGCGACGCCTCTAAACATCACATTTACAAACATTTTCTAATGAACTCTATTGCTCGGCATCACGCGGTGTTAAGTGTAAATATGGTCGTTAGAGGAGCAGGAGTCCGGGTCTTACCTTGGGTCGGGGTGAGGTCAGGGTCAGGAGAGAGCAGGAAGCGCGGCAGGCCGTGGAGGGACGGAGAGACGAGGGTGGAACGAGGCGCTCCATGGCGAGGACGAGTGGAGAGAGAGACGGAGGCGATGAGGCAGCGATGCTCGCTCTGCCTCTCCCTCGGTGAAAGCCGTCCCCGAGACTGAAAGGGTAATGGGATCCCGGCTCCTGAGATTTTAGCTTTCTTAATCATGGTCATAATTAATTCAAGAACATTGATAATTTCATTACATTCTCTTTTTTTTTTTTGCCTTATCAATAAATGATGTGCCTGCACTTTTGGTCTTGTGTACGGGAGACGGAGAGGAAGGGAGAGAGGGAGAAGGAGAGAGGATGAGGGCAGTAATACGCTACTAAGAGCAACGGGAGATGAACACGATACAAACAGAAATGTGGTAATTATAATCTTTGACCAGGACACCGACAACAGCATATGAAGTCAAGTGGCTACAAATAATTAATAAGGCCTTATGTCACGTGTGTGGGTGAGAGGAATACAGAGAGAGAGAGGGAGAGAGAGAGAGAGTACGAGAGGGATGTCCTGCACGTGTGCCTGTTTTGAAACTGAACAACAGTGGCATAATAAAAAATTCAAAAGTATTGAAGCAGTTTGTGGGAGTGCTGTAAGTGACTTACGCTTCAGTCCATACAGCACAAACACTCTGCTAATGTCCTCAGTTCAGATTCCTATAGAGTGCACGTATTATTATTATTATTAGTAGTAGTAGTAGTAGTATTGTTAGTATTATTAATATGATGTTACAAGTTCAAGATGCAGTCAGCTTTTTACCTCAAAGAATCACAATACATATATAATTACTTTAATTGCTGAATGTTTAAATGATATACACTTTATTAGAACAATTTGTATAACATGGAAAATTTATCCAGAGTAAATGTGGTAAAAATCAAGGTTTCCCAAACATTTCCAATCGTTTCTGAAATGGCTCATTATAATATATTATGTAATATATACATAACGTAATATTACATACGTAATGAGTTAAAAAGACAGAGAAACGAGCAAATGGTGACAGAAAAGACGTTAAATTGGCACCAAACACTTTTAAATCAAAGTTCATTAAGCATTTTCAAAGATAATCTAATTATTAGGCATTTTAAGCACTTTTTCATGAATTTGCGCAAATAAATTTTCAGCACGGTGTGTTTGCTTTTGTGCAAATACAACATTGTCAATGCATACAACAAAGAATGTAACCTTTATATGTCTGTACTGTATTTGTATCATACTTTTACAATTGCAAAAAGCATTTTATGTTTTTTTTACTTTGTGTACCACATGAAGCAAAAAAATAAATAAATCATAGAGAGTCAAAAAATTGAAGATAAGATGAAATCCTTAAATATTTGAGGAAAGTGAGTTGAGGAAAGGGAACAAAGTAGAAACAACCAAACCAACCAACCAAACAAGCAAACAAACTAACACACATGACGAAACGTTTATTTTAATGTGTGTTTCTAGGGTTTAGGTTAATATTAACCCAGATTACAGTTTAGATCTTTTCTTGCTTTATCTGATCTACCGTTTCCCATATGGTGGCCCAGGGGGTCTGGGATTTCATACTTGTGCTATAATGGGGGAAATCAAAATCAAAATCATCATCATCATCATCACAGTTTGTTTTATCTAAGTGATTGACTGGTCACTTGAATGAGTTTAATCCAAACCTCATTCAAAAACTAATGTTGTCTTGCAAAGTTCAGGGATAAAAAGCTCAGAGGCCCCAAAATAAGCAACCATAATATAACTGGACACGTTTAATTATAAATCCAATATTTAAAACGTTCTGTTTATAAAGAGGACCCTGGACCAAAAGAGCGCGTAGTGAAAGAACTGGTACATTTTTTATTTATATCTATGTTCATGAGGTTGGCCTGTTGAACAGGGTTGCCAGGTTCTGTGTGTAATCTGTGCATGTTGAAGATATAAACTACTACACAGCGGTACCTCGGCATATGAATTTAATCCTTTCTGGAGTTCATAAGGACAAATTTCGTATTGCGAAACACATCTTTCCATAGGAAATAATGTAAATGCTGATAATCCGTTTTAGACACCCAAACACGATAATCATATTTTTTCACGTAGAAACAATCAAAAATTTTGGAAAAGACAAGTAAATAGAATAAAATATGAAATTAATAGACATTAAACCTGGCTTAACCTTAATTTACCTTAATTTAAACAAAGCTGAAAGCGGATCCCTTTTCTTTTTGCTATCATCCTTGATAACATTCTTGGGACCCATGGTACTATGTCTTCATTAAATCTTGCACCAAATGCAAAAAGAAAAAAAACAACCAAAAAACACAAATAATATGTAAACTTGCATTGTTTGGTTTTCCACTGACGCAAACTAGTTTTGAGCGACTCACGGATGTATGCGCAACTTATCCAGTGTTCGGTTTGGCTCGGTATGCAAATGCTAATTTCTTGCAAAAATTCTTCAATTCTTCAGGTCTAAATTCTTGAGGCGGGACGTTCGTATGCAGAGGTTCCACTGTATAAGAAATGCACAACAATGTTGACTTGTTTCACTTGCTAATACTGAGAAGAAGAAGATGAAGAAGAAGAAGCATCTGTTTATTTATTTTTTTTCATGCCTGAAAGATCTGGACTCTAGTTTAAATTCATTTGTGTGTTTAAATTCATTACACTCTGTTCTGTTTCATCTTAAAGAATTGTACAGACACCTAGTCTCAAGCTTTTTCTTTTTATATAGAAAATAATAATAATAATAATAATAATAATAATAATAATAATAAAAAAATAATAATAATAATGTTCATGTCTATATTTGT
>JAQMYL010000036.1:4808923-4834852 GCA_030014365.1 Clarias pachynema
CTCACTCACTCCCTCCCTCATACTCACTCACTCCCTCCCTCATACTCACTCACTCCCTCCCTCATACTCACTCACTCACTCACTCACTCATTCACTCATTCACTCCCTCACTCTCACTCAGACTTACTCTCATACTCATTCTCACTCCCTCACTCTCACTTAGACTTCCTCATTCTCCCTCACTCTCACACACCGTCATTCTCACTCACTCTCACATTGCTTCCTTTTTCACTCATTCTCACTCACTCACTCATTCTCACTCACTCACTCACTCATTCTCACTCACTCACTCACTCACTCATTCTCACTCAGACTTACTCTCATACTCATTCTCACTCCCTCACTCTCACTTAGACTTCCTCATTCTCACTCACTCACTCTCACATTGCTTCCTTTTTCACTCATGCTCACTCTCACACTCCCTCATTCTCACTCACTTTCACACTCCCTCATTCTCACTCACTTTCACACTCCCTCATTCTCACTCACTCTCACACTCCCTCATTCTCACTCACTTTCACACTCCCTCATCCTCACTCACTCATCCTCACTCATCTTACACTCTTTCCTTTTCATTACAACTCACATTCTCACACCTTCATTCACACTCAGACTGTCTTCTCACGCTCTTTCATTCCTACTCAGACCCCCCCCCACACACACACTCTCAGACTCTCTCATCGTCTCACATTGCCATTCTTACTGTAACTCACCTCCCACTCTTATTCTCACACTCTCTCATTCTTACTCAGACAGACACGGACATTACAGCAGTCTCGCTTTGGCCCACTCTCACATACGCACACTTACTTTCTCATTTTCATTTCCTCAATCACTCTCTTACTCTCACTTGATCACACTCGCACACCCAGTTTCACCTTTTATATCATTTTTACTTTTACCCACTTTACAAGTAGAGTAGGACAGTAGAGTCTTGTGTCTCAGGAGGGTTAAACAGAGAGGGTTAAATCCCAATCCCCACACTGCAGCCGTTGTTGTGTGAGCTTTAGTTTTACAGAAGTTGAAATCCATTGTGTAGAAGTCACTGCATGCTTCATCTATGAGCGTCTGTATTGTTCTTGTATCGCTTTTCCTGATTGTCTTTTACTGTAGAGTTTATCTCCTCAGTTTACGGTTACATTAATTATTACTATATTTAATAATTAACAGTGAAACATTTGCCATGTTTGTGTCCTGCCTCAGGTTTGGCAGGTACACTGTAGCAGCGTTGGAGGCTAAGATCTCCCAGTATGAGCGAGAGATGAATCAGCTGAAGAAGGCCCTGGAGCGAAGTGATGCCTACATCGAGGAGCTGGAGTCCCAAGTGTCCAAACTCCAGAACGGGCCTCCAACACAGACCACTTCCTTCGAGCTGAGCCAGGACAGAGCTGCAGACAGGAGGAGCTCGAACCTGGACAGTACATCTGTAGGTCATCTAGACAGCCGCGGCCTCCTGGGTATTCCTCCTCCTTCTGATAAAGCTTCAGGTCCTCAGAGGGACACGATGGTGAACTTCACCGTGCCCTCCACTCCCCCTACTCCCTCCTCGGCGCTTGGCCGTTTAAGTCTGAAAAGCCCAGCGGCGCGGCCCGAGAGAAAGCCGGGCTGTGAGCGCCTCCCGTATCTGAGGAGGCTCAGCTTCGACGACTGTGGCAGCTCGAGCAGCCGCGCAACATTTCCCTCAGTAGAACACACTTCTCTTCAAGTCGGCAGTAATGAATTAGAGCAGAAAACCTCAGTAAATCCAGCCAGTCGGAGTGTGTGGAGCATGTGGGACGAGCCTCGTTCCAGCGCTTTGTATAGCGCACGGGAAAACGGGCAGAACGTCAGCGAGGTCGCCCCCTTAGCGGAGGAAGCTCGCATGGATGCAGCATTCCTCGACATCGTCTCCGAGCTCGACTCCATGATGGCCGAAGGGGAAAGCTCTCACTCTCTCGCGCCTCGGCTTCCGCCTGACTTCGATGCCACGTCGTTATCAGATCTGGCCGTCCACGTCGATCCTGAACAAGCTACAGAGCAGGAGCATGAGCACGGCGCCCCAGATGTACCTCAGATGATCTGTGCTTCCGTGAAGCGGAAATGTCCCAATGGACTATCAACGTCCAGCCCCTCCAAACAATCCAGGATCAAATAGTTAACGCTTTTTTTTTTTTAAATATATGGCACATTTTATTTCCAGTCTGTGAAACATGACTTACTCTGTGTTGCTGTATGCACATGTGAAAGATTTTGCTAGTCAGGTAGCTCAGACGATCTAACATGACAGGATTGTAATCTTAACACTCTGCCCCGGAAATATTCCTAATTGTCAGTTTGCTAGATTTCTAGATTTTTTTTCCCTTGTTTTTTTTAATTTTTTATCATATGCAGAATTCTTCTAATCCTCAGTGCCAGACTTCCTCAACAGCTACCATGAGACCGTTTTACGTCTGGGATCTTTTAGTCAGACCGATTCATAATAAATATTTAATCCTTTCACAGAACGAGATCATTTGATGATTACGAGCAATCACAGACTTTCCCCCCAGCTCATCATCAAACAGGCGCAATCATCTAGTTTTCTCGCCACTAAATCTGACAAATCAAACTCTTTAATAACTTTTAAAAGTGAGATTCTGGAAATCTTTTTTTTTCTTTTTTCTTTTCCCTCAGTCTATTCTGAAATGTTCATTTTGTGTTTTCCGGGAGGTCTCGATACATAGGAGAGCAGAGAGCCAGTGGGCTGTATCCAGTGGGCGGAGTCTGGTACTGAGATTAGACCCAGTTTAGGTTTTCTAGAGCGTTTACTTCTCTTTTTTTCTTTTTGTAATAAATGTCTCAGAATGTTTCGTTAGTTACCTCAAGATATTTTATTCAAGTGCCCGACTCTCTCAGACACACTCTGAGTCCTGGTTTGACTTGAACACCTCTTATATTTCCTCACATTTTCCACTAATGGCAGCTAATAAGAGTTCGTGGTCTTCCATTAACCCCTTATGGATTACATGTCGTGTATTTTTCCGCTGTATTTTTTTTTAACCACCCGTGAAAGTGTTCCAAACAATATATATATATATATATTTGTAAATCATCCACTGTAAAAGTTGTACTAAATAAAATGTTTAACACAATTTGTGTAACTAATATCATTCTCTATGACTTTGACTCAAATTAGCTTTAAGACGTGACCAGGCTTGGAGTTATGTTCCAAGTTGCCCCTGACAGCCAGGTTTGGACAAATCAGCTACATTTCTAATTTATAATGTGATTCAAAAGTATGTTTTATAGTCTAAACCACACGCATGTTGTTTCTGGATGATGAGATGGTGAACTAATTTCAACATGATTCACTGAAATCAAACTGACAGTTGTTTCTCACAAACTACTACAAATTAATGTTTTTTTCCAATTGAAAACATAAAACATAACATAAAATGTACACAAAGTTTCTTCTTTTACATAATGCAAATACATTAAACTAATACAACCAAGTCTTTATAAACTGCCTGGCAAAACATTGCAGGGATTGGACAACATTCAGTAAATATACACTTTAAATAAAGACCAGAATAGAATTAGTGTGAATCACATATGATAAGGAAGTTTAAGACTGTTTTTCTTTTCTTTTTTCTTTTATGGTTATGCTACTCATAGTTAATTAGGTCGTACCTTGTGTACTTTATTACTTCCTATAATATCCTAATGCAATTTTAAGGGATTTTAAGTGTTATAGCCCTAAAGGATCCTTAAAACCTGTTAGTTACTGTGCTGTTCTTGTTGCTTGTTTATAGACGGCTGCAAATGAAAGCTAAAAATAACTTTTACATCCCGATGACCGATCACTTAATATGGTTCTTGTACACTTGGTGTACTTACTATAGAAGTCTTTGGCACATTACACGCTCTCTACTTTCCTTGCTTTGCCTGAGGTTTATTTATCAGTTGTCACTCAGGGTGCAGAATTACGTACAGCTGAACAGTGTTCAATAAATTATGGTCTGTAACTGAGGTTCGTACCTCGTCAAGTCTCATTTCAGCCGTGAACCAAACTGGTTAAAAGTACAGTTCAGGATCTTTTTAAGTCTGTAATCAAAATTACTGTATTAAAGTTTATCATCTTTAACGTGAGTACGATGTTATACAAGACCAAATATAAACCAACCCTCGTTCCGTGCAACAATGCATTCATCCAAAGATCAGCTTTGAAACTTTTGCAATTCCAGAGACCTAAATTGAGTTTGTATTTTCTTATGGTGTTATGGTGTATTTGGTATCATTAAATCTCTTTTTCGTTCCCCAGTTACCCTGCAACCTGGATAAATTATGTTCAAACAGTAAATCATATTTTTTTTGTAGTGGATTTTATGTATTAAATGTGATTTGATAACCTGATAACTAATGTTACATTTAAGGCTTTGGGCAGACACTCAGAGCGACTTAAATTTTTCATTATACATTTGAGCAGTAAAAATCATTAATTTCTAGTAGTTTGTGAGAAACAACTGTCAGTTTGATTTTAGTGAACCAAGGGGCCTTGATCAAGGGGTTCTACAGGGACAATTTGGTGGTTGTAGGGTTTGAATTCATAGTTCAATGCCATAACCACTGAGCTACCCCTGACCTGTGAATTTTGGCAATTTACAACATTTGGCAGACACCCTTATTCAAATTCATTTTTTCCCTTCTCATTATACATTGGAGCAGTTGAGAGTTCAGGGCCTTGCTCAAGGGCCCAACAGTGGCAACTTGGTGATGCTGTGGTTTGAATCTGGGACCTTCCAATCAGTTGTCTAATTAATGCCTTAAGTACTGAGCTACCCTGGTACTAAACCATCACTATTGCATAAAGTTGAAAAAAAAACAACAACTGCTGCTTTATATTCGTTTGAATTGAGGAATTAAATTACATTGGGTACATGCAATTACCCTTTGCATGTAAACACAGGCAATATCATTACAGGGAATTAAACCAACATCCTTCTGCCTGCTAAACTGAACAGGAATCTACTCTATGTGGTTTTTAGGAACAAATCTGTATGATTTTGAGGACCGAGCTTGACTTGAACATGTTCTGCCATTTTTTAACATTAAGACAAATGTTATATTATGAATAAAAAAGTTCTTGGCTGAGCGGTGCTTTCTAAACCCGCTTCGTGAGGTGTTATCAGATGTCAGCTAAACAAAGTGATCTAATATCCAGTGCTGCAGCAGATTGTTCATAGCCCTGTTTATTTTGTGAACATGTTCGTATTTAATAAAAAAGTCTGACAGGGGGATGAGTAGAAAACAAGCTAAATCATACAATATTAGAACTTGAGGCTAATGGGGGGAAAGAAACATACACTGTATTTCTACATTTCTGACTTAAATTCTTATAGGATGCATGGACTTAATATAACGTGAGCTCAATTTTAGGTTGATATACAGTATAATATACGTTTCAGTGTTCGGTTTGTGTTCTTTAGATTTCCAATGTGTATGTTTTAGTTGTGTGTGTTGTGTAATTCCTGTGATATACAGATGTGAGAATTGAACATTTATTGCTCAGCCTGAGTGTGTCTGATTGTGTAGCAGCAAACTATTCATGAACATGTACTGTACGCATTCAGCCCTAGAACATTTGCTACATTTTGTAGTTTTACAATCTGGGCATTTTGTAAAAAGCACCTGTTTATATAATTATCAAATGATAATAACTTCAGCATAATACATAAAATCATGCAAATGCAGAGTAAGAGCTTCAGTTCATCTTTGCATCACTTTGACCATGGCATGCAAGACATCATTGAATATTGAGTATTTTAACAGAAAGGCTACAGTAAATCAAATAAGCACCCTTTACAACCGTGCTGATCTCAGAATGCAAACTACTATGTTAAACCATGATGCAGATGGACTGTGGCAGCAGAAGACCACACTGCATTCCAAAGTAAAAGAACAAAAATCTGAGGCTAAAATGGGCACCGGTTCAAGGAAGGCATTAATCAGAGAAACGACAAGAATCCTAAGAGTGATGACTGGAGTGAGAGCCACAGTTCAGATGGGAGAAGCTCTTTACAGGACAACCAAAAGAAAATATGGAACTCTATTTTGCCAAAAGTGGATTTTGGAGACTGTATAAATGTGACAATCTGTTCTCTGGAGTAATAAGATAAAAAATGTGCGGTCAATTGATTAAAAAATTTATCAAATTAATTACAATTATAGACTGTGATTAATCACTATTAATCACATCTTTAAATACTCAGCTTTACTTGTATTATAAACGTACATTGTTAGAATAAAGAAATGCACGACAAACTGGTTAGAGGAAACAGATTATGCAGTTTTATAATATCTCAAACATTAACATTTAACAAATGTTAAATTAAAATAACTCCTTGCAGCAACGATCATATCGTGAGCCTTATCTGCTCCTGTAGTGGTGACCATGTCTGTTATCTCCTTTTCAACTTGGCTAGTGCAGTTTACTAGCACATGCGCTGGCAAAATATCTTTATTCTGTTTTAACACAAAAAGTGAATGAGTGCAGTTGCCATTTTTTATCGTTAAATGTGCTGTTAGACCGAGGTAGTTATGGTTACAAACAAGTCTGATCCATGGAAGTCCCACCCTGCATCCCACATCACCCAAAGGATCCACTGCCAACACTACAGCACATCCCTAGAGCCCCTGAGGAACCATGCCCTGAAGGGCCAGAACCACCCAGGTGGCACAAGTGGAACCCCAAAACTTGGAGGTCTTAATTTAAATGGGTTTAATATTATGGCTGATTGGTGTCTACAGAGATTTTTTTTGTGAATTGCTCTTTTATGGATGTATATTGGTTTCAGTTTAACGTAAACATAAAAATGTAAAAATAAAATCTGTAAAAGCACCGTGTGGAACCTAAAACAGTAAACATGAAAATAATTCTGCACATGAAAACCAAAAATGAAAAAGCATTAAACAATCAAACGGCTGATTTGCGTTTACCTTTGACTGCGAGTCGTACACAAGCTCAAAATAAAATAAAATGAAAACTAAATTATAAACCACTGTCTGAATGAGAGAACTACATTACGCATGTACACTTATTGTTATTCCTGTTGTTTCAGCTGCTCCCATCAAGGGGTCGCCACAGCAGACCATCCAATCCATAAACTACTTGGCACAGGTTTTACCCTGGATGCCCTTCCTGACACAACCCCTCTCTTCTATCAGGTCTTGAGACAGGATCTAAAGATGCCCTGCATCCAGTGGCCAGGTTAGGGCATTGGTTGGATATTGAACTCAAACTTTCCTTATGGCAGGCAAAAAGCTACAAATGCCCACAAGGCATGTATACTTCTACTCAGAAAATCTGAAAACAGGGTGAAATCTAGAATTATAGACAAACAATATAATAAAATAAAACCTCTGACAAAAGTATGTTATACATTTTAAAGCATGTACGATGGAAAGGAAATAATGAAAATAATGAAAGTATAAAATAGCCACTTAATCAGCTCTGATGACACATTTGACCTACAGTTAGAAGTCGATCACTTACCCGGTGCCCAATAACCACTAAAGTCCATACAATGTATAAACAGCATCAGCTTCAAAAACAAAACGACTCTACTGTAAACGTGAACTGAAGATTCTGATGCAAAGAAGCTGTATTTTTTTATATTTTAAATTTCTGTTTTTCTTATACTTAATGTTTCATGTTTAACGTTTCAGGTCTACCTTCTAATGGACATGATGTATTTACATATTTTATTTTTGTTTTACCTTTTTTTTTTTTTTTTGCTTTGTGTTTAAGTTAACACAGGTATCCACTAATGCCACAGATTTTGGAGAAACTATGCAACAGATTTTGGAGAACTAAGTACTCAGGAGCCTTAACTGGACTGCCATTAAAGGGCCTGGACTTGAATATTTACATTTTTTAGAAGATAGATTAAGAAAAAAGAATAAGGAAAATATGGACTAGCTGTGGTTCTTGAGGGTTGATAATCACTGCTTTTAAGCAAATGAATTCAAATTAATTGATGCTTCATTTCACAAACACACAACCATCAGTCTATTAAAATTTCATGTAATGATTGAAGGTTGGTGAAATATACATGATATGGTTACATTTGCATAATAAATCAAGCTGGAAAATGATGGCGACCATGCAGTCTTTTGGCAGAAGCTTTTAAAAGCAGGGAAACCAGTGTACCATGACCGATTATGTCAATGTTATTCATTTCAGTAGCTGTTACTACTACTGAACTCCTGTAGCTAGGACTCCATGATAAAATGGTCTCCTGAATAAAAATTATTTGGAAAAATAATTTGGAAATGGGGGAAATAAATGAGAATTTAGAGATTTGGATACAAATGTGAAGATGATAAATCATATGATGGTTTTGCTGTTAGTCTACATTGATAAGATTTTTTTTTTCTATGCAATGATGTCACTTTAGCTGTAGCAGAACCATGAATATTTAAATATTTAAAAAAAATTTATAGGTCCAAATTTACAAGTAAATTATAGATTATTAGGGAATATAGATACAGGAAGGCAGTAAGATAAATAAGACAAATCAATAAGAACAACATGAGGCAGTGTGGTTTTGGAAGGTTGTTATATTGCAAAGTTTACAGAAATATTAACATTTAATTAAAGTAAATGTTATGAATGATGAGATATTGCTACTGTTTACAATCTCAAGACACAAAGTGAAATCTTGCTAGAGGAGATTGATACCAGAATCTATTAAATTTAGGTGTCAACATTTACACACTGTAAAAGTAAAATACTAAAAGTTTATGTAGTTAGATCAACATTAGAAAACATTAGAAAACAATAGAAAACAATAGAAAACAGATATGACAAGAAAATGACAAGAATATTCTTTTGGGGGAGGGTGTCTATAAAGCCTAACCCTCATCAGTTTAAATGATATGTACAGTGTGTTATAATATCGCGTGACGTTATAGTCAGATTTTTGTAAAAGATATAATAGACTAAGATTTAAGGTAAAATATTTTTATTCCAAAAGATGAATGAATGAATGAAAAACCTTGAACATAATTGGATGTGAAAAACATGATTGCACCTGTAGCTAACCTTATCAGCTTTACGTTTACCTGATGTTAAATAATTAATATCTTAGCCTATGTTTATGTCTGGTCCTAGTGATTTTTTTTTATTTTTAAAAACCTGTTAGGAAAATTGTATGTTTAAACTTTAAAGTAGTTTTGAATTTAGAAATACTTAAGCTTTCTGTTTACAGTGCCTGTCAAAAGTGTAGTCACACCCTCTAATTCAATGTTTTTTTTTTTTTTTTGGTGATTTATTATCTACATTCTAGATACTGGAAACTATGAAATAACATGTATGGCATTAGGTAATTATTTAACAACAACAGTCAGTTGTTATTTTAATCTCATCAGGAACCATGATGAAATTGGCTCTCATGAAGACCTTCCCAGGAAAGCATGACCAAAACTTACCTCTGCTGCAGAGAAGTTCATTTAGAGTTACCAACCTCAGAAATCACCAATTAACAAACATCTCAGATTAGACTGAGGTGAAGGCTTATGTTCTGTTATGAAGGCATTACAGATCATCTTTTTTACCTCTTTTGTCTAGGTGTAGTCTGTATTTTATGCCTGTTTTAATAATAATAATAATAATAATAATAATAATAATAATCTGGGAAACTCTGTAGTCCAACCAGGGGCTGTGACATATTTAATTTATTTTCATGTTTAGGATAATAGTAGGACCTCAACTCAACATTCAAACACAGGCAATTGTGGAACTCCAATGAACATTGGAGTCATATTTTAGACTATGGGAGGAAACCTGAGTTGTTGTTGGTCTTTCGGCTGCTCCTGGCAAGGGGTCGCCACAGCTGAATATCCAGTCCGCACAACAACTTGGCACAGGTTTTTTTTTTTATGCCGGATGCCCTTCTTGACGCAACCCTCCTATTTATCTGGGCTTGGGACCAGCGCTGCGTCCAGTGGCTGGAGGTTTGGGCACTGGCTGGGAATCGAACCCGGACCTTCCGCATGGCAGGCGAAACACCTACCATTGAGCCACCAGTGCCTGGGAGGAAACCTGAGTACCCAGAGGAAACCCACCAAGTACATGGAAGAACATGCGGACTCTACGCACACAGACCCTGGAAGGTGGCAAGACTCCTGGAATCGAACGTGAAACCTGGAGGTGGGAGGCCACAGTGTAGCCTATATTTTATGCCTGCTCCTAATAATAATAATAATATAATTATATAATAATAATTATTATCTTCAAGTGTGGTGGTTAAAGACCTGTCTGTTTCTTCGATTTATTGGGATAATCATTGTCACCCCACACCAAACTAAATGCCTAAATGTAGTAGTTATAATAATAATAATAATAATAATAATAATAATAGTCTAATAGTCTATATATAGTATAATAATAATAATAATAATAATAATAATAATAATAATAATAATAATAGTCTAATATATAGTCCACCCATATTTATTCTGTGTATATACTGTGTCATTCTGAACTCATATACAGTATGTACATATGTATATCCTGATACTTATATAAAAACCTATCCGTTTCTTAGATATTTGGGTCATCCCCCCACCCCAAAATAAATTAATAAATTAATTAATAAAATAAAAAAGGTAGTTATTATCCAGTGTAAGGATCTATCCAATGATTGAAATTTCAAAGCACTTTTGTACATTGCTTGCTCTAGATAAGAGTGTCTGCTAAATGCCTAAATGTAAATTATTCATATAAAACAACAACAACAACAACAATAATAATAATAATAATAATAATAATAATTACTATTATTATTATATCAGGTAAACCTATTTCGATCAAAAATAAATATATCTAATTATAAATAATTTTACATGGTGCAAAAAAATAAATAAAATCGAGCAATAACTGTTTTTTGCACCATTATATTTATGACGTCACATCTGAGAAATATGACATGCTATATTTATATTAATCCTGTCTTTCCTGCTCTCCCCCACTCCGCTGGTGTTTTACGGCTTGGGTGGCGCTCGTAACTCGTATTTACGGTAATTCCGACAGCGGTGGATTTAGCTCGGCAGCGCGCGCGGGCTTTGGTCATAGTCGTCTAGCCTCAGGCTGTGACCGCTCGAAGTCTCGCGAGATCTTACTGCACGAGACTTGGAGAGAGGGGACTCAGGTGTAAGAGCGCAGCGCAGCGCGTGCAGGGAGACAGATAAGCGCCACCGAGACACTGCGCGGCATCTCCTCCTCCTCTCTGCTCTCAGATCTCCTAAACTTCACACCAGCGCGACCTGAGACTGCAACACACACACACACACACATACACACACACACGCACACACACACATACACACTCATACACACGCACACACTCATACACGCATGCACATACACATACACACGCACCGCAAAACCCTGGACCTGGAGCAGCATCGTCCACTTTATTTATTGATGTACTCTTAGGCTGCATTAGTTTCTACTTTAATTGTTATTCTTTTTTGTTGCGTTATTTCTCTTCCTGTGCTGTGCACTTTATTTTTTTCGACGCTTTTGAAGAAAAAAAAAAATACAGAAACAAGATGATGTCCATGAACAGCAAACAGCCTCACTTCGCCATGCACCCGAGTTTACCAGAACACAAGTACACCACTTTACACTCAAGCTCGGAGGCGATCCGGAGAGCCTGCCTGCAAACTCCACAGGTAAATAAATACAAAGTTCTTGCTTTTTAATATCTGAAAAAAATTAATATATTGCAATGAGCACGCGGTTTGTTCTTTGTGCATGCAACTAAATGCATATTTTTGCATGCACAAAGAACTAAATACTTTATGTTCCATGAGCAAAGAATTATGTTGCATGCACGAAGAACTAAATGTTGCATGTTGTATTTTATATTGTCTTTTTTATTTTTATTTTGCATGCTTATAAAGATAATTCAAGATTTTACTAATTATTTAATAAATATTATTTAATTAAACATTCTTCTCTTCGTGTTCCAGCTACAGAGCAACATCTTCGCCAGCCTGGATGAGACCCTGCTGGCCCGCGCAGAGGCCCTGGCGGCCGTGGACATGGCGGTGTCGCAGGGCAAAGCGCACCCGTTCAAGCCCGACGCCACGTACCACACGATGAACAGCGTGCCGTGCTCGTCCACGTCCACGGTGCCCATCGCGCCGCCGCATCACCCGCATCACCACCACCATCATCACCACCATCACCAGAACCTGGAGCCACAGGACCTGATGGAGCACATCAGCTCATCCTCGCTCAGCCTGATGAGCAGCGCGCATGAGGCCGGCGGAGGCGCTGGAGGAGGCGGCGGCGGAGGTGGTGGTGGAGGCGGTGGAGGCGGCGGAGGCGGCGGACTCATCTCCACCTCGGCGCATTCGCACTCACACATGCACGGCTTGAGCCATCTGTCGCATCAGGCAGCTATGAACATCAACTCCCCGCTCGGACACCACCACCACCCGCACCACCCTCATCCTGGGCTTTTACCCTCCCACCCCGGCAGCGCTCAGGGCGCCTCCGGTCTCGTTCCCAACGGACTTCCGTCTCTGCCCGACTCGGATACGGACCCGCGCGAACTCGAGGCGTTCGCCGAGCGCTTTAAACAGCGGCGGATCAAACTCGGGGTCACCCAGGCGGACGTGGGCGGCGCCCTGGCCAACCTGAAAATCCCCGGCGTGGGTTCGCTCAGTCAGAGCACCATATGCAGGTTCGAGTCCCTAACGCTGTCACACAACAACATGATCGCGCTCAAGCCCATTCTCCAGGCCTGGCTGGAGGAGGCCGAGGGCGCGCAGCGCGAGAAAACCAACAAACCCGAGCTGTTCAACGGCGCGGAGAAGAAGCGCAAGCGCACGTCCATCGCCGCGCCCGAGAAGCGCTCGCTCGAGGCGTACTTCGCCGTTCAGCCGCGACCCTCCAGCGAGAAAATCGCTGCGATCGCCGAGAAACTGGACCTGAAAAAGAACGTGGTGCGCGTCTGGTTCTGTAACCAAAGACAAAAACAGAAACGGTTGAAATTTTCAGCGGCGCACTGATGATGATGATGACGAGGATGATGATGATGATGACATTGATGGTGATGATGAGGAGAAGGACAATTTTTGGACCAAGGGATCTACACTGGTGTTTGTAGGTCTGCTCTGACCCGATGGGGTTTTTCATGCTCAATCAGATTTATTACTTTATTATTGTGGATGAGACTTTCCGTGACCCTTCTCGCGATCTGAATTCATTTAAAATTATAATATTTATCATTTATTTATTTATTTGATTATTTATTTAATTATTTATTTATATATTTATTTTCCCACGATGCTGATTAAGTATGCAAACTCCAGGTAATCCAGAACACTTAATGCCTTCTCCCCTAAAACATCACAAGAACACAGGTTTTCTTTTTTCTTTTATTTTGTTGCTATTGTTTTTCTTTCACTTTTTAAAAAAATCACACTTTGATGTGAAATGATGAAATAGCCATGGAAGGATTACCTCATACTGTAAACATGTCCTGCTTATCAGTTAATTGATTTAGTTAGATAGTTACATTTACAGACATCATTTCTTTCGTTTGATTGTTCGTAATCGGGAACTTAAATAATTTCTGAAAATTTCTGAAAAAAAAAAAAAGAAAAAAAAAAAACAGAGCAAGGAAATATAATCCATGTTTAATGGTTGAGTCATTAGTAAAGTTGGCAACCATCCACTTTGGATTATTATTATTTTTTTCAAATATTGCACTGAAATATAGCATATAATTTCTTAAAATTATTATTATTATTATTATTATTGGACTTGGTTAGTCTATTGAAATGCTTTTTGTATATAAACACTCAGATGACACTTGCTCTGCTCACTTTTGAGTCCAATTTTTACTCTTTTTCTCGTTTTTTTTTCCAAATCTATTGACTTTATTATTATTATTTTTTAATCTGTCACTGCTTTGATTTATTTTATGATGGCTCTCTAACCACATCGCATGTCTCAGACGATCACATTTCCATCCTGATGGAGCAGAATGAATGATGATAATAATAATAATAACAGGAAAAAAATATATCTATATATAATTGTCTTTTTAAAATTGATTAATTTATTTATTTATGTTGAATTTGTACACTTTGGTTTGCAGTGCAAACATTCTATGCATTATTAAAGTAATCCCGACTGAAGCACTACCGCATTAGAGGACCTGCTGTTAGCCCTGTGGATGGTGTCACTGTTTAATGCCACACACACACACACACACACACACAAACACACTACTTGTTTTGTCGTGTTATAATTGTCCAGAAAAAAAAAATAAGAGAAGAGAACGTTGTGTAAGTAGTGATTTATTTTGTGCACATGTTTACAAAAGGCGGCCAAGGTGAGTCGCGCGCGCTCCGCGTCATCCATCCACCCATCAATCTACCCATCTATCCAACCATCCATCAATCCATCCACCCATCCATCGCACCTTCTGTTCTGTAAAGCCAAATCCACTCTGCGAGCCCGTACACTTCTCAATAAATTAATGACCAATGAGAAATATGACTGATTATTATTATTATTATTATTATTATTATTATTATTATAAACATTGCTGTGTGTCCACCAGGTACAATCCTCCTAAAGTCAGTGACATATTATATATACAAACCTAAATCTACCACCTTTTTGTAGTGCATCAAACAAACTTTGTAATAGTAAATTATTATTTGTTTAAAAGTAACAAATTATTATAAATTATTAAAACCCGGATGTTAAAATGCACATGTGCGCAAGTTGATTTTTTTTCTCGTCCAGTTGATGAAAACAATATCAAGGTGCACTTATTATTATTATTATTATTATTATTATTAAATGAACTAATTGAACTTATGAACTCAAATCTCAGCATTCTGCCATAGAGCTACATTCGTATTCATATTCCTATTCTTTCCTTTTAAATTATACAGGTAAATGTATTTTAAGAATATGAATAAATTTTATATTAAGGAGAACGGAAATGGAGGAAATATTACATACATTTTCGACAAATTTCAAATAAAAAAAACACACAGGGAAAATGACTAATATTACATATTACAGAGCACAAATCGTGCTCTATTGTAATTATATTATCATTCTTATTGATTAGGAGGGAATTAAGTGGTAGCTAAATAGAAAAAATATAACCCATTTCGGATCTTTTGTATTATATCGCACAACTGAAACTACTACTACTACTACAATAATAATAATAATAATAATAATAATAATAAGCAAGCGTTAAACAGCTGTGCGTCGATTCTACTACCTTGTACATTAAAGTGAACACCCCTGATCTACCGCTTTTCTATAAATAATTCATGCTCTGAGATTTGGAAATTAATAAAGCGAACACAAAGAGGCGCTAATTAAAAAGCTGAGTAATTATTATAATTATGATTACGCTCGGCCTAATGGGATGTTACAGCATGTCAGACAAAGTGGCATTAAAGAGGAGCGAATTAAAACACCTCGACCTCTCACTCAATACACTGATGTGCTGCTGCTGTAGCTACATGTACTTCTTAATACTTACAATTTACGACAACTGAGAAGAAACGTGTTATTATTATTATTATTATTATTATTATTATTATTATTCGTTCAGAAACTGTATAATTCTTGTAAAAGGTTAAAATATTCAGCTGTTTATTCCATTTAGGTTGATGTGTAAAACAGGAATAATCGGGGATACATTGAACTAAAACAATTCGAATAACACATAGGACTGTATGATTATAATTATATTATATTACAATAGGCTATTTGGTTTGAGCGAGAAATAAGTTTCGACGAAAATATTCCTCAAATCAATTCGGTCTGGGATTTAAAATTAAAATATGGATAAAACCACAGATTCATAACAGGTGTAATTATTCTCATCTGGCTGGTAGAAATGATTTATTTTTTTGTGGATGGTGCTGATGTGAGTAAAAGCTTGGTTCACTTCCAGCATTTGGTTTTCTACAGCTTTGCGGCCGCCTTTAAGAAGGAAAAAAAGAAAATAAATGTTAAATGTAAGTGATGCAATATTAATCACGGGCGCTGATATAAAATGCAATATTTCAAGGAGCTGAAGGGCTTTTATTCCGAGCAGAGCAGCAGCGCCGGAGAGCAAAGAGAACGACAGGAAGAAGAAGAGAATAAGGGGGAAAAAAAACTAAAGACGCGCTTATTGTTCGCGTTTGGCTTTCGGCGACCTGAAAAAGTCAGCTGCAGTGTGAGTAAGCATTTTTACTTTGATTTATCTGTATGTATGATCGGAATTTTCCCGGTCTTGTGAAATCTAAACGAAACTGTTTAGCTTTTTAAAAAATTTTGGGTTTAAAATGTAGCGTTTATAAATGTAGCTATTTAGGCTGTATTTCTTTGAACTGATCGAGAGTGATACATTGTATCAAAAGTTGAAAAGGAAAACATTGTACAGCCTACTGTAGCTACATTTGATATAGGCTATATTATTACATTATAAATGGTTGTTTATTAACACGTCCTTTTAATGTTATAGCTTGTTTTTGTGACAACGGAAATCTTTCTAAATCTGTTTTTTTAAATTTTTTTTATTATTATTATTATTATTATTTTCTCCGCGTTGCTTTTATCTCTGAACCCTGTTTTGCTTGCAGTGCAGTGTTTCAGTGTCTCTTTAGTTTGTGCGTTATGGAGAGTTCCATATCCCACAGACAGCTCTGCTAGCTCTGCTGTCTGTCTGCTTACTGTGTGCTCGGAGTGTGTGATGGCAGTAAAACCCCTCTGATTTGCCCCCCGATTTGCCCCTGGCCGGAGGGGAGCCCTCGGCTACCCCAGCTGCTCCACCAGCCATATGGAGCTATTCATCATAGAGCTATTAATCAGCAGATTTACATCAAACCCGACTCGGGAAACAAGATAAACCTACATGAAGTTCAAAACCAGATAATAATAATAATAATAATAATAATAACAATGACTCCACATTGGTTTATCTCTTCTTTTAAAGATCTTTATTTCCCATAATGTATAAAAATTGTTTAACTCTTTCCATTAAAAGAAGATCACAGAAAAAGGCACAGAAGAGCCTCCACTTCACCCTGAGTGATAAATCCACATTATATGAATATGCAAATCTGACCACTTATGTCACGCCCACTCCCCCCAATCCTATGGCCTATAACCATCTCCTTCTTTTTCTTGGGATTTTACACTGTGACCAATCTTTATACTGTAATAATCCCACTTAATACATTTCCTAAAAATAATAAGACAAGAAAAGAGGATATGAACTTTTGATTGCTGTTCAGTTTGTTATATATGCAGAGCTACGAATAAATCTTTTGTGAAAGTATGGCATCAATGCCATATTTGAATCGGAACATAAGTGGAAAGTCTTCATCGCTGTCACGCTATCCACAACCACCTCCACCATCATGTCTGTGAATGACTCATCATCATCATCATCATCATCACCACCACCAGCCCCATCATTAACATTCTCATCATCAGCACACAAACCACCACCATCACCACCATCATCATCACCATCATCATTTTCCTAAATATCAAAATTCTCATCACATCAACCGTAACCATGATAATTCATTATCATTGCCATCATCATCATCATAGTTATTGTCATCATCATCATCATCATCACACTATCATTGTCGTCATCATTATAATTTATATCCTCATCATCACCACCCTGTTGTCATGTCACTATCACCACCACCACCACCACCATACTCGATTTACTAATTATTTTTATCAAAATTTGCATCACATCAACCACAATCATGATAATTCATCATCACCATCGTCGTCAGTGTAATCGTTGAGCAATTGTCGTTTTCATCATCAATCTGCTCATTTTGATTCATACATATTTCCGCACACATTTCAAACTTGTTTCCGTAATTTTCTTTTTGATTCTGTAAATCTGCTCTGCCACAACATCAACATTCTTATCACTGTCACATGCCTGCTTCATCATCATCTATATCCGTATTGGTTTCATTCTCATCATCACCAACCCGTTGTCATGTCATTACCACATTAACCATCACCACCACCACCATCATCACCAATCCTATCATCAGTGACATTACAGTCATTACCATCACTCTCATTACCACTGCTCTTCTTCTTCTTATTAAAGTTGGCATCACCACCATCATTACTATAGTTATCATCACCATCATATTAACCATCACCATGACTTTTGCTATTACTGTACCAAAACCATAATACCCATCCTGACCTTATTATCACTTTTATAAGTCACTTTGAATAATGCCAAATGCCTAAATGTAAAAAAAAAAAAAAAAAAAAATCATAACAATAATTATTATCATTGCTCCCTGTCCCCTATACTCTCTCTGTCCCCTTATGAAGGACTCTGTGAAGGCTGGGGTGTTAAATAAGGGTGTGTTGAGAGTCTCCTTCGGATCAGTGTTCATCTCCAGCTCGTATTTACTCAGTAATCTCCGCCCAAGCTCCAGTTGACACAGCAGCAAATTTCAATCACAAGGGGCTTGGGAGTCAGCCGCAAAATGTATTTGTTTAATAAATCCATCATTTTGGTCGAAAAATATTTGATAAGCTGGGTTTGACCCCTGTTGGAAGGAGCATGTATTTACTGACGTGGCCCCCTGCTAGTGTGAAATGAAGGTTAAGATCTTTAAAGTGCCCTTCAAAATGGCTCATGCAGATGAAAGCACATGGGGTGCATTTATAATATGACCTATAAAACCCTGGAAGCGCACCAGTGTGGGTGCTAAGCCCAGTCTATGTGTTCAAGATTAAGCCTTAGAAATAGCATGTCAGTCTGAAAAACACCCTTTTTTCAGCGGGACATATTAATGACTTTAATAGGACTTGAACAGAATGACTTGAAGTCTGAATGCAAGGAGTAAAACAACTGAAGATGTGCTCTCTGCAAAGTAGAGGTGATTGTTTTCTAATAACTACATTGCCCTGAAGTGTTTTATTCCTCTTATCCCACAACATTTTTTTTTATTTAAGTAAAACTTTTTAACTATTTATAATTACATTTAATTTTAAGGAAAATCAATCACTCATCAGCCTTTCTTTTTTCCTCCTTTATCTTTTGAAGTTAATAAAACAACAAAGAGTGCAGCTAGTCTTGTTATATAGAAAAAGTGGCAAACCTACGGACTGTTACAAAGGTCAGATCAGATTATTTAACCGACACAAGGCAACCTGGAAAGAGATCAAGCAGAAGAATAAAAACACAACATACTCTATTGTCCTAGAAGGGAATAGAGATAATTTGATGTCTGATAGCAGTGTGTTGTTATAGCAGGTTCCAGTTCATCGTTGTTCTCCCTATACAACCCGTCAGCCGTCAGTGTGTATATGATCGTCTGTATAAATGCCAAAGTCCTTCCTCTCATTTGTTCTGTCTCTTTAGCTCTCTGAAGGCCCTGGGCGTCGTGCCTCTTTGACCTCCCTATTGAACACGCTCGCCCCTCATCATTATCCTCATTCCGCCTGCGGACTCCATCGCTCGTGCCTTCTTCTCCCCAAAGCACTGAGATCTTTACCCAAGCAGCTTCCAGACACAGACACAGTTTAAAACCCCATGAAACACCAAGCAAAGTTGGATTAAAGGAAGAGAGAAATAGGAGTCACTCGGTGTGGAAATAACCAAACAAAATGGACACACAGGTTTTTTTTTTTTTTAAATATATATTTTCGACTGGAGTTTGATGGAGAGTGAGACTGCAGTGTATCAGGTGGATGTGTGTGGTGCAGGGTCATGTTAGCTGAAAGGAAATAACACAGGCTGGGTAACAATTTACATCCTGGGCTCTAATGTGCACTTTTATTTTTTGTGTGTGTGTGTCTGTATGTACTGTATACAAAAAAAAAAAAAAAACACAGGTGCGACTGTTGATATGGTGAGGCTGTCTGTAAAAAGTGATTTAATGAAACGTCATGGAAGGAGTCTTCAGTTTCAGGTCAGAGGAGTTTCACTGTTCCTCTATAACATGACAAGCTGCATTTAGAAAACAAAGACTTAAACTACAGTACAAGTGAAAATGTTCCTTTGCAGATGTTCCATAATAAATAAATAAATAATAATAAATAAATAAATAGGGTAATACTTGGCAATTTTTTTTCAGAGAAAAATATACATCCTCAAGATTTATGAAAATATCTTTCCTGTGTAACAGCACAGATTTTATACATTCAAAACCTTTAATCTAGAAAACAAATACACACCTAACTGCATTTCAAAGAACATTTTGTTTTTTTGTTTTTTGGCATGTTTTATGTTTTTTCATTTTTTTTATCTTATAGGTTCTGATTTTCTCCTGTGGAAAATCTAGTTCATACTATGTTTTATGTGATACATTTTTATAACCAAAAACACATTTTATGGTCATAAATTTGTGGACACCTGACCATCATATCGATATTCATATCGACAGTTGCCGCAAAGCTGGAAACACACACAGCTGTATAGAATGCCTGTATTAATGCTCTAGCGTTACAACTTCCTGTCACTGGAACCAAGAACCAAGAAGAAACCTGTTAAAGCATGACAATCCTGCTGTACACAATCCAGCCGAATGTATGTGTTAAGATTGAAACAGGAGAATTTGATTGTCCTGCATAGCGCGCTGAAGCCCTCTGGGATGAACTGAAACACCAACTGCACCCCAGGGCTCCTCACCCAACATCAGCACCTCTCATTAATGCCCTTGTAGCTGAATGATGACAAATCCCCACAGCCATGCTCCGAAATCTAGCAGAAAGCACGATAGGTTTAAAGAGACTCGTTTTAGCCTACAGCACGCAGTTAGAGCGGCTCATGTACACGCAGACTGATGGGACTTAATGACATCGGTCTAACATAATGTTAGAATAATCTTGTTCCTAAAGCAAACACACAACCTGCGTGCAGTGCTGTGGGAAACATCATCAGCTGATCATTTCTCCTACTGAACGGCTTATCGATCACAGAAGTCGAGACTGGGGCACTGGGGAAGAGGGTGATAATGTGATACATAATGTATGAGCCAGCTTCTAAACACCAGCTCTGACATCACACATCATCACACACTCATCTGCAGAGCAGCTTCGGCAGAGTCTGAGCGAGTGTACTGATCAGATTCAGTGGATTTATACACTTCTTCAAACACATGTACAGGTGTGTGTGTGTGTGTGTGTGTGTGTGTGTGTGTGTGTGTGTGTGTGTGTGTGTGTGTGCGCGCGTGTGTGTGTTTTTATGCATATCTGGGTTTGTGTCTGTATTTATGAATTTGAACATATAGTGTATACTGTATATTGTTTATGTATGAACAGATGCTCATGTTATGTCTATTCATGTATGCTTTATCCATCCATCCATCCATCCTGAATATAAAAATTTGTGTTCATCTGTATGTCTCAGTCCGTCCATCTGTCCATCCGACTATCCATTTATTAATGTATGCTCCATTCATCCATCCATCCTGTATATATGAATTTGCATGTATGTCTGTATCTATCCATTTATCCATCCATTTATTAATGTATGCTACATCCATCCATCCTGTATATGTGAATTTGTGCTCCATCCATCCATCCATCCATCCATCCTGAATATAAAACTTTGTGTGTTCATCTGTATGTCTCAGTCCGTATATCTGTCCGTCCGTCCATACATCCATTTGTTAATGTATGCTCCATCCATCCGTCCATCCTGTATATATGAATTTGCATGTATATCTGTATCCATCCATCCATGTATGCTACATCCATCTATCCTGTATATATGCATTTGTGTCTCAATCCATCCATCTATCCATCCATCCATTTATTAAACTCTGCTTCTTCCATTTATGAAACTTCCCTCCTTCCATTTATTCATCATCTATCCCTCCATCCATCCAACTATACACCATCAATCCTTTCACGTATCTATTGAGCTATAAATCCATCCATTTATGCATACAGTACATCACACATGCATCCATCATTCCTTTAAAGGTTAATGTACACTCATTCCATCCACGCATCATCCTTTTATCTGTCCACCCATCCACCTACCTATCCACATTTGTGTATCCATCCATCCATCCATCCATCCATCCATCTATCAATCCATCCATCCAATCTATCCATCCATCTTTTGATTCACCCACATATCCATCCATCCATCCATCCATCCATCCATCCATCCACTCCAACCAGTGATTGGGGAATAGTTGCTCAATCCTTAAGGCCAACCTTGACTAAAAAGGTCTTATCAGTCCCTGAGCTTAACTCTGTGCTCCAGAACTGCTGTATCATGGCAGATCTGCATCATAGCTGACCTTGACCTCTCTACACCACAAGGTAGGTAGGTAGGTTGGGATTGGGTGGGTCGGTAGATCATCTTTGCCATAACAGCAAAACAGCATTAATGATTGATTTAGATTTTTTTCCACTAGTTATGAACCCTAGGTAATCAAAAGAAACTTAACTCCTCCCACAAGATGATGTCACTGTAAACAGTACAGCACTTTTCATAAAAAGCATCTACTGTTTCAAGTAAAAATTAAATAAACTGACAAATATAATGTATTGTGAAAATGTATTTTATGTCCAACATTTTACAGATTTTTGTCACATCACGCACCCTTAGTGTGTAGCAAAAGTGTGTATTCCCTATCTTTCTGCATCCCCCAGTTCTCTCTCTCTCTCTCTCTCTCTCTCTCTCTCTCTTTCTTGCTCTCTCGCTCTCTCTCAGTGTGTGATAATGAGAAAGGCCGGCCTGCTCTCACCACACCATCAAATATTCATCAGTGTTGATTAAACAGGACAGCGGCGCAGATCCGCTCCAATTCAGAGCCTCACGCAAAAAAACAGAGGGGGAGGAGAGGACAAACGGAGGAGGTATAATGGTATGGGAGAGGAGAAGAAAAATACCGGAGGAAGACTGTAGAAAGGAAAATTGCGAAAGCGATAATGTGGAAGTGAAGTGAAGGATAAGGATATTGACAAAAAGATGATGGAACAATGAAACAAGAGACAGAAAGAACAAAGGAAAGCAGTAACAATAGTGTCAAGATGACCGAACTGAGTTTCACAGGATAGCAGAGGAGAGAGGAATAAAAACAGAAAAAGAATGAGAGCAGAAGAGAGTAGAAAGGGTGAATCAGAAAAAAAGAAAGTGATGTAAAAAATGATATCACAGTGGACTCGGTGAGAGCGGTAAGAAGGGAGTGAATGGGTGGACATGAATCAATGGAAAATAAGAGAGAGAGTGAACTTGACAGGAATGGATGAGTAGAAAAAGGAAAATGAAGACTAGAGAGTGAGGGAGAGAGAGAGGAGAAAGAAGAGAGAGAGAGAGAGAGAGAGAGCGAGAGAGGTCAGTGTGGATCACATTAAATATTTCATGAGGCGTGTGGTGCAGCAGCAGAGACAGGAAAGAGTGTGGTCAGAGGGGTTAGCTCAACTCATCTACTGCCCGAGAGACAGACGGGTAGAGAGAGAGAGAGAGAGAGAGAGATTTAGATCTGGACATGGGTTTAGTCATGCTGTACACTTCCTTTTTCATCCAGTGTGAGTAACATGTGTAAAAAAAAAAAAACATCCTGTTTAATCTAGAACCCTTAACTGTTCATCAGTTGTAGCTCTGTAGGAGAACCATAAACGAACTATCAGAAAAGTATGAAAGTATGCAAACTATACAAAAGTCCCGTCAACTGAAAAACAGGAAACTCCTGGAAATGGCAAAGAGCAAGGAACCTATAGTCGGGATATTGAAATTCAGGAAACAAGGGAACTAGTGACACTGGAAACTAACAAACACTTGCAAAATAGTGAAGAATAAAAATCTGTGAACTAATAAACACTAGTACAATAGTGAGCTCCTGGAAATGACTGAACACTAGTCAAATATGGACACTGAATTCTACACTGGAGAGAAAAGTCACAAGCACACGCGAGAGGTGAACTATTCTGGGTCACCCGAAAAACTACTTAAATATGGACACAATGCTAATGAACTCTTTAATTAAAAAAAAAAAAACAGAACAAGTGAGCAACTGGAAACTAGTCAACACTTGTAAAATAGCAAGAGTGAATACTAATGCATACTAAGCCACACCTCTTAACTAAGGAGCACATACAATAAAGATGCAAAACTAAAAGACTAGTGAACACCTGTAGGAAAGTAGGAAGCATTTGCAACAATGGAAGCACTGGGTCATGTAGAATAGGATAATGTAAACCCAATAACACTTTAAACCAGGGAATAACTGCAAACTCGACAACATTTGTAAACAAAGGGACATTTTAAAAAGGGACACTGATATGTATACTAGTAAACACTTGTAAACTAGGGAATGCCTGTACACTAGTGAACTTCTGTGTATTCATTAACACATGTACACTACTGAACTAGTGAAACTAGGGGACACTTGTGAACAAGGGAACATCTATAAAAAAGGAACACCTGCAAACTAGGGGACACCTGTAAACTAGGGGACACCTGTAAAATAGGGGACACCCGTAAAATAGGGGATACCTGCAAACTAGGGGATACCTGTAAACTAGGGGACACCTGTAAACTAGGAGACACCTGTAAAATAGGGGACACCCGTAAAATAGGGGACACCCGTAAAATAGGAGATACCTGCAAACTAGGGGACACCTGTAAACTAGGGGACACCTGTAAAATAGGGGATACCTGCAAAATAGGGGATACCTGCAAACTAGGGGACACCTGTAAAATAGGGGATACCTGCAAACTAGGGGACACCCGTAAAATAGGGGACACCCGTAAAATAGGGGACACTCGTAAAATAGGGGACACCCGTAAAATAGGGGACACCTGCAAACTAGGGGACACTTGTAAACAAAGGAAATTCTATAAAAAAAGGAACACCTGTAAACTAGAAGACACCTGTAAAATAGGGGACACCTGTAAACTAGGAGACACCTGTAAAATAGGGGACACCTGTAAACTAGGAGACACCTGTAAAATAGGAGACACCCGTAAAATAGGGGATACCTGCAAACTAGGGGACACCTGTAAACTAGGGGACACCTGTAAAATAGGGGACACCCGTAAAATAAGGGACACCTGCAAACTAGGGGACACTTGTAAACAAAGGAAATTCTATAAAAAAGGAACACCTGTAAACTAGAAGACACCAGTAAAATAGGGGACACCTGTAAACTAGGGGACACCAGTAAAATAGGGGACACCCGTATAATAGGGGACACCTGTAAACTAGGGGACACCAGCAAACTAGGCGAAACCTGTTAATTAGAGGACATCTGCAAGCTAGGGGACACCTGTAAATTAGGGGACATCTGCAAAGGGGACATCTGTAAATTAGGGGACACCTGTGAACAGTTAACCACCTATAAACTTTAGAACTGACATAATCTAGTGATACTTGTTGACCATTTAAAATGTGTATACTAGTAGAAAACACTTGCAAAGTAAAAAAACACACATGTAAAGTAATAAACATTTGTAAACTAGTGAAAACCTGTTCAAATGCATAAAAATAGGGAATAGTTGTAAACTTGTAAACTCATTTATGCTTGTAAAATAGTAAACACTTGTGAACAAGGGAAAAACTCTATAGACGTCAACACCTATAAACAAGATAACGTGTGAATAGCTCACTACGTGTAAATGAGTGAACACTTGTAAAAATAATGAACGCCTATGAATTAGTGAACACCTGGAAACTGATTAACACTTACAACATTTGTAAACAAGGGACATCGGAAGAGCAGGAACGGTGGAACAGCTGCCCATGTGGTACTGAGACAGGGACAGAAGGTTACAGAGCTTTCACAGGTGATAAATCACTCTAAACACAGGGTTACATTGAAGACTTCATAACATGTGGTCATGTGACTGACTCTGGCTCCTGTGTGTGTGTGTGTGTGTGTGTGTGTGTGTGTGTGTGTGTGTGTGT
>JAQMYL010000036.1:4942480-4953158 GCA_030014365.1 Clarias pachynema
TTTCACATTTTGTCCTGTTATAACTTGACTTATTCCCAAAGCTGAGCAAGACATATGAAATCCTGTTCGAAGTTTGGTACAAGACATGTGACAGACAAAAAATATTCTGATTTACAAACATGAAGAAAAACTTTCTCTAAACTGATGAGACCAAAAACATTCCTGAAATTTCATGTGTGTTTGGGGCGAGATTCTCCCTAATTTTGTCATATCCAATTTCCATCTTAAGGTTTTGACATTAAGGCTACTACTACCAGTCAGGGAGGGCAGAAGACTATCACGTCTTTCCATATCTTTTCAAACTGCTTGATCATGCACCGTTGGGGGTGGCGTAACACACTCGGAGAACAGTACTATCTGCTCCTTCTGCTTGTGTGAGCTGACACCCATAACTGGCTATAGAGCCGTGATTGATGTGAAAGTGCCTCCTATCCCACCCTACTGAGAGAGCTTGGCCAATCAGCCCTCTTTAGGCCCCCAGCTGCGGGAGGTTACGGCATCACCCGGGAATTGAACTAACGATCTCTGAATGATAGTCCGAGCACTTTACCACCGCACCACTCAAGGACTGAATGTGATATTCCTTTTATACACAGTTCCCCAAACACTGTTTATTATCAACAGATTATGATTTGTTGGTTTATTTACCCAGTTATTTTGTTCTGCCAACAGATATCCTTCCACACCTGGTAGAACTAACTACCTGTGACTGCAGTGCTGACGACTGACATTTAGCGTAATTAGCAGCAGTGAAAGCAGGTTTAAATTCTTACCAGTACTATGTAGCCAAATGGTGAGAAAAATAAAACCATGTACTGGTCGACAGTCCTGAGAAACTTCTGAGATTTACTTTGTATTTTCACTTGTTGATGTCACTCAATAGTTTATGACTGAATATCTTCCAGTTTTGTACCTGAGCCTCCAATGATTAAAGTGAACACTAAATTAACTTAAACACATCTTCTGTTATATTTAACTTCCAGCCGCCTGACAATAAGTATCACAGTAAATGAATCCCTGCTATCTGTTATCCTCCAAATCTGATAATTTTGATTTTTTACATGTTTTCTAATACAATTCATACTCATTTCTATATTTTCTTTTTTTATTATGTAAAGCTGCTTTGTGACAATTACCATTGTTAAAAGTGCTATATAAAAAATATTCAATTGAATTCAACTAGAATATCAACTACAGTATGTTACAGTAAGTTCTGGCTGCTGGGGTTACATCCCAAACAGAGTTATATGGAAAGCTAGTGCACTATGTAGGGTGTTGAATTTCCAAATAGTGCCCTTACTCAAGGGTTAGAAAGAAATTTCAGATTCAGCCTTGCGTTAGAAGGTACTTGGCTCTGTAGCTCACGTTAGCTGTACAGAACAATACAGATGTTCAGAGGCATAAGAAGCAATTACTAAAGAGACCAAATATAGTTTAAGCTGACAAATGTGTATTTCTGGTGAAAGTGTTATCCGTGACTGGTGCTGAATGTGGGTTTTGGCAGGATGCTACTCTTCCCTCTTTCCAGTACTGCGGACTGCACAGACCTATTTTCACCCATGCTGGCAACCTGCAGATAGTGTAATTAATGATTGGAGGGGTACATACGTACTGTACTGTACTTTTAGATATGTTATCACTAAACACTTTTGCAAACTACAGTATATTGTCCCACCCCCCACACACAGCTAATCAGATATTTTGTGTGGATTCCTCACATATAGTAATCAATCTAATTCAGTTTCATTTGCAGGTTCAAACATCACAAACTATGGTAAGGTTCAATAGGTGTGAATACTTAAGCAATGCACTGTAAATACCAAAATGAGATTGTGAAGTTACAGACCTCCCAAGTGCTTGCAAATGAGGGCTGCCGAACCACAAGTGCACCCTCTGGGTCACATCAATCTTCCCTCCTTTGTGTATGTGTTTAGATTGCTGTTTTATATGAGCAACAGCTTCCGCAATGCAATATTATTACTGTATAATATCAGCAGTGGGCATATAAGGTTATATTTGACCTTGTGCATTATACAGAAACATTATGCTGAGATACAATGGATCAGTCTTATTACAATCTCATTTATCTCTGTTTGTTATCCACAGTAATTTGCCTTAATTAGATCTCTCTCTCTCTGGAAAGCCAAAGTCCATCCCAGAGGATTTGCTCTGATTAATAAGATGCGGCCAATGCCTCTCTCTCTCTCTCTCTCTCTCTCTCTCTCACACACACACATACACACACAGTCTCCGCTCTTTCAGATGGTGTCACATCCATAATTAGAAATCTCATTATTGAGGATCTACAGTCAACTGTGCACCGAAGTCCCTGATCATAATGAGATAGTCTAATATCAGAGCAAAGGTAGAAGGGTCAATGATCCTTGACCACTTCCTCCTGTGGCCATTCTCAAAAAGAGATTCTTCTCCAACTGAAAGGCTCTTAATGACTTCATTTACTCTCATTTTACAGAATTGACTGAGGCATTTTCCGTCACTGTAGATACCTTACACGGGCAACAATTCTACTGTGTGTTAAGTTATTTGTGTCCAAAAATAGGGAATTCATAAACATCAATTATTCTGTTCCCTATGTTAGTGTGCTGCATAGTGATTTATGAAGAAATGTATTTTATATGGGGAAAGAAAATCAAAAAGATTTAGTCCTTCACACCACGTCAATCTGAAAACAAATGGAAAGTGGAAGGTCCCCTGTCTCTGGAGTCTGCCATGCAATTCCCAGGGTAACTCCTATTATATATTTGTCTTTCTTATCCAATAAATCAAGTTTTAAAACCCATCTATTATTAGTTTTCGACTATGTGCTGCATTTGCTTTACGAGTCTCTGCTGAGATATTTAGATATTGAAATAAGCAAAGTAATATAGACCTGTAATCAGAGGCAACTCCTGAGGCAAAACTAAGCAAGGGGCTCGATTGGCATCCCCCCTCCCCTCTCTCTCTCTCTTTATTGCGGTTATGTTACCTTGATGCCTTATAAAGTAGAACTGAAGGTATGAAAGCGCGAGCCTTATAATCACCTATGTGCTACATTGCCAGATCAGGTTTCCTAATTAGATAAACCATTGTTACATCACATTGGCCCCAAAAGAGTTTTATTCTCTGTACAGTATGTACATGATGATTAGATTTTATATATATAAAAAAAAAAAGCAAAGTAAGAAATGTAGTTAACAATGCATGCTCCAAACAAGCAAATGCTTATGGAGTCATATTTCACAGAGTAATTCATAAATGTAGTTTGTAGACAGAAATATATTCGCATATTTACAGTGTGTTTATTTAAAGGCTGATGAACCTACATTACATTTACAAAACCAACTTCAATACTTCATTGAATTTTTACATTTACATGTGACTGGCTGAAATTCTAGGAGACATCTGATAGGCTGCAGGAAAATGCATTAATTTTTTATTAATTTGTCAATCTAACCACGTCAGAGAAGCTTGATAATTTACTCACAAATGCACAGATTTTCATTCATATCTCACTCGTTCAAACTCTACACTGCTTATCCTGTACTGGGTCGTGGGACCCCTGGAGAATATCCCAGGCGACTTGGGGTGCTAGGCAATGTACACTAGGGAATGGGGTGCTAATCCATCACAGGGCACAATGGGACACTATGGGCAATTTGCACACCAGTTAGACTGGTTGGACTGTGGGAGGAAACTAGAGCACCTGGGGGAAACCAGCCAAGCACAGTTAAACTTGCAACTCCATTCACACAGGCCTGAAGGTGGGACTCGAACCCTCAGCGGTGGAGACATGAGATCACAATGCTAGACATTACAGTACACCACTGTGCCGATAAAAGCTCATCAGTGTGTAAATATAAGAAATATTTCTGTGCACACTGAAAAAAATTCATTTATATAGGAATCACAAACATTTGTGAATCGTGTGACATTTAGTTATGAAATGTTGTATGAAACTGTTCTGATCCCATAAACACTGTTTGCACATTACACACGGAGTTTGGTGCAAAGGTGTGTACTCTGAGATTTGATATTTGAGATGAGACTTGTAGCTACATCTCTCTCTCTCTCTTTCTCTCTCTCTCTCTAAATTAAACTTTATACCTACACTACTGTCAGTGCTGCTGTAAAAAAACAACAACACCCTCATACTAATCAGAATCAAGACACAGCCTCGTGTACCTGCTGATACTTTTGTCTAGTGGAGGAAATAGCCTGTGGTGTTTCTTTGGATTTTAAATTCCAAACCAATTGTTTTCGAGAGCTCTGTAGGTCAAAATTTAATCTCTGGTCTCATCTGGCCGAGATTAATGCACTACACGGTGCTCCTAATTTTCCAGCACAGGGGATAGAGAGTATGAAGTCATTTCGGTGCATTGTAACGCGCCACTGGCCAGATTAAGTCTGATATCCGCAGAGATTCGTTTCCTGTTTCAGTATTACCACGAAGATGAGTAATGGAGCATGGGGGAGATAGGGGAGGTCATGACACTCGTTTCTTCTCAAAGCACAAAGTCTCTGAAGACAGACGGAACACAAAAGCAGGTCAGGAAGTCTCTGCCGCAGAGAGAAAGAGAACATGCGGAACCAGGTCAGAAAGGTCGTGTATACTGCGAAAAAGCCTTGTAATTACGCTTCACTCTCAATTGCCTTGAGACATATGTAGTGTAGCAAAGCTTGTCGTTTAACGCCAGAGTTTATTAGCATTGAATATCGTCTCATGTCTGCTAGACAGAACACATGAACAGTCAGGTCTCAATAGTCTGAGTACATTACAGAGAAATGTCATTTTATCATTAACAAAATACAGCAAGACCATGATGTTTTTTTTTTTCCATCATAACAAGCATGAATAAGTTACAGTTCAATTTTGATTTAAACAGAAACTTTGCTGTACTAGATACAGTGTTTTTTTAAACTCTGGTCTTGGAGAACCACCTGCCTATCAAATGAGTGTTTCCTCTTCTCCCACCACACTGATTTAACTAGTCAGCCAATTAACAACCTTTTATTGAAAAGAACTGGGTGTGATAGAGCAGGAAAAATGATGGAAAAATGCAGGACATGCTGTACTCCAGGACCAGGACCAGGGTTCAGAACTACACTGTAAGAATATACTCATTTTAACAGTTGTCGGCCTGTCTAGTCCAATCTCAGAGTAAAGCCAATACAGCACAAATTGGTGAAAAAGGTCAATGTTGGTCATGATAGAAAGGCCCAAGGACCCCCAGCGCATCATAGCCCACCATGCACCAGTCCCAGTAAGCAAAGAGCCCAAGACTACCAGCCTAGCCTGCAAACTCTTCAGATGCCAATCTGATTGTGCATCAATGCGATGTCTTGGAAAAACGGAGTCCTCACCTCACTCCCACACCACCCAAAGGATCCGCTGCCAATTTCCTGGTTCCAGATACCACAGCACACCTCCAGAGGGCTTGTGGAGTCGTGCCCTGAGGGGCCAAAGCTGCCCAGAGGGCATAAGCGGGATCTACTAAACACTAGGTGTTTCGCTTATAGTTAGGATGTTGTTTGCCTTCAGTGGAACTTACTAAAAAAAACTGTAACTAAAAAAACAGTCTGACTTCAAATCTGAAGAATAGACATGACATTTTTAGTTACATTGCATCACTGAAATATTTGATGGATAGAAATCCATCTATTTTTGTTTCTGTTTATGCTGTGTATGGTCACAAGAGCACATCTCAATGGAACTCATAGGACAAGCAAGTGTACAACATGAATGAGGTGGCAACCCGTCACAGGGCACAAGCACACACCTTCACATCTCATGGGCAATTTAGAAATGCCAATCAGCCTCCAACACATGTCTTTGGAATGTGGATGGAAACCTGCCAGATTTAAACCCCCAGCCCTGGAGGTGTGAGCCAACAGTGCTAACCAGCGAGCCGCCACTTGCAAAGAAACAGTTTTTCATTTAACATGTTGTACAATATCCTCATATGTGATTCTTCTCAAGAATATATTTTCACCATCACACAGGCCTTCATGTTTATTTTTCTGATTTGCCCTCCAACTTGGGGAAAAAAATGCTCTGGAAGTTAAAAAAAATGTGCTTGACATCATTCTGTGTTGGTACCATTTCAGCTTTAGAAACTTGACAGCAGCACCTTTATAAAAAAAAAAAAAAGTGTCTTCCCAGGAAGACATGTGTCACCTGCCAAGTGAACGTGCTACTTCTAAAAATGAAATAGCTAGTGCAAATATATGCTTCCCAATAAAGGTTCTGTGAAGGCTTGGTCAATGGTTTGAAATGTGTAACGACGATGGACGATGGATTATAATAACGGTGCTGCTGCAGGTGTCAACGTGAGATGGTGGATAGTGATGCCTATGTGTCGCCTATGCTCGGCAGACAGGCAACACGAAAAATATGATCTGTGTCCATGGTTTACTGTCACTTTCAACCATCCATCCATCTAGGAACCTCTGTAGTCCAACTAGGGAACGTGGAGGCCAATGATGACCATCGTATTTATTCCCATTTCACGACCGTAGTAAGACCTCCAGTCAACATATACACATGCTTAACGTCAGTCAGTGCTAGCAAAACAACGGAGATAAAATCAGGCAGCACTTTGCAACCCTTATTCCAAAATGTGAGTCATAACAATAGACGTGACTCTTGCTGTCTGTTCATGTATATACGTACAGTAATCATACCATATGTTTCTATGGTGTCACAGAGCGGTCATGTATGCGTCAGTGCTGCATGGCTGAACGTTGCGACCCTGTTTCTTGTTTTCCTCGTTCCGCAGCCTTGCTTCCAGTTCCTCTAGCCGTGACCTCAGCCTGCCTGTTCGGATGATGATAATGAATTTGAATGTGTTGACTGTGCCTGCCTGTGTTCAGACCTCCCTGCGCTACAGGCTGCGACTCTCACTCCTGGGAAAGCCTGAGATAAAGGAACGCGAGTTAACATCCAACCACCTCTGACTTTGCTATAATACGGTGTGTGAACAGGAGATTGAGATAGAGTTCAGTTTCATACGAGGATTTGCTTCCTCGCACAGATAAACACTGGATCTGCCTGGCTGTTAAATAATAGATTCTGGAATAATAGGGATCAGCCAAGGGGAAATGTCATGGATGTTTAAAAAGAGACGTATGATGAATGTAAACAGCATGGCAGTCTCATTCAATACCATAATATCCTTGTGGCTTAATAAAAAAAATCTGAAAAAAACTTTAGTGGCTTAGCAACAAAACCTTCGCTGATAATAAGTAAACTGAACTGTTAGTAGGCATGGATCAGGGTTATGATAGTGATTAAATATAAATACAACTTAGTAATGTACCCAAGCTTTTATATCCGTTAGAAATGACACTTTAATGGATATAATAAGATGTTATGCATGGCTGCAGAGTTGGCGGTAGAAAATAGAAAGCAGCTGTCTTGGTTCTGAAAGAATCTTTTTATTGACACTTCAGAGATTTCTTTTCTGAACATTTTTTTCAAGATAAAAGTAGTTAAAACACTGTGATCATTATGTAATTAAATCAGCCTCCCTTCACTCTCAGTTATTTTCCAACAAACTCTGCACTATCCAGTATTTTAGTGCTTTCGTGATTATTTTTAACTGTGCATTTATTAACACACTACACCGTTCTGCCTGCAGAGGGCTCATCTTACAAACCTTCAGACACTTGAACCATCGCTTTGCAACCTCTTAATATACAGTATTTTGGGGTCTTTTATAACATCTATCCATGCATTACCTACTGTATTCCATTTATCCTATGGAGCCTATTCCAGGGCAGAAGGTGGGGTAAACCCTGGATGTGGTGCCAACACAGAGCAGGGCACAAGCGCACACAGTACACACCCATTCACTCATTACAGGCAATTCGGAAATGTCAGTCAACCTACAGTACACTATGATGCATGTTTTTGGAATAGCTGGAGGAAACCCACTAAGCATGGGAAGAACATCCCATGTATGTATGTGTGTAAGAACATGCAATCTCATACACACATACATACACACAGACCCTGGAGATGTGGGGCAACAGTGCTAACCACAAAGCCACAATGCCTCTAGATCTTATAACATTTGCTAAACAATTAGCTTTTCTTCATAGCAGCTACAATTTTTTTTTCTTGAAAAGCATTTTAACATGTCACTGATAAACCTCAAGGTGGTTTGTTCTGTACCATTCTGTACATGTTAAATAAATGTTTCTCTACATGAGAGATTAATATCCATATCAATGATAATTTTCCTTTTCTCAATAAATCTAAATATTTTAGGCATTTCTTTTTCTTAAGATGCCTAACATATTTTAGGCATATTCCATTTTCACCACATTGCATGGTCCTGACATAGGCTTCATGCAACCAAAGTTGGGATTGGCACTGTGAATGCCCTGTGTCACGGCATGCGTCAGTAATGGGCATGCGCCTCAATCTCTTGTCGCTCCTCGCTTACGGCTGGCTAATAATCATCTTTAATGGATCTCGGCCATTCTCCGCGTTATAAAAACGAGGCGGGGAGTTTAGCTGGAGGTCCGGAGGTCTACCGAGCAGAGTCACATGGCCGATGCTAAATGTGGAAGAGTGGCATGTGATGTAACGCACCCCAGGGACTTCAAAGGCATAGAACTGATAGCAGCCGTTTGATCTTCATGTTAAGGACTGCCATGAAAAGACTACGTGGGCTCCAGCGGCACTTTCACTTTCGCCCAGAGCCATTTTTTCGCTGCTTAAAAGGGACAAGGTTGCTGTGCTTTTGTGTTAAGGCCCTTGTTCCCTGCTTGGGAAGCTGCCCAGCTGCTGGATGTCATGAGGGACTTCAGTCTGTGCCCAGGGAGAGCTGGGAGAGTCCGGTTGGCCAGTCATTGAAGAGGAGCCATTCAAGGGAGCATGCAGAAGCTGCTGCCCATGCAGGCCCACTGTGCCACTATGCCTGCCACCATTACTCGCCAGCCTCGTACCCGCATGCCAGCTGGGCACTGCCTCCAGACCCGCATGTTCACACCTTTACCACTTTCCTTCTCTTTATTTTGTCCTTAAACCCTTTCCTTTCCCCATTATCCGTAATAAAATTGCTCTTTTTTCAGTAAGACCTTACCGCGTCTTTGTGTGTCTGTGGTGCGCTTATCCCATTACAGAACTGGGCTTTATGGCCCAACATTGGCAGGGCTTGAGTCTATGACCCTCCGATCAGCAACCCAAATCCTCAAACACCTGATCCACCATTTCCAACATCTTTTTAACAGTACTATACAAATTTACAAATATATACAAATTTAGCTGAAAATGTTAACTGACAAAGTCCTGTCACTTTCTGTTACAAAACAGCAAACAATGCATTCACTTATTCCCCTAATACAAATCTTTCCACAATCTCTGGGTAGATTCTATTTTCACTAATCCTCCAACCTCACAGGTTGTTCTAGTTATTGAACAGCTCATTTCTCCCACAGCTATAATGAGAACCAAAACACACACATACACACACACACACACACGTCAATGTGAATGCACACAGCCGTTATGTATCATGGTTTCCTGCTATTAATGAATCAGCAAATATCTGCTTGAAATAGTAACAGTTACAAATCTTGCAAATGAAACTGCTTTTAGTGATTGAGGATGAAAATGCCTCTCCTGTCGTTAAGAAGGATATTAGCAAGATGATAAATATTAATGAACTTTGAGGATTTGCTTTGGGACTATTCATGACAGGTCTATGTGTGGAGCGGAGAGGAAGAAAAAAAGCACTTTACACTAATTTAAGAAAAACATAAAAAATTGCTTGAGAAGTGGCTGTATAAACACTCAGGAATAATCTAAAAACAAGATGTAGGCTGTTTGAGAAAGTTCACTTAATCTGATTCGCAGTCATTTTCTGTAATTGACTTTCGGTTGTTGGCAAGAAAAACTTGCTGTTTAGCGGCGCTACTGTTTTGTAAAAAATAAATACATTGTCAAAACAGATGGACAAGCACAGTTGCCAACTTGGTAAATTTTTAGACTGATTAAACGACTTCATAAAAATAGTCTAGCGATAAATCGTAACTTTTTCTACAAGACATTCGTTACGGTCCTGCGGCTAGACAGCAGCTACGCTTAACTAATTACTAGTGTGTCAAGCCTGATGGAGTTGTGCCTCCATGAGTTGATGTTTCCTTCAACCAATAAACAATCAGAACTGACCACCATTGTTCCTAACAACCAACACTGTGCCTGAAGAACAATCACTGAGAACCATTGTTTCCAAAATCTGTCACTGCACCAGCAATGCTGCTTACAACAAATTACTGATCACTATTATTCCCATTAATTAATTCCAGAAATGTTACCACGGACAATTTCTTCACATCGCTGTCACTTGCGCAAAAACTTCTTAGACGGAAAACCACCATCCTCGGCACAGTCGACAAGAGTTGTGTGGCGTGGATGTGATGGACCAGATGGTGCGGGAGTACACCGTCCGCACAGGAACACGGCGCTGGCCAGTTGCCGTGTTCTATAACATGATTGACATGGCAGCAATGAATGCACATGTGCTGTATCAAGCATGCACTGGGACGCAGGAAAGACGGGTGGACTTCCTGGCGGAGCTTGCAAGAGAGTTGGCAAAGAAGGCAAGAAAAGAACAGTTGCTTCGGACACAACCCTCCACACCTAGCCCTGGAAAAAGAGCCACGTGTCAGG
>JAQMYL010000036.1:4962378-4975550 GCA_030014365.1 Clarias pachynema
TGCGTTAAAAAATTTAACGCGTTATTTTTTGTGTAATTAATTAATCTAAATTAACGCGTTAAAGTCCCGGCCCTAGTTAAAATGTGAATACACTGTACCACTCAAAAGTTTAGCCAAAGCTTCTCCTTCAGTGTTTTTTTTTCTTTCAGTTTTTCTTATTTCCAACATTGTACAGTAATACTAGACAGCCAATCTATGAAAAGCATGTATGTAGTAATCATGTAGTAAAAATATGTTATACAACTCAGAATGTGTGTTACATTTTAGATTGTCCGAAGAAGCTACTGTACATTTAGTTTTGATGACAGCTTGGCACACTCATGGCATTCTCTCATTAGATTCAGAAGTCAACTAAAATGGGTTTCAATTCCCAGGTGTGCCTTGTCAAGTGTTAATTTGTGACATTTCTTGCCATCTTAATATGCTTTAGACCACCAGTTGTCTTGTGCAGAGGAAAGGTGGGTACAGAGTCAATAGCCCTATTAGTGCTACAAATCCATATTAGGACAAGAAACGGTTGAATGAAGAGAAAAGGCAGTCGCTTACTATTTTAAGAAATGAAGATCAATCAATCTAAAACATCCCCAGGACTTTGAATGTATCCCCAAGAGCAGTCGTCAAAACCATCAAATGCTATGATGAAATTAGTTCTCAGGAGGACTGTCCCAAGAAAGGAAGACTAAGAGCTACCTCTGCTGCAAAGAATAAGTTTATTACAATTTAAAGCACCTCAGATTAGAGTCCACATAATCGATTCTAGGAGTAGCAGGCATATTTCAACATCCACCGTTCAGATGTGACTGTGCGATCATGCCTTCATGGTTAAATTGTGGAAAAGTAACCATTACTTCAGAAGAACACCAAGCAGAAGAAACTTGCTCAAGTCAAAAAACAAGGAATGGACAACAGATCAATGGAAAACTGTCCTTGGGTCTGATGAGTCCAAATTTGAGATTTTTGATGGGAATGAGTTGGATCGGAGATTGAAGAAAAAGCAGCCAACAAGTTCTCAACCACTCTGGGAACTCTTTCAAGATTATTGGAAAACCATTCCAGGTGAGTACCTTATAAAAAAGCTGTAATCAAAGCAAAATGTGACTAGTCTAAAGAATGATATTCTGTGATAAAGAAAAAACATTGAATTAGAAGGCATGTCCAAACTTTTGACTGGTAGTGTATACTGTACTGTATAGATTTGAATTCCATTTCATTTCAATACTTAAGTACATTTAATATCAGAAATCTACTTTTCCTACTCGGTGCTGTACAGTAAATATCAAATACTTTAAGATTTATAGTCAAGTAATATTCTAAAAAATGACTTTAACAAAATTTTTCCAAAGTCACTGTACCTTTATAAGTATTACTTTCATATACTTTATTCAAGACTGTCAGGGCATGTCCATAATAATAAACCAGAATACAGACATGGAATATTTCTAGAATTGTAGAAACTGAGAAACAAGGCAGAAATATAATGAAACAAATGCATAGCAAGACTTTGCATGGAGAGAAAGAAACCACAGGGTATAAATAAGTGAACCTTAGAATAGAAGAATACAGCCAGAAACAGAACAACGCTGGAGCAGGAACAGGACAAATGCGCAGGCTGAAACAGACCAATGAATGCAAAACAAATGACACAAAAATACAATCGCACTAGGAATTGTGCTGAAAAAGGGATTTTGTGGGGTTTGGAAGTCAATGCAGTAGATAAAAGCCTTAATCCTATGATACACTGAAACCTGCAGAAACCATGAGTCAGTCTGAACTTACTAATCGTGTTTTATTGTTGAAGCCTCGCTCAAATCCCAAAGTGAAACCAGCAACTCAGTAACTGTCCACATTTGCAGCCGTGTCAGTTCCTAAAGGCTCTCCCTAAACAATACATCAAGGCTACAGCAATACACTATTTACCTCAAAACTGCTAGTGAATTAATTTAAACCAGTAGAACACAATGAAAAATAAAACACCATACACATACTGTATACACACACCAATGTGGAATTTTTTTAAGGACAACAGACAATCATGTGACAGTAGAACAATCTACTGTATAAACTGGTGCGGATCTGGGTGAAGAACTTCAGATAAGATTAATAGCTCACTTTGGAATGGGGAAAAAGTGTGATCTCTGTGACTATAATTGTAGCAGATTAAGACAGGTTTAAGTATTTCAGAAACTGATAATATCTCAATTTTCACACACAACAGTCTCTAGAGTTTACACAGTATGGTGCCAAAAACAACAAGAGCAACAACAACAACACAAATCTCCCATGTGCGGAGGGTCTTCAGTCTTAAGCAACTCGTCAATGAGACAGATCAGAGGAAAAGGGCCAGGTAGGTTTGAGTTGACAGGAAGTCTATAGTAACTGGAATAATCACTCTTTACACCCATTGTGAGTAGAAAAGCATCTCACCCAACATTTTGAACATTCAGGTAGAGGGACGACAGTTGAGCCACATCAGGTGTCAGCTAAGAACAAGAATCTGAGGCTATCATGGGAAGAGGCTCAACCAACCTGGACAGTTCCACTCTCACTCACTCACTCATCCGGAGGAAACCCACCAAGCACGTGGAGCACATGCAAACTCAATGCACATAGTGACGGGAATCGAACCTGGGCTTGGAATCGAACCCAGACCTTTGCCTACAGGTGAGGTGGCTTACGTGCTCCTTCTTTTTGCTTGTTTTGTGAATGCTTTTCTGCTTGATTGTAAAGAGTGAATATTCTCTTATCAGGAAGATCTGTCATACATATACACATGTGTTTTTGTTTTCTTTTAGTACAATTTTGTGAAACTCTACAGAAAGCTGTATGTGAAATTCCCATGAGATTGGCAGTTTCTGAAATACTCTAACCAACCCAACTGGTACTAACATCCATGCCATGATCAAAGTCAGACATCAATGAAAAAAAAAAGGTCTTTTTTTCTTTATTTATTCTGATGTTTGATGTGAAGCTCGTGACCTGCATCTGCATGTTGATTCATTTTCCTTTTTTTTTTTCTTCATTACTTTGCATTGATGCCATGTGACCGGCTGATTAGAAAAAAAGCTAGTGCATATGCAGTAGTATTCCTCCTAAAGTGGACCGTTAATGTATATTAGTAGGAAAAAAATGTGCTAATGGGATGTAAGTGATGAAAGATGATTTATATGATCAACAGTCCATTCATTTAAATAAGACATTAAGATAAGTCTTTGCATGTGTGTGTGTTATAAGGTTGTGATTCATTGCTAAGCTGATTGGTTCTGTTTAAAGCTTTAATTAATTTATTTTTTAACATTAGCGGAGGTGGAGAACCGGTTTCATAAACGCATAAAAGTAAGGGTGAATCATACAAGTGACAAAATACAAGCTCTGGTCAGGTTAAGAAAGCAGTTTTTAAAAGCAAACATTGGACATGTGGTAAGCTATTAGAGAACATTAACAATAGATTTAGAAAAGAAGCTGCAAACTTTTAACTTGAATTTGCCAAAATTTGATTTGACAGTTTTGCTACTTGTGTTAATGAAGAATCATCTTTGTGTTGTTCTTTTATCTTATCCTAATCGCACCCAAACTTTTCCACCTATCCATATGTGAATGTTTTCTTTTACATCAGAGTAATGTGATCAAAATTGATGGAAAACTTACACATAACAGAAATGTGTGATTTTAAGGGTTTAGGCCTAATTTGTTATAGTGAGTGTATGTTACAAAAACGCATCTGTTCGCACATGAACATTGTCCATCAATCAAATTAGTTTGACACTTTAGTTTCACACTTGGACAGTTTTCGAAGCGAAGCAGGTCCGCATTGTACGCGACTCAGATTTTAAACAGCGCGCACACACCAAAAAACATGCCGCAACACCGTTTCTTTCAAGGATGGGCAAGCAATTTTCTCTCCTGGGTTTCTTATTGGAGAGGCGTAGCGAGTGCGCATTGATTGCTTCTATCAAAGGGAATTCCGGACACACCTATAGGCACTTGAATTATTGATGGATGTGCGATGAATTGCCAAGAGGCGTGTGAACTTTCCTTGTGTCCAATTAATCTTTTAGCTGACTTCAGCCCGAGTCATCGCTCGCAATCCAGATAACAAGATGTTGAGGGGAAAAGAACAACAGAGGGGAAAACCCTCAGCGGAGATAAAACATTGCTGTACAGAACAACGGCGTGACAAGACTGAAATAAAATGCGCTAAGGGTCGACACCAAAGTCCTCTGCTACTTTTCTTCTACAAAAGTGTGCTGGCAGTAGAGGTGATTAAACTTGCAGAATATTCCAGCTACATTACAGAAGTGCATGTGTCCAGGTTATGAAAACTTTTGATAATCTATAATTGATGAGTGAAGGAAAAGTGATGTTTTAAGCATGAGGTGGATTCACGCAGGAGTGTACTAACTAATGATATCAGGTGTTAGTCATTAAGAGTGATGACAATTAACTACATTACCACTGGAATAAAAATTGTACTGCTGCACAATTATTTCAAAATCCAAAATCAATCTGAATCTAAGCTGTTTAAACATGTTTTAATATCACATACTGTACTATGTTTAGGTACGACAAAAACTTGTGAACATGTGAACATTTCTGGAAAGCTTTCTACATCAAACTAATTGTGTTTTGAAGTAGTTAATTTCAGGATGATCCACCTTAACATATAAGCTTATGGGGCTGTCATGTGATGAACAAACGACTCGGAAAGCCTAAAGACTCGAAAGGTGAACTAATCAATTATTTTTCCGGATCAGACTGCATTGTTTAAGTGTGAGACTATGATGAATTAGCTACTTAAACCTGGGAATAGTCAGAGAAGAGGTGAGGTGTGCTAATGGTAGACCAAAGGTAAATAATAAATTAATCTTTTCTTTTTCTTATAACATTATATTTTTGCTTTGTTTGTTGTGTAACCAGCGTTTGCGTAAGTAGTAGATGTTAGGGAAGTAACACTTAACATTTTAATTAAACTCTCACTCACTCACTCATCATCTATACCGCTTAATCTTACAGTATATTCAGGGTCACGGGGAGCCTGGATCCTATCCCAGAAGACTTAGGGCACCGTGAACAGGGTGTCAATCCATCGCACGGCGCACACACACGCCAATTAGCCTAATCTGCATGTCTTTGGACTGTGGGTGGAAACCGGACTCGCCAGGGAGAAACCCACCAAGCACGGGGAGAACATGCAAACTCCACGCACACAGAGGCGGGAATCAAATCTGTTCTGAAATCGAACCCAGACCCTGGAGGGTCAAAGCGACAATGCTAAACTACACCACTGTGCCGCCCTAGTTTCAATTACAGTTTGGTAAAATTAACGAAATGACTGAAAAAAGATTCTGCCCTGCAATGGATTGGCACCCTGTCCAGGGTGTACCCTGCCTCGTGCCCGAAGCTTCCTGGGATAGGCTCCAGGCCCCCCGCGACCCTGAATACAGGATAAAGCGGTATAGAAGATGAATGAATGAATGAATGAATGAAAAAAGATTTGTTCATTTTGCTGAACAAGACACAAGGAGCCGAGTTGGTGAAATGATCTGCACTTCCCATCACTCCAACTAATTACACTTGAGCAAATTTACTTTAATTTTGGGTTTATTACCTTCCAAAAAAACAATTTAAAATTTTGTCTAGACATTTTATCATGGATTTTCACATTTTTAGAATGGTAAAAAACACATGAAAAGAATGTGCATAAAATTATAATTAAACAAATAAACTGAACCCCAGCAGAGATAGTATGTGCACACCATGTAATCTGTCTTCAATGGAAGTTACAGCTCTGAATAAATCAGAAGTACACACTACTGTTAACTGGTCTCTCCATGCAAAGAAAACTCTCCCCTGTCCAACTGCTCATGTTTTTTTGGACTACTTATGTCCTTCTGCACAGTTCGTGAGATGTAGACTGAACACAGTTAAAGTGGGACACGTTTTTGTCACACAGGTTTACAAGACACCTTTTTGAATGATTTATGTTTTTTTATTATTTTTTTTTACAATGTTAAAATGCTATTGACCCTGCAGGTGAATATACAGTAGGATCAATATTAAGTGTCCCACTTTACCAATAAAAATTTTAAGGTAAATCTTACTGAAACCTGGCAACCCTGTTTATGACCTCCATACTTGATAGTTTACAGACTAGGTATCAAAGTAAATAGAAGTAAAAGAAGAAAAAGTAGCAACACTTTTAAAGGTAACAGACAGAAAACAATGTACTGTAATTATATAATGCAACTAATTATAGAGGACAATAAACAAGGTGGTCTAAAGGGACTTGTGCATTGTGGGAGAGCATAAATTATAAGATATTTAAATGGAATCTGTTATGCAAAATACCCTTTATAGTCATGCTTAGACAGTCAGATGGGTCTTCAGTTTATATGAACACAGAAAACTATGGGAAAACTACATATCTTTACACTTCCCCATGTTCTTGTTTTTTTACGGCAGGTGGCATCCAGTAAGGTGCATTTGTCATGTCCGGGGCTTAAATGAGCAAATCAAATTTGTCCCCCTGTTCTCATATATTCAGAGTCCAGCCCACAGTATAATGCTCAGCTCCACTTAACTTTGCATAATTCCGCTCTGTTCATCAATTCCTTGCATGTCCTCACTCTCCCACCTTCCTTGTCAGTCCTTGGATTTTAATTGATTAGAAAAATGCACTTCCTCAAAGGGTTGTTCATGGGCAGTACATTTAAAGCTACACTGAAACAGCATGTTTAAAAAGGGGTGAAATCTAAAGAAAATCAAGCATCTTAAAATACAACATTTCAGCTGGAAAATTAATACGCCCATTAAGTCTTGAGCAAACATGTTGAAAAGAAGGAATATATTATGTGAGCTTTTAGACTAGAAAATAAGAATAAGATACAGACATTAGAGAAAGGAAAAAAAAATTCTTCTGAGTGACCCCGGTCTCCCTGTATTCATGTAGTCTCAATTTGAAGCTGTCTGTCAATCTTTCTAAATAAGGGAATCTATTTTAGCTGTCTCTTAGATGCAACACATATCCATTTAAAAAAGGAGAGTTGTATACCAGTCTGTCTGTTTCATCTCTGCATCAATTCCTTGCATGTCCTCATTCTCCCACCTTCCTTGTCTTTGCTCTCCATCAACTTCGTTTTTTTTAAACCCTCAGTTAGTTATTAAATGAAACACCAGCCAACTGTGTTCTGAAGAAACACACAGCAGATACACAAACCAATACTTTAATCAACTAGAATTCTAGAAGACAAACAAGCATGTGCCCTGTTGTGTTTGTTGTATTTTCTTTTCAAACTTGATCTTTTAACTAAAGCATCCATAAATGCTTGGACTTCTGCTTTTATATGCTGGAAACTTGATCTCAGATCATTGTTCACTATACTAAAGTGATTTTTCTGTTATTCTGAACAAAGTCTACAGTAGAGAGACCAATAGGTGATAACTGGTCACGTGCCCCAGTGCCAGAGTGAACAGCTAGTGTTTTATGATTCACCATACAGTACCTACATTATTGAAAGGATACAGGCTGCTTGTCAGTACCTCGTATTATGAAAACTACAGCAAGGGACAGAGCCTTTTTTTTTTTTTTTTTTTTTTTTTTACAAAGTCTCCACTCTCACTGATGGCATAGGTTTGTTGACGGTGTAGTGACTGTTTGTTCTACATCCCAGGAAGCCCTCAGGTCTGTCATAGTCAGTCCTGCCAGAGTCTCTGCACTAAATTCACTTTATACATTATGTGACCATACCTACTGTAACTGTACAACTATACTCTGTCTTGCGCTCTCTCTCCCCCTCTCCCTGTCTCTCTGTCTCTCTGTTAAGCTGCACTCTCCTGAGTTGCCCCGTCTGTCCTCTGGACCTGCCTGACCTGTCTGACTCATCCTTGTATGGAGGTTTACTTGGGATGAGTGTGGTGACTGGGGACGGTTCCATTTGACCATGAAGATGGTCTTGGACTTGACTAATGATGTTTGCTGATGGCTTGTGACTGTAGTCACCCAGTAGCCTCTAATAATGAAAGTTGACTCCATATAATCTAAACAACTTTCCTGTTATACTGAACTCTTCCAGCCTCCTAACACTCAGTATGAGTTCAAATCAATCTCTGGTATCTGATATCAAATTAGGATGGGTTCCCTATTGAGTCTGGTTCCACTAAGCTTTCTTCCTACTGTCATCTCGGAGAATCTTTGCTTGCCCTTGCTGCCCCTGCTTGGCTTGCTTATCAGGGACAATTTGATATAATTTATACATATTTCCTCACATTGTTAAAAGTATAAATAAACCTAGGCTGAATTGAATTGATAGTGTTGCTGTTTCACAACTCCAAAGTCTCATGTTTGATCTTGTGCTCAGATTACTGCCATGACCTTCCCATGTCCATGTGGAATTTCTTCAGTTTTTAACCCACCTAACATTGGTCAAAAAACATTTGAGCAGATTTGTATTCTTCTATGCCACTCTGGAAACCTTGACAAACAAAATAAAAGCCTACTAAAGGTGAATGAATGAATGAATGAATGAATGAATGAAAGTACACTCAGACAAAAGTCACAGTCCGCATTCGTCATTCTCACTCACTCATCGTTCATCCCACTCCAGGCCGCAGGGGTACTTGAGCCTATCCCAGGAGACAAGATGGGGTACACCCTGGACAGGGTGCCAATCCATCACGAGGCACACACACACACACACACACACACACACACACACACACACACACTATGGGCAATACTGGGAATGGCAATTAGCCTAATCTGTAGGTTTTTGGACTTTGGGAGGAAACCGGAGTACCTGCAGTAGACCCACCAAGCACGGTAGAGAACATGCAGACTCCATGCACACAGAGACGGAAATCGAGCCTGACCCGGAATCGAACCTTGGGTGCCCATGATCCTGTCACCAGTTTACAATATACACCAGTATAGTTTATCAATGTTTGTAAATTTCACTTTGTTTTGACGAAATAGCGTGTCTATTGTTTAGTTTTCTGCCGGCCGTGCATAGAAGAGTGGACTACTTTAGCAGACTAAGGTAATTTTGAATGCTCTAGCACACTCCAAAGTTGTTTCAGTCTTTTAAAAGGATTCTGACTGTAATAAGAACTTTTGTACTATATACAAATGTACTATATACTATGAATGTAATGGTAAGATGCCAGTTTAGCATCAGGTAAATACTGTATATGACACTGCCTAGTGAAGTAATGCACTTTATTTTGTATTCTGTCCAGAAGAAAACCATTAGTCAAGTCTTGACCATCATTCTGGGGGGATGCTACAATGTTGTTCAGTTCACTTGGTGGTGGTGTTAATGTTATGGCTGATAGGTGTACAGTATGTATGAGCATTATTTTCATGAGTCTGCTGTGCACATGCAACACTGTACATTGGGCAGACATTCACTAAGGCAGCGCGAACGCATCACGTCTGGTGTGAATTCTAGGTAATATTGCTCAGGGCCATTTCAATAATTAATGTTGCAAGTCCACACCAGCCAGATGAGTAGAGGCAGCAGGACGTATTTAGCCCAAGGGCTTTGAGTTTGACATCGGTGTATTAACTATTTTTACAAATAAAGTTTGCTAAATGATGTTCTTGCTATATAAGCACATTTATTATTATTATTATTATTATTATTATTATTATTATGTCATTGCATGTACAAGGCTTAGTATAGAAGTAATAATGTCACAATTTCTTCACTCCCCTAGTGTCCATGTGCTATAGTGTTAAGTGTCACAGATTATAGATGGCATGTGCTTATGAAAAAGTAGGGCAGCTGCTATAGACCAGCACTGAAACCTATTAGCCAGATGTGGATTAAGGAGGACATCAGACCTGGCAATATTACTGAAAAGAAAAAAAGAAAAAGAAATCCAAGCCAAGTTATGTCATGAACCAATAAGAAAACAGTGAGGCAGAATTTCAGTGTGTTAAATTATCAGCTCCACCATTAAAAAAAAAAGATACCCCAGTGATACTTTGTTGTTATTCTTTAGCTCACATGACAGAGACCTTTAGCTCAGGTGATTTTCCAGCACTAAATACAATAAGTTCTCATTTTGAAGTAAATTTGATACCTAATCATGGTTTATTAACTCTATCTACGCACTAGCTTTCAAGACTTTACTCGACACATCAACTTGCCTTGAATAAGAAAAATAAACTTTGGAAAGGAAGTAAAACTTGATCTATTTCTCAAATAGCTAGAAGGTGTGTCGTGCTTGGTTGGAATGAAAACCTGCAGTTGCACCACCTCTTTACAAATGACATTGGAATCAGGATTAGGTAGTGTTTTGATCTTTGAAGTAACAATGTTAATTGGAACTGCAAAATATTCAACATAAAAGTGTTGAACTAAACTGTTCGGTTAACCAAGTGATACCCAACTGAAAATCTAAAAAAAAAAAAAAAGGCTACAAAAGCTCCAGTGCTTCTTTCCAAACTAGAACATGTAGGAATATAGCTAACTCATGACCATTTCACTGTAAAGGTCAACCTGGACCACTTTTAACCTCTCCAAATGTTTTGATCCATTGTGTTTCACTGCAGGTTTAACCTATGTGCTCTTCATTCTCAGTGTCAGTTGGGTTAGTTGCTCTTACATCTCACTCATGACATTGCCCTGAGCATGTCATTTCCACCCACATTTCTGGGGGATAAAACATCATCAAGGCTGTCTGGGATTTTACAGGAAATGTTCTTCTAAATACCTTGAACAATCAATAAAAAACGTATTTTTTAACACTTAGTTTTATTTTATTTGTATTGCTATTTTAACAATTGACATTGTCACAAAGCAATTTTACACAATAAAAAGAATTATTCAAGTTTGTATGAAATATCAATGTGTATGAATCAAAATGATAAGCTTGTCCCTGATGAGCAAACCGAGGACGACGGTGACAGTGGCAAGGAAAATTTCCCTGAGATGGCAGTAGGAAGAAACCTTGAGAGGAACCAGACTCAATAGGGAATGTATGAAATGGAATGAAAAATAAAAGACTTTCAAATCACATGAACCAATATTTTATTTACAATATAACTTAACATAAATGTTTAAACAGGAAAATTTGATCAGGAAAATTCACTTTTATCAACTAAATGAACTCATTTCAAATTTGATGGCTGCTACAGGTCTCTCTCAAAAAAGTTCGGATTAGGGGCAAAAAGCAGAAATTTCTTTTAAAGATTCAGTTGGGAGAACATCTAGGATCAGGTCTGTAACATGATTAGCTATAAAAGGGATGTCTAAAACAGGGCATAGTCTCTCAAAAGTAAAGATGGACAGAGGTTCTCCAATTTGTGTAAGAGTGCATAAAAAGATTGTGCTTAATAAACAACAATCCTCAATGTCAAATTACAATGTGAACATGGTCCCGAAGCACCGTCGTGTCCTGTGGGCCAAAGCTCATTTAAAATAGACTTTTTTAAAGATGCCTTCAAACTTTTTTTGAAAAGATGCTAGATGTAAGATGCTACACCATGGTAAACATGCCCTCGTCCCAACCTTTTTGATACCTGTAGCAGGCATCAAAGTTGAAATTAGCTTATTTTGTGTATAAAATTGTGAATATTCTTAGTATTTACATTTATGTTCTCTATGCTCTAATGTGAATAAAATATTGTTTTATTGCTCATGTGATTTGAAGTCTTTTAGTTTTCATTTTATTCCAATGTAAAAAAAAACACAATCAGAGGACAGTGCTATCCACTCCTTCCACTTACATAACCTCATGGACACGATTGATGTGAGAGTGCCTCCCATCTCTCCTTTGAGAGAGCTATACCAAACAGGCTTTCCCCAGGTCACCAGCAGTGAGAGGCTACAGCATCACCTGGGAAATGAACTTACGATCTATTGATGATAGGGCCAGCACTTCACTGCTGCGCCACTTAGGGACCACAGCAGGATTTCTTACAGGTTTTATAAAATAAAAAAATACTAAAAGTAACTAATAAGCATGGAAATGCTGTGTTTTCTTTGCTGTTTGAAATTGTGCCCACTTCTTAAACACCTGCTACATGACTAAGCATTTTCCTAGAGGGAAGGCAAATTATGAAATTACACGTAATATTCAGCAGGTGCCGATATTACAGCTTTAATTACGTCACACCCCTGTGCTTATGTAATGCAACTTCATACAGAAAGGTAGTGAAGTAGAAAGTAAAGATATTTGTTGTAGGATGTAGTGCAAGTTGTCTGTATTTTCTGCAAATGCTGTGGTGTATTTTTAAGCAAGTTATCAATTTTAAAGGATTTAATATTTGAAAGTTTACCTAAATAAATCAAAAAGTGTCAATCGATTCTAAATCATATCAATCAAAAGATCATTAAATTGCATAACTGACAACACTGTCTTCAACCTATGTTCTAATTTCAGATGTGTATTAAACAATCATCTTTCCACATTCCAATGTTGCAGAGTGTGTATAATTTTATCTTATTTCCAATATACTTTTAGTCCAGTCATGGCCTCACAAATATAGAATTGTAAATATTAACCATGTTTATAATTCATGACTCAGACGAAGCTTGTGCTGTGTTGCAAGATGTACAAGTCATCCTGACCCCTAGCTCTCAACCAAGGCTCCATCTCAAAGCTGTGCTTCTTCGGCATTCACCCCTTGTTTGATTTGGTGAAAAACCTGTTTGTTGACAAGATGTTGTGCAAGACCTCAGTATACACACACTCCCAGTCAAAGGTTTGGACACACCTTTTAAACCTATGGTCTTATGGGTCTAATGGTCTAATTTTTATTTCTTGTGTGTGTGGGGTGCGGGACAAAAAAATTGGCCTTACCAGTTTCAAAGAATCAGTCCGGGAGCACAATGAGAGAAAATGGCTGTTCTGTAAAGCTGTCCTGATGGGGAATAATCCTAATTTTGGAAAATCAGTTCACAGTTAAAGAAAATGGAAAACTTTGACAGAATGGCGTCCGGGATTCCCTTCGCAAACTTAGTTTGCAGTCTAAGTAAAATCAACAATTGTGCGTGCGTGTGTGTGTAAAGTCATCTAAGTCATATAAGGCTAACTTTGTCTGACTTATGAACAAATCTGACTTTTTGGATAGAACTTTTAGTTCGTAAGTAGGGGACAATCTATATATATAACAAGATAAACAAGATATTATAAGAAGATAAATGTCAAAAAACATAAATTCCTAATCA
>JAQMYL010000036.1:5016906-5030943 GCA_030014365.1 Clarias pachynema
CCCCCCCCCCCCCCCCCCCCCCCCCCCCCCCCCCCCCCCCCCCCCCCCCCCCCCCCCCCCCCCCCCCCCCCCCAGCATTGACCTTTTTACCACAGAGAGCACCAGATTGCCAAAAGTTAATAAATGAAAATGCCCTTGGGGATGCTAGGCTATCACCCTGTAATCAATGGGTTGTAATTTTGTTGAATGGTTTTGACTTCATTGTACAAAAAAAAGGCAAACAAGGCTTGTGTTGTCCTTTATGTTCACTTTATTAAACCAAGATGTCTGACTTTAGTTAATTAACTCTAATGTTTAGTGTGATGCTTAGGTTAACAAATTGACAGAAGCCTGATAAACTGTTTAAGCACACACAAGATTATAAGATGTGCCTTACTTAAAATGTCCTAACATAGATAGAGGGCTTGATTTATGTAGTTGAGTTTTTCCTGTGCCACATTTATAGAGAAAATAAATGAAATGATTACATGGTGACTGAGTTGGACCTGAAAATAAATTGCAATCAATTTTAAATATAAAACGGACACGACATCCGTGTGTGACACACTCAGAAATTGGTCAGAAATGTTCCTGGGATTATTTTGGCTTCACTGTTATTGATCATCATTCTATATTAAATGAAATATTTTTATTACTTGCATGGTTCTCGTTCTCTCCATTTTCCAAGTGTCATGTTGCGCACATATTCAAAAACTCTTTTGGTTAGATTTAAAATGGAGGAATGGTTCAATATAAATTGTTATGATTAAATGTTAGCAGGAATACAGGTTTCATTTCATGTGAAATAGCAGTCACCTGGTTATTCAGTAAATTAACAAGGCAGCGTTCTTCATATGATCTTGTGTCACAGTTTCCTCATAGGCATTTGTAATCATTATATTTAATAGTCTTTATTTATCAATAGAATTTTTTTTTCCTCAACTACCTTAGGTTTGTTCTTCAATGTAAAATGACAAGGGGTGTTCAAGTCAAACTGGGAGTTTTGATTTTACAGAATAACGCAACACAGTTATGAAAATAAAAAGTCCCTTTATTTCTCTATATAATGCTCTGCTACACTAATCCACTTACTGTATCCCGGCATTTCACTAGTGCTTGGATACCATCAAGGTAGAACGCTTTCTCAGTACGCAGCCATGATCGGACGACCTGCTTCACGTCTGCCACACTGGCCCCCCAGGAAGTCTTTTAATGACCCGAACTTGGAATTGGCTTGGAGCAAAGGCAGGATTGTACGGGGGATGTGGCAATAACTCCCAGCCGAGTTCCTGTAATGTGCAAGTGCTGTTGTTGAATGATTGTGTGTACAGTTCCTACAGACAGGTGCGTCTCTTCCATAAGTTGTTTATAAGTTATTTGCCATACTTTCTGTCTCTTCTGTAAGTTGGTGACAAAGTCTAGGTTGATTTTCAGGGATCTGATGTTCCAATCAGTGTTCACAGGAACAACTGCTGCTCCGAGCCATCTCGGCCAGTGTTATCATTCACAGATGCACAACCTTCTTTAAAAAAGTTTGCACCATTCATATGTTTTACTGGAGCTACGAGTCTCTTCAACAAACTGTGCTTGAAGTCTTCTGTATATGTCAATTGGTTTTACATCTTTATTTACCAGAGATTTCATTGCACGTCTCAGTTCGAATTAAACACATCTTGTAATTAAATAGCTATACTTACATTAACACTTTAAGCACAATAAGTCGCTTGGCTGATTGACAAAAGTCTTTAGGTCTCTGTATTGTATTTTGTAACACATGTTGATTCAAGCATTTGGCCCCTTTATTATCAAGGTCCAAATGAGGATGTTGCATAAATTTTCCCTCGTTTATTTTTTATTTTTTTGGTATTTAGTACATGATAGCTATGAAAACTAATCCATATCTAATGGTGTGCCCTTGCTGTGAGTCAATTTATTAAGATGAGTGTCTCTTTTGGCTCCCAGTGTCAGGCGAGGACAGGGTTTGGATGCAAGAGCAGTGTTTTATTGAACGAAGCGGACAAATCCGAAAGGGCAAACCCAAATCAAAGTCGATAGACAGGCAAAGCATCAGGCGATCAGGAGAGAGATTTAAGTCAGCTGGGCTGAGCTCAATAAACAAAACAGACACGTTCAATACCAGGGAAAGGTATGTACAAAAAAAACAAAAAAGGCTAGTGGTGTACTAGGAGCAACACTTTGCACAGATTCAGTGGAAGCCTGGGTTATTTATAGGGAGAGTGTTAATTAGGATCAAGTGACTGGGTTTGGAGTTTGGTGTGAATTCTGGAAAAATGGATAATTCGTCTGGGAAGCAAACGTGACACACAATTGTGTCTCCTTACAGCATCACTGCCTTTTTTTCGAACTAAATCTGAAAATGAACGAAGGAGAAAGGTAGTATTTCACTTCTCATTTAAATGGCGCGACACTGTGTTTTGCCTAGAGCAGCACACTGGTACAAAGCAGCCCTGATTGAAGACGATACCTGTCTCTGTGTTCTGACGTTGTATTAAAAGGGATTCTAATCACAGTGGAACGGCGTGTGATTAACAGGATCCGGCCTACAGAATACTAATATAGCAATAGTGTAGATAAGAAGTGTTCATTTGTCTATCCTGATATGCTTCAAATGCCTCTAGATATGTAATACGGTCCTTAAAATTCATTTAAAAGCTCAGACTCAAAGGGTGCTGTCATATACCATATGCAGCTTAGTCCTGAATCGCACATGGGTGCAGACTGGAACAACCGGACCAAGTGTGTGTGAGTGAGGTGGTCTTGGTTTGCTTCCAAGTGACCTCTAGAAGGGTTTGCAGCAAGAAAGTAAATTGACTCTGAATTGAGTCAATCGCATTAAGTAATGCAAATGCACTGTGTGTTTTGGGTTGCATAATTTTTTTTTTCTTTAAATAAAAATGCAAAATTAAGCCAAAGCAAAGGACAAAGCTTTAGCACTGCAAACATGTACTTTTCTAATTATTCAGATGAAGAGAGAGATAAAGCGAGAGCAAGGAATTACATTGATTTATATGTCCCAGAAGTAAACACTTTCTTTGCCTCCCATGGCTATGTAATAAGTTCATTTTTGAGCACTCGTGTGACATTATACGACTCCAGTGTGCCAGTCTCATGACATGAGTGCTAAAAATGCATTTACAGTTAATAGAATACAATATATTTTTTTCTTATACTAATTTCATTTTATTGCCTCATTTTTCTTTTACCTCAACTATAACTTATGTTGCAGAATTATTAATTTTTACAAAAATACTACTTAAATAAGTATTAACTGAATTGCAATGCATTAAAAAAGACTGAAGAACTGAAGTGAACGTACTGAATGGTAGCTGATACGCAAAATGCCTCTTGTGGTCAGTGGTCCTGCTACACAGAAGGCCAAGTTACAATGATTATAATGGTTACAACTTCAATGAGTAAAGGTGAAAAAAAAAACGCTCCACTAATTAATCTCCATTTACTCCAAGAATTTACAAAGTAATTTCCCCAGCCTTAATATACATACAAGAAATTGTACCTGTTTTAAACTGTTTTAGTTTACTGCCATGTGCTGTGTAGGGGGTTCTGCCTAGGCAGAGTGTGAAACTAAACCAAAAAAACAAGAACATGATCAAAAATGAATTTCTGGCTGTTAAACCATTATGGCAATGTTAATTTAGGGCCATTAATTTAGCAATGTGGTGCAATGATGGCATCGAGGATTGCACTTTTCCTTGCATTTCCAGAGCCGAAAGTTTGATTCCTACCTTCAAGTTTGTATGCGTGAAGTTTGCATGTTCTCCATGTGCTTGGTGAGTTTCCTCCAGGTACTCCAGTTTCCTTCCACAGTCCAAAGACATGTAGATTAGGCTAATTTATGTTTCCAAATTGCCTGTAGTCCACTCTGCGGCGGATTGGCATCACGTCCAGGGTGTACTCCACCTAAAGTCCTGTATCCTTTCGGATAGGCTCAAGGGGTTCCTGAATTGCACATAGTGTGTTTGTGTGTGTATGTTTAATTAATGTTACATATATTCAATTGTATCAGTATATAATATATCATTACATATATAAATCTATAATATAATCATCCACTAGTATGGTACATGTACTATATCAGCAAATAAGTACTGTACTATGGTACTTTACTGCTTACCATGGTACTGATGATATCAGACCAGCATGATACCTACTGTATGTAAAATTTCCTACGAGATCAAAGTAAGTAACCTTCAAAAACAATGTTGGTTTAATCGGTATTTATTGGATGACATTCAAATCACAATGCAACTCAATTACAGCTACATGACAAGGTCAAACAGCGTTAAGGTTCCAGCTGAGTAATGGATGGAAATGCACCCAAGGAGTCGATGCAGTTGATAAGCATCTCACAAGAAGAAGAGTGATGTTTGAGAGCACCTTAGCTCACAGCTTTATTGTATTGAAAGGGTAATATTCTCTTCAAACATCTTTTTTGGCTCTGCAAAAAAAAAAAAAAAAAAGAAGTGAATAAAATAAAAAATAATGAAAATAGTGTGCTGTCCATTTTTTTTTTTTGTAATTTTGCTTGTGTAATTTACATCAAGGTTTTAATCTTTAAACACCTTTAAGCTGTTGCTATAGATTGCTATTGTGCTATTTACAGATTTACAGTATAGTTTCCATCACACGTTCCACAATACCTCACAGATCAATAACAATTTCATTTAGAGCATCTTTGGCCAGATGGTGTTTTGTCGCGCTTGAGTGGCTCGGTGTGTGAATGTGACTGTAAACGCGTGTGCATTAAAAGCGTTTGCAGATAAAACAAATAAATAAATAAATAAATAACACCAAAAAGTTTGATTGCTGTTTGCTGTTAAACGAGAAGGTCAACAGGAAAGTTCAGAGGAAAGAAAGGACAACCTGCATTTTTTTTTTTTTTTCACACATACAGCACTGTTGTTTTGGTGGCTTGGATGCTAGATGATTACGACCACATGTGTTTATATAAATAAGGTTGATTGAAATGGAACAATATGAGCATGCGAAGCAAAAAAAAATGCAAAACATTCAGTAATGCTGCAGAGAAGTAAAATTAATTGTCCACATTAAAATGAAAGAAAAAAGAAGACATATTCTGTATAGGTTAAAGAGCAGTGGCTGGGTTGCTTAGTGGTTAGCATTGTCGCCTTGCATATACAGATTCCAGTTTGAATTCCTGCCTCGGGTCTGTGTGAATGGAGTATGCATGCTCTCCCCATGCTTGATGGCTTTCGTTTATTCCGGTTTCCTTCCACAGGCCAAAGACATGTAGATCAGGCGAATTAGCATTCCCAAATTGCTCATAGTATGTGAATGAGCATGCAAGTGTTTTTATTGGGTGTGCCCTGCGATGGATTGGCACCCCGTCAGGGTTTGCCTTGCCACATGCCCTAAGTCTCCCTGGGATAGGTTGAAGAACTGGGCATTCACACACCATGTTGACACACTATGTACTGAGAATGTAAAGACTACACCCAAATCCAAATACATATATTCATATCAAGAACACTAAAGGGATGTAGATACTGTACAGCCATTGCATTATGCTGTTAGTGTATGTCTATGCAAGTATGTGTGTAAATTTGTCTTCTGGTCACATCACTGGTCATGAATGCATATCTCAGCATAGTAGACATTTATGAGCCTCTAGGAATGAAGGACACTTGGTTTTATAACATACGCAAACACACACACGCACACACGCACACACTTGCACTTATTATTTACTACAGCGACTTAGGTGGGTGAGCTAATCCAATTAGCACGTTCCCTTTTCTCCTTCCTTCCACATTCAAGGAGACACTCGTTCATCTGTCCCCTCCTTCGCTCTGCTCCTCGGTCCTGCTCGCGCAGCCAAGGAAGGACGAGCTACGGAAAGCCTCGACCCAATCGCATCTGTCTCCATTAAACATCAGAGAGGGGACACGTATTCTTGGCCACAGAGCGTGAAAGCAGATTGCAGCACAGGCGGCGTCATTACTCCACGTGTTAAAAACACATTAGCTGCCCATAAGGTGCCACAGTATTTACACGCTAATGAAAATACCTGGAGACATTTAACGCTTGTGCTCTGTTTTTAATGTGAATGAAGCATGAAAACTCAAGCTTTATATATATATATAATGAACATTTATAAGGGATCTAAGCATTAGTGCTGGAGCTGTATTGCTTTTTGTTTCAATTCTTTTTCTTTCTTTCTTTGATGCTTAAGCCCCTAGAGGGCAAATCGCATTTTACTTATTCAACTGTTTAAAAAAAAAGAGAGAGAGACATAGTGTTTTATATCATTTTTCCAGAACACACGGGTTGACCTCACACTTAAACCTGAAGCTGAATTTGTATTGTTGTTGACACTGACAATTTATTTATTTATTTGTTTATTTTTAGAGATGATCTTGAAAACCTAATAGCAATGAAATAAAACATATGAAATGCCCACTGAGAGCTGGTATATAATCCTAAAATAATAACTAAACAAAGGGGAAAAAATGCTTAAACTGCACTCTCATTTCTAAGCAGACTTTTTTCCTCATTAAGCCACAGATATGTCAGACAAAGAGGCAATTAAAGGTAAGTCTAAATGCCAAACTGTCAAGGATAGGTGGTCAAGGCAAGTGCAGATGATTTCTTATGGTAAATTTTAAAAAAATGTGAAAAAAGTATCATAAACCTGAACCATACAGTAGATACAAGACAAAAACATTCAGGCTACAAGCAACACTATGGCACAGCAACAAGAAAAACCTAAAAAAAAAAACTAGGACTTACTAGAACAGTGGTGCTAATCAATGTGATACAGGAAACAGTAGTGAGTGATTAATGATGGTGACATGCTGAAGGCTGATAGGTAGTATAGTTCTGTGCCCACTGTCTCTACAGTGGCACAAATAATTCTGGGGTATAACATTTTTAAAACATCCAAGTGGTTCAATGAGGGGTAGTGTGGCAGCTCAAGTGGTTGAGGCTCTTGGTTCGAGCTGTGCCACTGCCAGGGCACCACTTATGGGTGCTTAAGCAAGACCCCTAATCAAACACCGTACAACCCAGCCAATGAATGCAGTGCCAGCCCCAAAGCAAGTTAGAAAATGCAAAGGTTGCGTAAAGAAGGGCACCCAGCGTAGATGATTGTACACGATCTTGCGGATCAAATGTTCAGATTTGGTGATCACTTGGATGAAGGGACAAAGCCTAAGAAAAGAAAAAAAAAAGGAATTGTACAACTGACTGTTAAGCAGTTTGATGGCCACTTGTGCCTTGTTTCTTAGTTATTTAATTCCAAGTGAAATAGATAAAAGGCCTTGTGTTGGACTTTGTGTATTTGGTAGACGTTCATGGGATCTCTCTTCATGCAGTCCAAAGAGTGGCTGCAAGTGCAAGTGTGGAAGGTCAACAAATTTAATTCCAAATCAACAATTTGATCCCTTAATAAATATGTTTAAAAAAAGAATGCACTGGCAAGCAACACCAAAAGGCCTTGAAGACCAAATAAGACAACTAGCTTTAGATGATGTCAGAATTTTATTGGCAAAGAAAAAAACCCTTCCATCTAGTCAATTCACTCTTGATTAGGTAGGAGTATCACTGTTGACGTCTACAATCAAGAATCGCCTGTTTCTTGCTTGTGAATACAGATGGTTTACATTAAGATGCAAATCACTAGTAGCATTAAAGAACATATTACACTTTGCTAGGAATATTCACATACCCTGTCCAGTTTAACTTCCAATATCAACTTTGGGTTAAGCCTTTACTTGTCACATATACATTACTGTACAGTAAAATTCTTCCTTCATATATCCCAGTGTAACTGGGGTCAGAGCACAGGGTCAGTCATGGTACTGTGTCCCTGGAGCAGATAGGGTTAAGGACGTTATTCATGGGCCCAGCAAATCAACCTTCCGATCAGTAACACAGTGCCTCAGCCCTCTGAGCTACCACTGCCCCAACTTGTATCAACTTGTATCAGAATAATAGGAAGAGATGAATATAAAGGGAAAAGGTGGAGGCAGTGTTACAGCTGCCAGTGGAACTGGATCACCGGTGTCGACTGGCGATGTGACTGCTGATAGAAGTAGCAGGATAAATTCGGTAGTGTATAGATATTTTTTTTTCTGCTCAAATTCAGTCAAATACTGCAAAACTGACAGGACAGTGCTTCACGGTACAGACGGATAATGACCCAAAATGCACCGTGAAAGCAGCCCAAAGCAAAAATGTAGAAAGTGACCGAGTCAGTAACTTGGTGTCAATCCAATTGAGCTGCTTTTCACTTACTGAAGATAGAACTGAAGGAAGAAAAGACAATGTGCAGTAACTGGAGGCAGCTGCAGAAAGATCCTGGCAAAGCATCTCGAGGGAGCATTGAGCACTTTGGGAACGTTCATGTGTTCCAGACCTCTGGCAGTCACTGACTGTGAATTATTTTTGCACAACTATAAAAAGAAAAATTACTAATACAAATTTTAATCGTGGATTTGTCCAATTACTTTTGAGCCTGTAAAAATGGAGGGAGTTGGCTGTAATTCCTAAATGGTTAATGTGCAATTTTGTGTTAAACCCATTCATTTTAAGCTGAAAGCCTACACTTCAATTACATCTTGACTGACTCATTTTAAAATCCATTATTGTGGTGTACAGAGGCAACATTACAAATATATATATATATATATATTGTCACGGTCTACATAATTTTGGGTCTGACTGTACATAAAGTTTGTGCACAAAGATAAAGGACAAGGTATCATTTGCAACATTAAAAAAAAATCTCATAGACTGTTTATCTCAATCTGAAGAAATTGCTGCACATTATCTAGGAAACATGCAAGCACAAGAGCAGGAGATAAAAAAAAAGACAGTTGACGGTGAAGCATCAACTGTTTATGGCTGCTCCTACAACATTTATGATAAGACTTCCACAATACAGGTGCACAATGTAACTTTAAATAGATAAAATGATGGGTTGGTCAATAACAAATAATAAAAAAAAAATGTCATTGTTGGCAAATTGCTGTGATATAAGAGGACATCAGGAAAATAGCAAATATTCAGGCTCTGCTTGATAACACAAACCCTTCTTGCACTCAGAGTTAAAACTAAATGTGCTTCACACAGCAAGGCAGGAGTGCCTCATACCGTGCCTGAATACAACCATCCCATGCTAGGTAGATTTCACATTAGTAACATTATTCCATACCTGAATACACTTACATATAAACACTCTCCCATACAGCAGGTGGCAGTGTACAACTAGTTGTGATGCGATCCACCAGTAATAATGAGAAGAAGTTGAAGAAGAGATGACCTTCATGCTATGTCTAAGATTATTGATATTTTGGAGAAAATGTCAAGAGCAACCATCTCGCCTGCCTTCCTACTTTATATGGCAGCGCAGTTAAGCGGATGAGATCAGCATGTGCTGTGTGTGCTCACATTTCAGCAGCATTGATGAGTTCACGTAATAAAATAGTGGTCCACTTGTATTTTGTTTAGCTTTTATATTGGATCAGATTGGATATTGCTGCATGTTGAAGGCAACCTTTTGTGAGCGTGATGTGTACCTGGATACAATACTGCATGTGTGCTCATAATATGTGTTCCCACATTTCATATGTATTGGACTTAAGAAATGGATCCATGTGTACGCCAATCTGTATCCTCATTTATATTCTCAGTTGCTTTATGGAGCATGTTGTGTGGTTGTTGAGGACCTGCTTTCAGCAGGACTGTTGACATCAGGCACATCACGGTGGTGTAGTGGTTAGCACTGTCGCCTTGTACCTCCAGGGTCCGGGTTCAATTCCCGTCCCTGTGTGCATGGAGTTTGCATGTTCCCCCCGTGCTTGGTTGGTTTCAGTCCAAAGACCTGCAGGTTAGGCTAATTGTCGTTCCCAAATTGCCCATAGTGTGCGAATGTGTGTGTGTGTGTGTGTGTGTGCCCTGTGATGGATTGGCACCCCATCCAGGGTGCACCACGCCTTGTGTCCTAAGCCTCCTGGAATAGGCTCCAGGCCCCCGCGACCCTGAATACAAGATAAAGTGGTATAGATGTTGAGATAGTAAGTGTTGACATTGGAATGGTCAAAAAGATGAAGATGTACAGTACTGTGAAAAGGTTATTTCTTCATATAAAATTTTATTAAATGATGTAGATTTGAATTAAAGAAATGGGAACATATGTTTTTCTGTGAAAGGCTGCAAAGTGCCTAAAGATACAATAAAAAAAATGGTTGTTGGTTATGCAACAACCTCAGCAGCAACTTCATTTCCCCTCTCGTCTGCTCCAACCACTCAGCATTCCGGTCCATAGGTCACTGTGTGGCTTAACAAACAAAAACATTCCACTGAAACCGCTCAGATACAGTAAAGGGACTGGACTGAAAATTGCAAAAAATGAAAGGCAAGGACATCTTTCAGGAAGCTTGGAGAACTACAGTATTCCTCAAGACTACAAATACAACATGCTCTTTGTATTGTAATCTTTTTTGGAGGAAAAATAAAAGAAATGGGGATGGGGGCTTTAGACTTTTGCACAGTACTGTATATAGATCTATATAAAATCAAGAGACAGAGTGTGGGTCAATGAGAGATGTGATAATATTGAACACTACAGCAAATAAATAGCAAATGCTACAGGAGGGTTGTGTGTGATTTAATGGCTGTTCAGTGTTAAAGCCTGTGACTGACTCTGTAATTATGTAATTATGAGAGGTTCCACTCGGGCCACTGGATGACACACGCGATTGTCTCCATAAATGGAAGATTACATTGCAATTCAGCTGGATTTTAACCTTACGGTCAATTTACACAATGGCTCCACTGTAATTGATAGAAGCACAAAGCATATTAGGGTCGGATTGCAAGGTGTGGATATTGGAACAAACCAGCGGCCAGTGCGAACATGAATAAAATTTTGCTGGCTGCTGGAAAGGACATGAGAATGCAAAAAGGAATTCGATTTCTCCCTTTGCGCCAAGGTCATCTGGGTGAACAAGCAATCCCATCATGCTGAGAGAACAACCCATTTATCCAGTCGAGACATCTGATTAAAATATGAACAGGCTGTGTGTTTGACACACACACACACACACACGAAAATGAAAAGAATGGGTTTTGCTGGTAACTTAAATGTGTGTAAAAATAAATATATAAATAAAAATGAAATGTGCATGAACGCTATTTCAAAATGAAACCGATATTAAAGCCAAAGGATCGCGATGCTTGGAGTGTTATACAGTAAGTGCTTCTCACTAATCTGAGACGGTTTACCAGGCATCTAAAACACAATGACAGCAGCAGCTACAACAGTTTACCATATAAGGTCATTAAAAATAACAGACACACATTACGGAGCGTGTTTAGCTACCTCGCTGAATGTATAATATATTATCTAGCTGAGAGCTCAGGAGATAACACATCCAGGTAATTATATACTGTACAAGGTACAAGAGATGGAGCATGATGGAAGGACACACATACAGTATATTTGTTCACACAGGTGAACACCGTCAACCTGTAATACCACAGACTACTGCATATAGTAGGATAAGTCTATAGGATCAGGGTAAACTTTTGTCACTGTTATATACACAATAATAATGCAACATGCACATATTGTTGTTAACAGCCAGCCTTTAATTACCAAATGAGTCGATTAGTTTCAGTTAGCTCCTCTAAGTTGCTTCTGTAAAATATTGTGAAGATCAGACGTCACGAAGAGAGATAATAGTCAAATCAGTCGAGGGTACTAAAATTTTTACTTAATAATCTCAAGAAACCAAATTTATTAGAACACACAGCAATGTCAGAGCATGTTTGATACCCTGCACAATGAGACATTAATACATTAATGAGGGACAAAAATGTCACACAAAAAAAAAAAACATTAATAAACCACTTTTTTTTTAATGAATGAATTAATTTATTCATTTTGTGCACAAAACCTTCAAAATAAATGAACCACACAGAGCAACCTTAATAACATCCCCCTAATGACTGTAGTCAACTTTTCATGATACTATGTACCCTGTCACCAATTAAAATAGGGGGGAAAAATTCATCATAAATAATTGCTAGTGGTTTTCCTGAATTAAGCAAGAACCCGAAGGCCTGTATAAAGAAAACATGAAATAATAAAATGCCATTTCAAAACTAGGATGAGCATGATTAACCAAATATTCTGTGACTGCATAAAAAGGAGGCACTTTTTCCCTTTTGTTAGTTGATTTGTTTTAAACATTGCATGTTGGAGTGGTTTAATCTAAACCTTAAGGGTGACCTATTATGCCATTTCAATTTTTACATTGGTTGTGGTTTAAACAAACCAATTAGATTTGACCCCATATTGTTTTGTAACCCTGCAGAATGTGAGACCACATTCAGAATGTGTGGGTAGCATGGTGACTTACTGGTTAGCACTGTTGCCTTGAAACTCCTGGATTGAGGGTTTAATTCCCACCTCAGATCTTTGTTCATGGAGTTTTCGTGTTCTTCCCGGGTACTTCAGTTTCCTTCTGCACTTCCACATTTAGTCTAATTGCATTTTCCAACTTGCCTGGAGAGAGAGAGTGTATGTATGTGTGTGTGTGTGTGTGTGTGTGTGTGTGTGTGTGCCTCCTGATCCAGGGTGTACCCTGCCTCAAGCCCACAGTCTCCTGGTATAGGCTCCAGGCCCCCCATGATATAGAAGATGAATGAATGAATAATAAATGTGTACAGAAATGTGTCTCTATCCATTCTGTAAATATACATTTCACAATATATGATTTGAATGAGTTATTTTTTATTTGTCATACTATGCAATGACAAATAATGGTTGCCTCAGAATTGATAAAATCACCTAGTCTGATTATTAATATTTGCTCTCCATGGAAGGATGTTGCAGCAACATGAGAATGAAGAAGGAAGAGGATGAAGACAAGGAAAATAAATCAACACAGCGTACTTTTTAATCTTTTGTTCGGGCTACAAGAAGACATAAAAATGCAAACTAAGACTTTAATCTTAGCTTATAATTAAATTACTCACTCACCATCCATCATCTGTTTGCCTGTAATTACACTGACAAGGGTGCTGATGAACAAACTTTTGTTCGTATGCTGCAAGGTGACCCTCAGAGTGATCTGAATCGTATGACATTCTGAACCAAAACAGTTTTAGCTTTGAGTACAGCCCAACATGATGGCAAGCTTCCCTGAGATTTTAAAGCTAACTGTTATTATTATACTGTAGTTTAAGACCCAGTGGAATTCAATGTTATATTGATATCAATGTAACATAAATGGTGCGAAAACTACCTTATCTAGTAACATAAATAGTATGTTCCTCCTGAAGCAAAAAGCATCTGAGGTCTAAGAGTTGGCTGATATCACACAGTTTAAATTCAGCTTAAGGCTTTACAACTCCATAAACCCCCAGTATGAATCCTTGGGAATTCCACCCAGGGAAATTTCCCCCCAATCTTACAATTATAAAAGAGGTCTAAGCACAAGTAAGAAACGAAGAAATGTAGCAATGATGGAGCTAAGTGCAGCCAGATCAATAACACACGTTTATTAAAAACCAACAAGATCAGGGGAAAAGGGAAAAGCTTTATTAACCTCAAGATTAAGGTAAAATCAAATAACGGTTCCACAGGGCACTACTGAATGTGCACCAGGTTTTAGTTTTCTTTCAGAGCGGAAACTACTGTACAAGGAGCGTTCAAGTCAAATTTGGAGATTTGTTTCTATCTTTATTTTTCTATATAAACACCCTACCACTCTATTGCATTTAGCCCAGCGTTTCACTAGTGCTTGGTCAATGTCAAGATAGGAAGTTTTCTTAGTACGCCGGAACCATGATCAGACTGCCCGTTTTATGTCTGAAGCACTGGTCTCTCAGGAACTCCTTTAATGGTCCATACAGATGGTAGTCACGCGGTATTCTGGTTTTACCGCCACGCCTCACGGTGGCAGCATTTGGATTTGTGCGTTTGCTGGCTTCTACCACTGAGTGGCGCTATATAACTATAGACTGACGCCTCGGGCATCAGTTCATTCT
>JAQMYL010000036.1:5088362-5103552 GCA_030014365.1 Clarias pachynema
CACAAACAGGAAGTTAATATCACCAACCATTCCCATTTTATTAAGGTGTATCCATATAAATGGCCCACCCTGTAGAAGTCCTTCTTTACTTGTGTAAAACAAGTATATAAGTAGTCACCTTCATATTTTATAAATATCAGAAGTATAGGGTTTGTATCTGCTCACAATTGCCTTTTTGTAGTAAAATCTCTCTCTCTCTCTCTCTCTCTCTCTCTCTTTGCCTCTTGATTGTGAGTCTGCAAGCTGCTCTGCTTCTGATTTCAAACACCTGTTACAGTATGTTATTAGGCATGTCTTGGAGAAAAGGCAATTATTCATGGTCAGCAAATTCCCACTTTAAATACTACACACATTGCAGTTATGAAATGTAGTTAAGTAAAAGTAGAGATATTTGATGTATTTTTTAGTACATTAAAAGTAAAAAGTATCCTCTAAAAATACTTAAGTACATATACACAAAATATGTACTTAAATACAGTAATAGAGTCTATGTACACAGTGACCTCGCACCGCTGCAGGTAACAATTAATGAGGTAACTTTGGTAGCTTTTGAGGTTTGTTATTTTATTCTGATCAGTCAAAATAAATTTATACTAACTAAATATTGTTAATTTAATTTTAAACATTACAAAAAAATGCTGCATACATCTGTAAATGTACAATTTTCATAAATTTTTCCAATTAATGGCAGTAGGCATGCATATTTTCTTTTGATCACAATTTAAATATAATAAAATATAAAATACTATTTGAGCATTCATTCTTCTAAAGGGAAAAACATCTAAATGCATTCCTTTCCACTGCTCCAAAATATCACAAAATATAGGTTTGGTCCTCAGAAAGGCAGTGATTATATGCTCCAATCAATTTTCATCTGACTGCCCAAGTCTGCGCCCTTGGTGTAACCAAGATTATTTCCACCAAGATGGATGAGAAGCACATGTGGAGTGGAACACCTTGACAAAGACTGATGCAGTTTGGGAATAAGCGGCTCTCAGTGCAACCTATAAACACCTATGCAGGTAATGCAACAGGACAAACTGAGATTGAGCCACTGCTTTATCCGTGTAGTGTGATTAACCAATCAATAAACCAGATCGATTCATCACTATCACTTTGTGTTATAAATATAAAGATAGTTACTAATACTTAATAATAGTGCGTCTAATAAAAGAAGAGATACAGTGCATACAACTAATAAGTAATAACTACAGCATGCACTGGATGCAACATAATATTGTGCACAGATACAAGAAAACTATTCACAATATATTTCATATTAAAAAAAAAAAAAAAATAAATACAAAAATAAAGAAAAAATATATATATATATATATATATATATATATATAGAGAGAGAGAGAGAGAGAGATCATTAACTTTATTATTAATAATATTTTATTATGAATATTTTTTAAATATTTATTTTGATTAAGACCATTATTAGTATTACTAAAAACAGTAAATACAATATGCTGTGCATTAGACCTATAACTATGTGGTCTTTGCATCTGGTTCCTCTTGCCCTTTTTGTCACTTTCTGCTTTCTCCATCCTCCTCTCTCTATCTATTTTGCTCTTGCTCTCTCTTTGTGCTTCCAACCAAAAGTTAACAACCAAATAGAAAATTAATAATTTATAAAATGTATCCATGCAATCAGTCCATATCGATTCATAACATTTTTCTAGCAGGATATTGGGTTGCTGTGGGCAATGTGGAGACATAATGTCATTTTGACCTTAATTCTCTCAACTGACTTGATCCTGGTCCCAAAAAATAAAAATAAAAATGACACACTATGGTGTTTTTCCATTCAGTTTTCCATACCTTACTTACTCACCAGTCATCTATACCACTTTATCCCGTGTACAGGGTCACGGGGGGCTTGGTGCCTATCCCACGAGACTTAATTAAATAAAATGAATTAATAAATAAACCTTTCTGACTTTTAATTTCACACATAGCCTTCTCTTTAATGACTTGCAGTGTCTGGCATAGAAACTAACCTGCTTATAAGCATATCTGAGGCAGCTGAATACAATCACTGAGCTTTATATTTAAGTCCACAATTCAAAAGCCCAATGGAGGCAATGAATTAAAACCATTAAACAGGGCGGTGTGGAGGAAACAAATGTGGAAGGATAATTAAGAGATAACAGGGTTAATGTTAAAGAAGTATTATCCCCACTTCATGTACAGTGTAACACACGTTTGACTTTTTCCTCAACATGATTTTTTTTTTGAGTAGTTTGTAGGTGACAGAGAAGAAAATAGTCAATATAATTCTATCATATGGATAGATTCTAAAATGAGGCAATCACCAAGTGAAGAAACACAGGGTCATTGGTGGGTATGATCCTTTTATTTCCAAACTCTTTTACTCCTTTTTTACCATGAAAGCCACTTATGCTAGTCGGCTTGGGCCTGTCAGTGAGACCAATCTGAGTATTTATCTTTCTGGGCCTAACATCTGGCAACAGTGGCTTGGGTCTGATGTAGACCTGGCCAAAAATGCTTTAATCTGATGTAAATCTTGCAATAGACTTCAAATTTTATATCAGATTACCATTATATTTAAACAAACTCAGAACCAGGATGCAACGCCCACATTGGTACAGCCTTAAATGTAATAGCCAAAACAAAGTTTAGCTATGGTGAGGCTTAGCTCTGTCACCTGGTATCTCCAGGGTTGGGGGGTTAAAACTTGATATCAACCCAGGTTGGAAATAGATTGACATCAAGTTTACTAGACTAATTTCTTGGATGTGTATCCATACCTCTTACCTAAGTGTAGTGTAATGTCGGGTAAACTGTCTCCTGTGCCTTATGAGGTTCAATGATGTTTCACAGATTTGTGGCAGGGCTCGTTTGCATAAGTTACATTTTTTCCCCTTCATTTTTAATGAATAAGTAACTTTAGTAATTGAGTGTGCACAGGCAGCCAAAAGACTTTTTAAGTGTTTATGATTTGTGTCTTGCCATCTGGACTGCCTGATTCCTCCTGATACTCTAACTTTTATGTGGGGCTCTAGGTTGTAAATCACTTTCTTCTGCTATAGATGGTCCCACATGGATATGCTAAAAAATTGAAAATTTCCCAATCTATCTGTCTAACTTATCAATCAACACTTTGTACTGTTTGCATTTACTCTTTTATACCTTCATGCTGTAATGATTAATTTTAATCCCAGTATTTGGTGCCCATGATATAATTTCTTCTCTTTTGAGTCCATTTCCTCAGCTCTGACCCATTAGAACATGAATCTGTGGGTGTGCTGTGTTGTCTGGCACCAGGACATTGGCAGTGCATTGTTTTTGTGCTATGGTTTGCGGGGTGAGTTTCAATAAATCAGGCTTGTTTGTCCTGAGTATTTCATGAATACTCGATCAGACTGGGATCTGGGAAGTTTGAGCTTGGGCTTTTTCCCTGCTTGGCCTTGCACATGGCAGACTTTGGAGCACAGAGTGTTTCTTTGATGCTTCACAGGCGATTCTGTGAGATCAGACTGGAAGGGCTAGCCTTTGCTCTCCACTGACATTGTGAGCCTTGAGAGACCATGATCCTGTCAACACTTTACTGGTACATAATTAATAATCAATGTTTCCGCATTAATGTTATGTGTTATTAATGTTATGGCTGCGCAATGTAAATATAATATATGATATCAGCAGCTTTAGGCTGATAAATCCAAGATTAATCAATTTTACTCAATAGTTGTTTAGTGCCACATAAACCCGAACATATTATCAGCACTGGTCCCTGTCTCACCAATTTACAAGCCAGAAAGAAAGAAAGAAAAAAAAATCAAAGGATATATCTTTTTTTTTTCTTTCCTATCCCTGATTCAGGTAGGGAAGGCTTTGTATTGTTGACTGCACAATCCCAGGTCTCGGCATCAAAGCTGTAACCCTACTGTCGCATGAGCCCTCTCGCTTGTTCTTGAGTCTGCTGCAACTGTCTGTATTTCTCTCTGTTGAATCTTTGCCTGGCAGAATATGAAGAAAAGGCTGACAGGACACCTGGGGCTCAGCTTTCGCAACACGTTGGTTCATGGTTTATTTCTGCACCAAACTTCGCACTTGCACGTAGTGTGTTGGGACTTGGGGTAGGTGGGTTTTGATGGAGGGAGGGTGGTACCTTGCCATTCACAGAGCCGCAGAAGCTGCTTCCTACTTCATATACTACACCCTGCTGCTTCCTTTTTCCAGTATTGTGTACAGAATCATACAATGCAAAAGCATGTGTTGGTTAATAGCAACCAACATCATGAAAGAGGAAGTCATTCAGACGCTTCCTTGAATGTAATACTTATAGTTATAATCTAAAATGTATGATATTGTTTCATCTTTATAATTAACATGTGGTCTTCTATGTTGTCCAAGATTTATTTCTGAATGAAATCCTTTTTATTTGACATTTTGGACTATTTGCATTTTGGTTACCCTTTTGATTGTCTAAATTGAATACAATGACATTTAACTGGAGCATCTTATGATAATGGTGCTACTAGGATTTAATTTAAAAAGAAAGAAGCAGCAGCACTTTAATTCTTTATTTTGTCCAACCATCTCTTCCATGGGGGCAAAACGGATTAGAAGAACATGTTGTATAGCTCAAAACTAGGGGATTCTCAAGTGAATTGTGACCTTCTATGGCAAATTTCTGTTCATGATCTCCAGGAAGTGATCAAGCAGGCATGGATTTGGCAAAAGACACCAGTACTGTCTTAGACTGCATCTAACACAATGTTATTTTATAGTTTCAGTACTTTATTCAAAATCATACTACATTAGTGTCTCTTGGCAGTATCGAAACAAATCCTAAGCTGTAGTGTACAGTGTGTACGTCAGAGAAGTAATTAGTAATTAATGTGAAAATATGAGTTAGTCTTAACCATCTCTATGCGCTATATTAACGTGCTAGTGTGCCAAGAGATAAAATGAGAACGGCCATAACATTTTCCTGCAATGCACTTTTAAACAAATCTCTGCCAATGACTTTATCCTTGGCTTTTTGTTTTATCTTATCGCACTGAGTGTGTAAACAAACAGCTGTTATATTCCAATTCATGAGTGATGTAGAAGTTTTGAACTTGAGTATCACTTCATATTGTGTGTAGCTCAGGAAATCAGGAAACGCAGAAGACGATGACTGCACGTCATGACTATATTTCCAAAAGTATTCGCTTGCCTGCCTTCACATGCATATGAATTGAGTAACATCCAATTCTTAATCCATAGGGTTTAATATGATGTTGGCCCTCCCTGTGCAGCTAGAACTGCTTCCACTCTTCTGGGAAGGCTTTCCACAAGGTTTAGGAGTGTCTTAATGGGAAATTTTTTTTTTTGGACCATTCTTCCAGAAGCGCATTTGTGAGGTCAGACACTGATGTTGGATGAGAAGGCCTGGCTCGCAGTCTCTGCTCTAATTCATCCCAAAGGTGTTCTATCGAAATGAGGTCTCGGTGAAAGCCAGTCAAGTTCCTCCACACCAAACCTGATCATCCTGTCTATATGGACCTTGCTTTGTTCACTGGTGCGCGGTCATGTTGAGACTGATGTGGGGTTGTTTTTCAGTTACTGGGCTCGGCCCCTTACAGTACTTTCAGAGGAAAGGAACTCTTAATGTTTTGGCATACCAAGACATTTTGATGGCTCCAAACGATGTGGGAACAGTTTGGGGATGGCCCATTCCTGTTTCAACAACTACTGTACAAACCAGTTTGATGTGGAAGAACTTGCCTGGCCTACATAATTCCATATGTATTCTTTAATAGTTTGAATTTCTTCATTCTTAAAATACAAACAATTTATTATTGAAAATAATAAAAATAAAGAACAATAACTACAGGTTAACTTTTAATTGATAGTGTATACAACCTAATCTTCCTAAAACTTGTCAAATACCTATTGACTGCTCTAATAACATCCTTTGCCAGCTGGGTGTCTACTTTTTGTGTGAAAGCATCAAACCATTTTTTTTTCCTTAGCCCAACCTCTAATTATTGTTTTCAGCTGTTCTGGTAATTAGTCTCAATGTGTCTTTTGTATCCAGTTTTCTCATCATTCTACGCTAACCCCTTGTGTGTAGAATTCTCTGGAAAGTCTTACATGCTTCCTGTAATTCTGAGCTCTTTCTATAGTGCCATGGTCTTTCTTATTGTAAGATTTGTATAGCAATTCCATGTTCTTGGACAATGATAATAGATATGAATGTGTTGATCTTTGTCTGCCTTTGCCTTGACCTCTGCCATGGACTATCACAATATGTTCTTCTTTATCACAACTGTAACATATCGACTTTATATTTACATTCTCTTACTCTCTGGCTCTAATTCAAAGAAATTATTTGGCCATTTGGTAGGGAATATAACACAGTGAAACAATTAGAGACATTGAGGAATCATATTCACACATAAAATGGCCTTAACCTGACCTTAACCCTATTGGAAGTCTTTGGGATGTGCTGGAGAAGACTTTATGAACCAGTTTGACACTCCAGTCATCGGTACAATACCCTGGACAAAACTTATTATAAAAATTAATGTAAGATGCATAGATATATTGGTGCATTGAGCCTATTAAAGTTTGTACCTAGATATTGGCAGTACTTATCCTACCATTTACTGTAGGTTATTAAATTATAGCATTTTACAGCTCACTTACAGGGCCAAAGAGATACTTATAAATGTTGAATTAAAAGTGCTGAAAGTTTTTCAGTATTATTGTTATTGCCATTATAGCCGGCTATTTAACCTGTTCCTGTCTATCTATTATTTTTAATTATCAATCTATTATAAAGTAAAAAAGTATACAGTATAATAAATGAAGGGAAATATAATTGACATAATATAAATATGGCATGTTTAATAATAATCTAATTATAACATGGTAAGTACTACTTCTTAAGCAATGTTACCACATTTATTCTCATCCACATTTGCATTAATTTTTGGCCAAGATCAACCACTTCATAAAGTCCTTCCCAGCACTACACAAAGAGTTACACTGTAAGACACAGAGTTAAGTCCTCCTTATTCTCAGAACCTTCCACAACTTGAGCCTGATGAAGCTTCGCATTGTCAATCAGGAATATACCTGTGTAATCAACATGATAACCTTGTCTGTTAGGTCATCAGCTGACTTAATTTTATTATCTGACCATCTGAATAAACCCAGATCATAACACTGACACCAGAGGCTTGTACAGTGTCCACTATGCATGATGGGTGCATCGCTTCTTGTATTTCCCTTTTTTTGAAAAAGGGTCAATCTGGACTCATGACCTTTTCTTTTTGCTCCAAATTCCAATATTTATGCCCTGGCAAACAGGGCTCTTTTTTCACCAGTTAGTCTCACTGACATTGGCCAAGAAGCTGTTCAGTCCCAATGCTGTGAGTTCTCATCATATTGTTTGCATATAGAAAAGCTCTTATACTTTTACTACTAAACATAGCTCTGATTTCTACTGTTGATGTTTTTCAACTTCAACAAGCATTTAAGTGACTGCTAATAAGAGTCATTCATATTGCTTCCCCTTCTCATTATATTTCTTTAGCAAAGTTGACAGATAGCTATCCTATCCAGCACTATCTGTCCAAGTTTTCATAATGTATGGGACAGTTCTTGGCACAATTTTTAGTCAACTTTTTATTTTTGTTTACATTTTTGAAAATAGCATTTCTCACTCGTGCATGCATGGAAGTACGGATCACCTGCCATCAGATCCTTGTGAATTATGCATATATAATAATGTGCCTGCTTCCCATATCTCTATTTGTATCTGAACTTTCTTTCTCTCAAATCAATGCAGTTGTGTTTGGTTTGGTAACTTCACACATAAATTTATGATTACATTTACACTGGTTTCTGGATTATGCATTTCTTGACCTGTGTCTATTTCACTTGATCTGAATATCACTCCTTTAATGCAAGGATGATTTAACATCATCCTATAAAGGTAAGATATAGCCTGTAGGTAATGGATTATTAATATATTTGACTTTTACTACCCAGTTGATCTCAGTTTATGTACCTTTTAATATGTGAAATAACAGACTCGCCCTTTTTTAAAGCACCCTTTTTACTCATTCATGTTAGAATTTAAAACAAAAATTGACTAGGTCTTCCAGGGTTCACTAATAGCACCTAGCACTGACAACATTTACAAGCAAATTAAAATACTTTTATTGTAATCAGCAGGCTCCTCAGCAACAACATTGGTGTTCACATAGTGATTTACACTTAAGTGTTTGCTTAATATCACACTTTAGTAGAATACATTTGCAAGACAGCATGCCAAATTGCTGTGCAGCTCAGACAAAATGATTAGAAAGATAAAAATGTGTTTTGTATATGGAATTGGAGTGTTTATCTGTTTTCCATAAGGGTGGAGTCACACCTGCTACTTGTTAGAAACTTTATTCTATTGCTGTCTTCAAGTGTGGCAGCTAGACCGTTTGCCCTTTAATAGTGAAATCATGCATAAAGCATATACATAATGGCTAATACATTTTATACTAAGGAAAGTCTTTCAGGACACACTGAGTCTGAAATGTCCTCAAGTTATGGCTTTCAGTAATGCGGTTGAAACCTGTGGTGAGGGGCACTGTGTGGAAAGTATCACCTGACTGCCCATGGAATTACAGACTGCAGTCATGTGAAAACTACAGTCTGCCTCACTATGGAAATAAGACTGGCTTCCCAATGGAAAATACAGAGTTTCTCTTGTGGAAATTACAGACAGATTCTCTGAATCACCATTTGCCTCTTTGTGGAACAGCTTCAATTTAAAAACTACAGACTGCCTCCATGGAGGGTTTACAGACACATTCTCTGCAGGAGCTACAGACTGCCTACCTGTGGAAACTACAGCCAGACTGCTTCTCTGTGGAAAATATAGACTGTCTTAATTTGAAAACTACTGACTGCCTGCCTGCCTGTGGAACCTGTCACCTGAATCCCTGACAGCCTCATTGTTGGTCAGACGACCAGCCTGTTTGTGAAACCCACTAACTGCCTCCCTGTGGAACCTACTTACTGCATCTCGAAGGAAGCTACTGGTTTCCTTCCTGTAGAACCTACAGAATACATCTATGTGGAAATATAAACTACCTTCTTCTGGAAAATACCCACTGCCTTCCCTGTGGAACATATGGTACCATATTCTTTCTTGGGAAACCTAATGGCTGTTCATATTTTGAATCTACCTTCTGCCTCCCCGTGGAAGCTACAGATTGCCTCTCTGTGGATTCTAGCCTGACTACCCTGTGTGTAACTTACTGAATGTCTTCCTGTGAAACTGACTGGCTGCCACCCCGTGGAATCTCCTGCCTGGTTCCCTGCAGAAACCAGCTAACTGCCTTCCTACAACCTACTGACTATCTCTCTGTGGGATCTACCAACTGCTTCCCTTTGGAATCTACAAACTGTCTTTCCTTGGTTTTGCAGTAATGTGGTTATACAAGAGGTGACTTCACAAAACATGAAGTGGACTCATATTTTAGCAATGAACACAGCAGGAAAGCTGGCAAGTAAGCATGCCTCTAGGCACCTCTGCATTTTTCTCAGCAGTAGATAAAAAGACTAATCTAGTTTTAACTTTGTCAGTTGACATTTGCATGATAAATGCTGCAAAACGAAGCTCACCTATTCTTTGTCGAATATTTCCAACACAAGTCAGAATTTTTATGTTTGGATTTAATTCACAGTCCTTTGGAGAATAAGTTAACATATCTAAATAGAATCCAAGTAGATTGGTTTTAATGCAAAGTCACTTGAAGTGTTCAAATGGTGAAGTTTTCTCAGTACGCTGGAGTCATGATCAAACTGCTTGCTTCACGCCTGAAATGCTGGCCTCCCAGGAACTCCCTTAATGGATTTAAATATCAGGACTGCGCGAGGGATGTGAGGATAACTCCCAGAAATGTTCAAGTGACGGATTACTGAGTTGAATGATTGTGTGTACAATTCCCACAAACAGACGCATCCCTTTCATAAGGTGTCAACAAGTTATTTTTCAATTTTCAAGGATTGGGCATTCCACACGCTGAATGTCCACAGGTATGGCTGCAATGGGCTCTGAGCCATCTTTAAAATGTTTGCACTATTCAAAATGTTTGGATCTTTAAAATATTTGCACCATTTTACTGCTAATGAGAGTCTCATCAGCATACTGTGCTTGAAGTCTTCTGTAAATGTCAATCAGTTTTATGCCTTCATTCATGAGAAATTTCATCACAAATCCCTTTGACTTGAATATCCCTTTTATATTTGGTGTTTTGGCAAAAACAAAGGGCCAGTATTGCTGTAACATACTTGGACACCTTTACTTTATAAAAACACGAGTGTGTGTGTGTTTGGTCAAAATCATGTATAATTGAATATATACTACCTGAAATAGGATATCAGTGTACAGTATAACAAACCCAAGGATGACAAACAGTTAATTAGGTCCTGAACCTTGTCTATCATACAGTATCACAGATTCACTAGTGTAGATAGCATGTCACGTTAAAGTGGCTTTTAATATAACTGTAATCACACTATCAGCATGAATTAATTAACAATAGCTTGGAGACAGACACCTGATATGAGGAGGTTATGGTTTGTTAGCTCAAGCTTTATCAGAATATCAGAGGCATAATTAACGCTAGAGTAATTCCTCCTGAGTGGAGATTAAGACTAATGAAGACATCCAGTCACACGTTTCTGACGAACTCTAACACTTAGGGAAATTCGGCTCTCAGATTGTCACATTTAGGTCAAAACCCGAGCTCTTTCTCATCCTATAGAGAGGATAAGGCACCCGCTCCTTTAATTATTCTCTTATGAAATTAATTAACGGGATTACTAGAGGATTCCCAATAGGCACTGATGAGCAAGTGGATGAGTGGATAAAAGAAGGCTTTGTCCTGTCGCCTGCTTTTAAAAAGCCTCATACATCATCATAAGTTCTATATTTATAATTAAATGAGTCTTTGTATTCCATTGATTTAGACTCGTGAAACGCGTTGAGGTTGGCCCATCATTTACAGCGGCAAGTTAATAGATAAACAGCATAAAAGACAGAAATGAGGCATATTCATAAAGCGGATAAAAATGATAAGTAAACCATTTACAGTCGTGTTCGCGTTTGACGAGTCTTTTAGCATAAGAAATAAAATGTATTATGGCCATTAGTCTTGGTGAGAGCCTCTTGGCTAAAATGCTAATTTAAAAAGCCTGCGCAGCTGATGTATGCTTGCTAATTTCGTCATATTGCTTGCTTTACTGAAGGATTGAAGGTAATATCTTTAACGCTCGTTGGCATGCTGTGATTGTCTCACCACAACATCGATAAACTGTGTATAATGATAAAAATGTGTTTTTGCCCATACATAAAAAATGAGATCTGACTCATTCCTAATAAAACACCGCCAGAGAAACACAAGCAGGCTCTTTCGAGTGCATACGTGCATGAGGATGTCTGCGTGTGTGTTCTGAATTTGTGCTGCTGCTTTTTGAACACACAATCATCCTTTAATAAGGTGAAGCGATGCATGTAATGAAACGCGGCATCGGGGAAGAGTGGAAAGAGCAACGTTATCGAAGGCTAATTGTAAGATCCTGCGTCACATCAAGGCCGAATACACGTCAGAACATTTCTAAAAGTCCGGACGGAGAGTCGAGGCATGGTTTTATTTCACCGCACTATGAGTTAAAGCGTACTTCTCAAATGGGAATCACTAATATAATTCCCAAATCATGCGTTCTGATTGGCTGGCAGCATTAGGATTGATAAAGCATGACTCACAGAGGATTCATCCTGTTGTACTTGCAGCACTCTGCACTGCTGTACATGATTTCGCATGGGCACCCTTGAGGATTTGCACTTTCCCAAAATAGGTCAGTGCTATCTCACCTGGATACTGTAGATTACTAAGTCATAACTATCATAGAAACCCGTCTTATGCTCATCCCAGTCCTCATACTGAATATCCTTTCAACACACAGCAGTGTTTGTCTTTATTCTTCTACACTTGTAATGTAATGATGAAATGAAATGAAATGAAATGAAATGAAAGAGAATGAGCTCCCTTTTGAATCTGGTTCTCTTAAGGTTTCCTCCTCATCACATCTGGATATATATTTTTGTTTTTTACTTTGGCTTTCTCTTGAGCAATCTGGATTTCGGTAAAGCTGCTTTCTGAAAGTGCCTATTTTTTTTTACACCATCATGCAAATATAAATTAAGGGTTTATTGGGTGGTCTTTAAGTCCAGAAGGTTATAAGTTCATCTCCCAAGATTGTCAGAAAAGCACTGATGGCCTTTGGTAACAAAAACTTTTCTTCTTCAATGCAAAAGGGATTAGAAGCCCCATAGAAAGATATAGAAACTACAATCTGGAAAGCAGTGCACTTATCACAACCCACATGGACCTCATTCCCTCTGATCCTCCAGCACTGCTCGACTGGTCCCACCATCCCACAGGGATCAAGGAAGACATGCGTCTAGCATGTTTCCTGTTCTGGCACCTAGGTGGTGGAATGAACTTCCTCTAAATGTCTGTAACAGCTGAGTCTCTGGCAGTCTTTAGGTGACATCTAAAGACCTATCTGATTCAGAATTATCAGATCAGAAAAAAAAGAATAATAAATAAATAAAAATCCTTCTGTTGGTGTTTGACTGATGCTTCTTCTGGTCGGTAGCCTAGTGAACCAATGTTAGGATCTATTTATTGATGTAAACTTTAAGGCACTTATGTAAGTCCTTTTTATATGAATCTAGGATTATTAACCTGGTAATGTCACTATAGTGTATGATATTCCTCTACTTGATATAATCTATATTATGTGTCCTACTTTTATTTTTCATTTCATGGTATAACCACACAAAATTAAGATGATATTTATGACAATGCATTCTTCATTGTCCCAAAACATAAATGTACTTTTTGTGCAACAGCTTCAGTTAAACTTAGTGTTTATTTGGCTTCGATTCTTCTGTTATTTAATGCTTTTATTTGACAATGGAACAATTATGTTCTAGATCAGTAATTCTCCATTGATTCTGTAAAGCTGCTTTGCGACAATGACCTTTGTTAAAAGCTCTATAAAAATAAAATTGAATTGAATTGAATCGAGTTGAATGAGTAGGGAATATGTGCAGGGGAATCCAAATAGTATCAGCTGATACAAGATCAGATTTTGCATAGAATGAATAAAAAAATCGTTTTAATCAATCTCAAGCTATGCCTTACTATTTTAAAACCATTAGGATTGATTAATGTTAGATGTGAACACTGAAACACACTTATACCCATGGTGAGACAGATAGGCAACATCATTCAGCAACACCAAGCGGTCCAGGTCTGTAATCATGAAGTTTCTTTTACAAACAAAATAGGCATGGTAAATAGAAAAGCTTGATGTTTGCTACCTCTTCTATTTAAAACAAAGTACCCACACTTGTGGTTCTGTAATTGGTTTATTTATTTATTTTGAGCTTTGACTGGACCTTGCATATTTATGCAATTTAATTTGTTTCTGTTTTACATGGTCCATGAGAAATGAATGAATTTTGTTCATGTTTATTCCACCTGTTGTTATATTTGACATTTTCTTCATCACTGCTACTGATGTGTTATGGAGTGTTCCCTGAAGCAAGCATTAATGAATTAGCCAGAGGTGGAAGGTAATACTGTAAGTATGTTTACTTTGTTCCTGTACTCAAATAGATACTTCATGTATCTGCACTTTACTTAAATAGTTTTATTAGTGGACACTTTGTACTTTTACTCCACTACATCCTACAACAAATATACAATATTTTCTACTTTAATAAATTTCTGCATGATGATCCATTACATACCTGGGGTGGTGCATAATAAGCAGTAATATTGCTGGCTATCATACACAACTGCATGACCTGCATTCCCTACTTATGTAGCAGGTGTTTGAAATCTGAAGTGTTGCTGGTTGCAAATAGCGACACTACAACATGTCCATAATCAGGAAGTAGTGGGGCGTGGAGGCCGAAAGATAGAGAGTGAGAGAGATTTCATAAGAAACGAGTCTTTTAAGAGTTCTTTACTGTGACTTAATAGCTACTGTGAACTAACAGAGCATCAGTACTTTTGGTACTTCAGTAAATTTGAAGGTTAGTTGCTCAAGTAGAATTGTACATGGCGGAGTTCTACTTTTACTTGAATAATATTTTACCCAGGGTATCTCTGTTTTTATTCATGTACAGGATCTGTGTACTTCTTCTACCTTTCTACTTTAAGACCTTTCTTAACAATGAATAAGATGACAAAAATTAAACCTTGTTCAACATATATTTTTCTTGAAGGATATAAAGGACTTGCACTTATACAAGCCCATTTATACCTGGGTCTGAAATTATTCTATATACCTCTCTATGCTTTTTTTGCATAAACTTCCTGGAGGGTGAGAAGCTGTCTGCCTCTTATAATTTTCATGGCTTTTTGTGTGAGGTGGCTAATCTAAGCCCTCAGCTGGACGCTCAGGTTGCCAAACCATGCTGAGATGCCATGGCACAGTAAATTCTCGACAACAGCATGAGAGGACAAAGCAACTCTTAAAGCTCTAAGCCTGCACAGCAAATGGAGTCACCGCTGGACCTTACTGCACACCCTACTACACTCTATGTGAGCTGCTTATTAAAATGTACGTCATGGGATTACTGGAACCTGAAAAATAAGAAAGCATTCTACCTGAACAGGATAGACATTTCCAGCTTTTCTTTAAAGATCTTTAAAAAGAAAAACCTCTGCGGGTCTATTGTGTTGTCATTGACAGTGGATCATTTGGGTGCTGTTTTGGGCTTGATTGGATTGAGATCTTTTGAGTTTGGAAGCCATGTTGAAGGCCTTGGGCTCTTTGCTTTTTCAGGTGCAGCAAGTTGTGAAGCATTAGGTGTCCTAGTGCCTTTCTATCATGGCCATCTTTTACTTTTTTTTTCTTTTTTTTTTGAGTTTTGCTGCATTGGCATTTTTGTAGGAACAGACTTGCATTTGGTCCCCAGAGGCATAAACAAGCCTTGAGTGCCCATAATCCTGTCACCAGATTGAAGGTATATAATTGATAATTAGTGTTAATGTATTAATGCTACAGAAGAGTTCAAGGTGGAGGTGGGTCTGCATCAAGGATCGGCTCTGAGCCCCTTTTTGTTTGCTTTGGTGATGGA
>JAQMYL010000036.1:5130280-5145064 GCA_030014365.1 Clarias pachynema
ATGAGGATGGGTTCCCTGATTGAGTCTGGTTCCTCTCAAGGTTTCTTCCTATTGCCATTTCAGGGAGTTTTTCCTTGCCACTGTTGCCATCAATGTCTCTTGGCTTGCTCATCAGAGACATTTCATTCATCATTGATTCATTCATTCATCTCATTATTATCTAGACACATTTTTCTCACCCACATACATGCAAACAAAATTCTTTTTATTTTCTTTCATTTTTGTGAAGGTGCTTTGAGACAATGACCATTGTTAAAAGTGCTATATAAATAACATTGAATTGAATTAATTGGTGGATACCTCATGCACACATACATATACCTGAAAATATTCACAGTTGTGTCATTCAGATTGCTGTTTTTTAGAGCAAAATCTACTGGAGCCTTTTTCTTCTCAAAAATGTAAAAAAAAATAAATAAAATAAAATAAAAATCAATTGGTATTAAATCACATTTTCACTTGGGAAACCAACAGTAGGAGAAATAAAAATAAAAAAGTAAGGGGCCAGTTGTTTGTACAGTTTGCCCCCTGGCCATGCCTATAGGTAGAGACCTGTGGGTTTTTCATGCGCTGTGGTACTGACAGGTCCAGTTTAGTCCAACTTTAGGCCTGCTTCTGTGAGTACACCATCCAACACTGTGTGAAGTCTCTCTCTCTCTCTCTCTCTCTCTCTCTCTCTCAGTGTTGATATTGTGAAGTCAAACCATTTTCTTTCTTTTAAATTATATCTGTACAGTATAGCCAGTGGCATTGAAGAGGTAACTTCTTATACTTACTGAAAAATAAATATGTCTACTGGGTCATAGGTGATTTCAGGTAGTGTTAGTTATTTCAGGTAGTGTTAGTTACAATTGTTTCTTTGCTATATTTATTATATAAGACCATAAAAGTAAAAGTGACAGTTAGTTTTTAGACTATTTATATGCTAAATCTATTAATTAATTTTTTTTAATTAAATTAAATTTTATTTAAATAGTGCTTTTAACAATGGTCATTGTCTCAATTGTTTACTGTTTACTGTATTTCTGAAGAATTCAACCAACAACATAATCAAAGGTATGATGTCCCGGATAAAAATTGTATATCCTAAAAATACTTTGGTCATGAGATGGGATTGATGGCTTTATACAGTCTTTAGGGCCATTGCAACCAAACTCATCCAAAGACTGGCCTTAGATATATTTACTACAAATTCAGAGTGCTGCCATTATGCTTGTCTGCACAGTATAAACAGACAGGTCTGTGTGTATGGATTTTGCATGTTCTCCCTGTGGTTGGTGGGTTTCCTCCAGGTACTCTGGATTTATCCCACAGTCTAAAGATAATGCAAAGTAGGTAAGTAATTAGCACCCCATCCAAGGAGGATCCCGCCTTGTGCCGTGAGACCCCTGGGTGAGGCTCCAAGCCTCCTGTGACTCAAATGGACAAATGGTTAGAACCAACTTTGTTATATTCACTCTGCTTTCTGCCTGATTGGGATTGTCATAAATGCCATTTAAGGCCCCAATTCCACTTCAGGACGTCCTTCTGAATAAAAAAAAAAAAAAAAAAAGACATCCAGCAACCCTGAATGAAAAGAAATTGGAACCCTGATCTACTTCCTCACAGCTCAGTATAAGATCCAGAAATTTACAAGCATTGGAAAGTTTGGCGTTTACCTAAAGTAGATCTCTGATCATCAACTTCAGAGTCATGTTTTCTAACTCTCTTTTTGGGCTGCTCTCACATCAATCACAAAACTGAAAGACCTTTACTGAATCTAGCAATAGTGCACAGTGAGTCAAAAATGCCATGTTCATGATCTCTGGCCATGCTGACTCAACTGAGACTAGACATTCGGCATGATTCCCACTGACAGCATCCACACAACTTCATAAAACTTTCCAAAAATCTCTGGGGAATAAGATGCAATGATATGGATAGACCTTCAGCACAATCTCTACCTTATTAAAATGACTGCCACAGGCAGGTAAGATAAGCAAGTATAGGCAATTAATAAAAGCATTTCTACATGTCCTGGTAACATACTGTACATTGTTTCCAAAAAAAAAAAAACTACTCTTGTTCCATTCAAACATTTGTTGACCAAAAAATACATATATTATTGTTGATATTGGATTAAAATTCAGTTAAACTGGTTTCCTGGAAGTAGCAGAAAACTGATTAAACAAGTGTAAGTGTGTGCTGGCTTCTTAATTATGTGTAAAAATAGTTTCTTAGCAACATATCCTATTTGTGCACAACAATTTAAATAATTTCTTGTAATCTCTGCTTGCTCTGCTTCTTCCATATGAAACATCTTGGCGTTGTTACGCTACGATTGTAAAAGCCTGAGAACCATTTACACTGAACACCATGCACGTTTCCATTAATAACTTGGCACCAATCTGCCCTCTGTTCACAGCAGGAGGTCCAAATGCTAAAACAAAGGCTCCATTATTAGTGCAATCACTCCAGCATAAATGTAGACACAAACACATGCATACACAGTCTTGTATCACAACCTTGTTTTGGTTTTGCCAGGTGTGCTGGGACAATTGGATCAGGTGCAGGAACATTTTTAAAATGTGATAAACACAAAAACAGAACAAACACCAGTCGCACAAATGTAACTGATACACAAGATACATGATACACATCAGTACCATACTGTACATAATGCCATATCCACATCATCACTGTGTGTTAAGAATGATCTGCCAACCAAATCATATCTGAACAATCCTGGTACTGTAAAAGTCTCTTTTCTGATATCAGAAACACTACCTGTAACAAACATAACCCTAACTTTAATGTCAGTCATCACAACCCTAAACCTCAATAACTTTAACTATATCCTCATGAATTCTACCCTTAACATCAGTAACCACTCTTAGCCCACGTATCTGTTACAGTATGTTAGTAACCATAACATTAATGTCATTTAATCCAACTGTAATGTAAGTAACCCGAGCCTTACCCACACCAAGTCTAACCTTAATCTAAGAACCCTAACCTTAAACACGGAAACCAAAATCATATCTTTGTTGAACCTAACCTAAAATTTAGTAACCCTAACTTTGATATCAGTAACAAGTACCCCTAGCTGAAACCTCTGTTAACCAAACATTTATCTAGGTAACTCTAAAACTCTAAATTTAAACTGACACTAAAAATTTTTTCTCAGCAGCCCCTTAACCTTAAACTCAGTGATCCTACCATTCATCTTAGAATTCATACCATAAACCTCTGTGAACCTCAAACCCAAAACCTACTGTAACTTCATCAAATCTAACCCTAAACTAAGTAAGCCTAACTTTGATCTCAGGAACCTGGCGGTTAACCTTGGTAACCCTTACCATTCAATAATTCTAACCTGAAACTAAAAAAAACCCTAACTTTGATCTCTCTAACCATTATTCCAGTAACCCTAATCTTAAAATCAATAATCACAACTGTAATCTCAGTAACACTAACCCTAACCCAAAACTTTAACCCTAACTATAGTTTCCAACAAATAATTTATGTGTACTACTGGTGACCAACCAAAATGGCCAAATGTTCAATAATAATTGTTTGGGTGCCAAAAGGTAATGCATACAATTAATTCAAGCAGAATGGTTGTGCATATTTGAAATTCCAATAATAAAAAAAAATCAGGTGGTAGGAAATATTCATGTACCTTATCTTGATGACTGCTGCCTTTCCATGTCAGTAATTCAGAGTGTGAGCCATTATTGTCAATATAAAGCCTTGAGCCAGGGAGAGGAGGTGAATTAAAGATAATAATGTGATTTATAAATGACTGGGTGGATGTTGGGTGAATATGTGTGCCTTGTAAATGCAAATCACTAAGCCTGGGAGAAAATGTCATTTTCATGGTTATGAAAAGTCTTGGCCGCTCTTCATACCCTTATTATGCATGTTTGTCCGTTACAGCAGTAAACAGAATTTCCTCAGTTTAAAGTGTGTACTGACAAAATTTCATTTATTCATTGACTTGTGTTTGGATCCTGTTTATGCAGATTTAACGGGGGAAAAAAATCTACTGCCTCATTATTTGTGGTTGCTCCACTTTGTATTTTTCTTTGACAAAGTCTAGGCCCGAGCTTCTTTTTTGCTGGTTTAATGCTTCTGTAGTGTGCACTGCTTAACAGTGTTCCCTCCCTCTGACCCAGTTCAATTCAGATTGTCGGTATTGCTTGAAACTTCAGATTTTATTCCAATACTGCTGTAATTGTTCCTTCCAATATGCATAATCATGATCTCCTCTTCATCACAGTGATAAACTTAATGAAACCATCTCTCTCTCTCTCCACAAACCGAGAGCTCAAAGCTGCTAATATAAATTGTGAGAGTCTTCACAGTTTTCACTGATTTGACAGACAACTGGAACATAGTGTGTTTATGGCATCGTTGAATCCAATATGGAAAGAAATCTAATTTCCTTCTCTTCTTCTCTTGCCTTCTGTTCCCATGCCTCTGTATCACACTCCTGAAGACCACTCAGTCCTGCTCATGCTGGAATTTTGAACTCACAGTATTGGGAGCCTTTGATACTCTAGCAGTGGGTGAATGATTGTACAGAGAAATAAAGGAGTTTTTAACGCTCATAACGGTGTTCTTTTATTTCTTAAAATATATTAATCTGTGATGAAACTTGTTGATGGTTAGCATAGTACATGAGTATTTTTTTATATAATAATTTAACCCTATATTATCATCTAAAATGAAAAGATAGATAATGGTTTAGTAGTTTTAAAAATATACATCGCAACATGATTTCAGTATCTAGGAAAAAAAAAAAAATATATATATATATATAATCCAATTTTATTTATTTATTTATTTGTTTATTTTCGTGTGTGTGTTTTATTTGTATTTTTTTAAGTGCATAAGAAATCCGGTTCCTTTCCTGGGCTCCATTCCACCACGTCCAGACGTCTCTGTGCCGCTACTGCTTGGCTATTTAAGTCGGCTGCAAATTGAACCTGTTAGCCGCTAACCATGTAATTGACTTAATTGTTTGTGAATGCTGTGCTTGTTTTTCTACTTTTCTTTTTTCAGCACTTTGTCACGGTTTGCTATATTCTTGGAATTTGTAAATTGTGGATATATCCTGCATGTAAGTGCTGAAGCTGTATATGTGAGTGTTTTTGCCTAAGAATGGAGAAAAAAAAAGGCTTTCACTTTTTATTTTTTATTTTTTTATTTGATTTAATTCCCTACGTGGTAAAAAGCAAGGTAAAATATACAAATAACCTCATATGGTAGCCTCAACAACTTGCATGCATTCAATGACATACACATTTTAATTTATTTTTTAAATTTCATTATTTTTCTATGGCCCGACCCTGAACAAGTATGTAACACCTTAGTATAGTTATACTGTAATTCATCACAAGGTTAATAATCACAAGCCCAGGGCAGGATGGGCTTCGCGCTTGAGTCCGGCTTCTCTCAAGGTTTCTTCCTCATTATGCCTCAAGGAGCTTTAGCCTTGCATTTGGCTTGTTTATTGGGTAAACCTGCAGTTCTCTAAATCCGCCATGTGACACTGTTATTGAAAAGAGCTATATAAAAAAAAAAAGGGAATTGAATTTAACTTTTCATGTTCTGAACAGAAAATCTTACTCATGCTGGGGTTTCTCCGATTACATGCACTGTCAGAAAACAAACAAACAAGCAAAACAAATGAATAAATAATAATAAAAAAATTAAATTTAGACACAAATGAAATAGCAACGCCAATGTTGCGTCATCTGAGGACAGTTATTCTACGCGAGCGTTTGCTAATATACAAAATTAGTGTAGCAGGAGGATGCGTGTGAGTAGGAGACAGACAAGAAGAGTCTCAGATCTTCACCAAGATCAAACTTTGGCATCTATTAGAAAATCAAAGAGAATATCAGAGTGGATGAGTTTCACAGAAAGAGACTTAGACAAGTAATGGAAGAGGACTGGTGTAATCTGCAAACCTTGTTAACCTCCTAAAAATCTAACGGCCCATTATTCGGCCAGGACTCACAGCCTTAACAAGTTTAATGACTTACATTTCCTATTTGCTTTACTTTAATTACTAAATAATAAGTTGACCTTACTGAACAATATACTTTGAAATAATTAGCAGAATAATAGTAGAAGAGTTTAGGTGGTTAGAATGTGCTAAAGAATGATTATTTATTTATCTATTTATTTATCTATCAACCTGTCTGTGATGTCATGCTATCTATTTCACACAGATAATAGTAAATAATATAATAACCCCCAAATACATAGTGTTAAGTGTTTGTATGTGATCCTGCTAAAGCAAATGAACTTCATCTGGCAGCAAATTGTGAAAAAAGAAATACATTTAGAATTTTATTTTTGTTTTATTTTTTATTTTAAAGCCTATAAAAGCTTGATGGGAACATTAGTCTAATATTATGCCGCAGCTGGATGTATAATTATGGCTGAGTCATAGCTTATTAATAAACCGTTATGGATGTGGTGTGGACAGAATCTGAAAAGGTGGTCAGGTTATTAACCATGTTAATGTTTGCTATTTTTTGTGTGTCATAAATAACCTGACATATTCTGCCAAATTTTGTGTTATTTCATTAAGATACACAGTTTTACATGCTTTACATGTACTTAATGTGTGATTTACAGCACAGTTAATGATTTACATTTACTAGAGCATCAGGCTTGTTTTTAGTCAAAAACCTCACCTGGTTACTCTAGGTCTGAACCTAAGACCAGAGTCATCCCAAGTTCCCCAGGACCCTATGCTCTCCAGATTTTTATTGTGCATAATGGGGGCATGACAAAGTGTCCTATTTTCTCAGATGCCTACAGTAAGTACCCCAGTTCTAGGGTCCTACAGTATGTTCCCTGGGTCCGATGTTAACCTGGTTTATATAGCACATAATGTAAACATGAAAAATTTTTTATTTCTATATTTTTTATTCTTTCAAGAGATATAAAGCAAATTAAACTATAATCATTAGTTTCATTGTGTTCAAATAAATTTGAAGCGTTGTTATAGCATAAGTAAATTTATTTATAGTTAGGTAGTTTCAAAAATAGTAGAACACTACGAATGTATAAATTTGTATTTAAAAAAAATATATATATTTTTTTTGCAGTATCTACATACAGTATGTTATATAAAATTTGAATTTGATTTTTGAATTTCAATTTACATTACACAGCTAGTTAGCTCAACATTCAATAATAGACTCTTGAATTAAATTCTTTTAATGTATGCACCGACCAGCCATAACCTGCAAACCAGTGACAGGTGAAGTGAATAACATTGATTATCATATTACTGAGACACCTGTCAAGAGGTGAGTTATATTAGGCTGCAAGTTCACAGTCAGTTCTAAACGTTGATGTGGTGGACGAAGAAAAATGGGCAAGCACAAGAATTTCAGTGACTTTAAAAGCCACATTGTGATGTCAAGATAAGGGAGTCTCAGCTGGTCCTGGAGGAGAACTGTCCTGAACATTTTAGTGATTTTTCAGCTCCCATTACATCTGATTTAATTAATCAGCTCATTATCAGCCTTTCCTTAATTAAAGTAGGTGTGATAGAGCAGGGGAAAGATTACAATGTACAGGGCAAGTTGTCCACGAGGACCGGAGGTGAGAACCACTAGACTCGATGACTGGGTCAGAACATCTCTAAAACAGTAGGTCTTGTGGGAGGTCCCTGGTATGTTTGGTACTTACCAAAAGTGGTCCAAGGAAGAACCATTGAACCAGCAACAATGTGGGCACCAAATGCACTCTGGTACGTTTTTGATTCTGATTGATGTGCGTAGGGAGCAATCCCAATTTCTTCACTTTTTTTTTTTATTCAGTTCTATCTTATTTATATAAATCCTATAGCAATGGTCAGTGTCATGAAGCAACTTTACACAATTAAAGATGTATGTTTTTTATGTAGAGAAAAAAAATATGGTCTATGATTATCATTTTGTCCCTGATGAGCAAGCCGAGGGCGACTAGAAAGGAAAATCTTCTTGAGGTGACAATAGTAATAAACCTTAAGAGGAACCAGACTTAACAGGACACCCATCATCATTTGGGTGAAATTAGGGAGTAATATCTGATATCTGAAATAGACAAACTTTACCAACATGTAGAAGGCTAGTATGATTCCTACCTCTCTAACTTTTTTAGAAATCCTCTAATATTCTTCAGAACAAAGCATCTGGCCATTCTCCTCTGACCTACCTCATCAACCTGAACTTAAAAACTGAGCTCACGGACTTTGAGCATTGAGATGTTTTATGTATTGTGCTGATGCCATATAACTGGAAGAATGGGTAGTGGTGTTCCTAATAAAAACAGACTGGTGTGTGTACATGCAATTTATAAAAATAACAAAATTATTAGATTCAGAGAAATGTCATCATATTACCATCTTGTTTACAAAAAAATAAAATTACTTGTAATAACTTATTGCAAGTGTGAGTAATCTGAGTGGTACACAATTGTATTATATATTATAATGTATATTAGAATTAATAACATTGCCTTCATCTCCTCACAAGTCACGAGGGAGGCTAATGATTTTAAAAGTGTACAGCAGTAAATCTAAGCATGCTGAAACGAAGAGACATTATTGCTTTAACAAACGTTCCCTCGGGAGTTCTCGTCCTGTCGTGCTGCAGATCTGCAGTTGCTCCACCAGCAGCTGCAGCGGTGCTATTATTTACACAAGGCCCGGGCTGTAGTGCCCTGCTTTCCTGCCCTGTTTCTCCCTGACGCCTGCGGGGGCAATTTATTGCTGTTGCCGCTCATTAATATTAAGCGTAACTAATGAGCTCTGATCACCTGCAGCACCACTGATAATGGTGTGTGGGTAGGGGGGGGGGTGCTGATGTGCTCACTCGTTCTATCATTCTGCCATCTTTGTCTATTTCCATCCACATGCACTAATTATAACGATGTCTTAAAGGGACTCTTAAAGAAAGAACCCTGGAAAAATAGGATTTCCCTTTAGGAAAAGGTCACAGGTTGACATTTGGTCTTTTTGTCTTATCTTTTCTTTTTTTTTGTTTTAAACAGTGAACTTAATAATATAAAAGAATCTACTACCAGTACTACTACAACTACACTGTCTGTCTCGCTTCTCTTCAAATCTGGTACTTTAAGAGAATAACTGATGCACACTCTGCTGCTGAAGTTCCTTATACCAGAAACCGATAAGTTTACTTTTAAGTCAGCGTCAGGTCGGAATCTTGTTACAGTTTCATTTTGAAATAGTAAAATGTGCCTAAAAGTAATAAAACTGCCAAAAGTGATACACTTTCCTTCTCTTCAGGAAGTCTAGTGCTTGTATCGCTTAGCTACCATATGGTGTACTGTACAAAATCAGATGCAGTGAACTGTAACTTGTAAATGAGGAAGTTTCCATTGTTGCATTGTCTGCTCACAATTAAAAATGATGCAGTGATGTCTTATTTGATCGAGCAAAAATCTTTTGCTGGTATTCGACAAAAAGGCATTTTTATGCCTTTCAAATGACTCTCATTTATGATGGGTAGAGACCTGTCAGAGTCTTCACTAGGCAGGGTATCTGTATCTTTTCACCTCACTCTTTTCTATCTAACATCTTATCCCCCTATTTTTCTCTTTGTCTTTTTTGGTCTCTTGCTGTCTTACTTTTTCATATTGTTGTCAATTTCTCTTTTACACAGTCTCTATTTCCCCTACTCTCTTTTTATCCTTTACTTTTTCCATTCTGTCTCACCTCTTGATACAGGCAGATGGTTTTAGTTTCTTTGTCTCAACTCATCATCTAGAGAGTGTGTTGCAGTTTCCACCCTTATGAAAAGAAAATATATTTCTCTATATGTATATTAACTGATTAAATGATTTCGATCTACTGGCAAATTGAAAAGATTTTCTAATGTTAATCTTCATTGTTGCTACACCAACCGATACTAACTAAAAATTGACAGAAAATAAAGATATTCATATATACAGAATAAGATATTATTGTATTAAAATATTACAGTATAGTGGAAAATACATAAGGAATTGCCGCTTTTCATATATTGAGAAATATATTAACATTTCTTAATGTATGTAATTTTATATTCAACAATATACTTTATATTATATTGAATTTTATTACTGTATATTTATTTATATATATTTTTTTTACAATATGCTTAATGTAGTTCGAACAAAATGAACTTCATAGGCATTAACCAGAGCACACCAACAAAGTGTGTGTATAATTCTTAAACAGACAAAATTTCAATAATGTTTCAATAGAACAATTATAAGTATGAATATAATGGATTTTATCTTCATTGCAGTATATCCATGCATGGTCCATTCATATATTGCAATATGTTAATAAATATAAGCACTAATTTACTATGTATGGAAATGTACTATTTATTAGATTGCATTATAATTTACAATATATTGCCATATTTTTTTTTTTTTCCGTAAGAGCTCTCTCACCATATAATGCAGAGGTGTACAATTTCTTCTGATAATGCAGACAGACAGACAGGTAACAGGCTGTTACAGTTTCCTGTCTCACCTCCTCACTCAGACAGACTGACACCATTTTCTTACCTTGTCACTCAGAAAGGCTGTTACAGTTTCCAGTCTTATCTGATCACTCAGACTGATACAGCGTCCTGTATCACCTCATCACCCAGACAGACTGTTACTCTTTCCAGTCTCACCTCTTTACAATTTCTTCCCATGATACTGACAAGCAGACTGTTCCCATTTCCTGAATCAGAGCACAGGTTAAACAATACGGCCAGTGTTTGCTGTCTCACCTCGCAGCACACAGACAGACAGCAGAGGAATGTATATTATGATTCAGAGAGATACGCATTCTCTTCTCTGAGCCGTGTTCCTCGGAGAGTGAGGAGCGAGTGTTTAATCACACACTCCATGTCTGTATCCTTATTACCCGCTGCAGTCTGAAGTGTGCTGAAGGCCGCCGTGAAAACAAACACGCTATAATTGGGACCAGGGGAAGAAATGTGCACAGTTGTCTTTGGAGTGTGTGTTTATTTCGCCCTTTCTCCGTCGAACAGAATCTGTTAATTACTGTAACGGAGTTTGCTGTATGGTTCTTCACAACGCCGTACACATTGTTATTGCCAATGCCATCATCACTAAACTCTAATCACAGTTTACTTCCCGTTATACACTTTCTGCAGAGATCTTCACACACTTCAGTGTAAACTCCGGACACAATTTGGTCACATTTAAGGAAAAAGGACTCAACATCACAGTACCATGGCTGCTGAGGCTTCGGCTCTCCTGATTGGTTTGTTTGCTCTCTGGCTCCGCCCCCTGATTAGAATTCTGACCTGGGGCAAGGTTCTCTCACTTACTTCCCTTTTCTCTTGTTTCTACATGTTTTGTAGCTTTAATTGTGTTGTTTACTTGTTTTTACTTGTTTTCTTCTTCTTCTCGTTTTATTGTTAACTGTGCATGGTTTCCTTTTCCTCTAGTTTCCATTGTCCCTAAACATCTACAGTATTCCCTCCTTTCTTCTATTTATTAGTTTGTATAGCATCCTTGTACCATTACTGCAGCTTTTCTACTTTCTGCAATCAGAACTTTCAAGGTTGTCCATCATTTCATCGTCCCCTAGTTTCTATCCTTTGCTCCTCGGTCGTCAATGTCCCTTGTGTCGCAGCCTGTTCATGTCATCTTTCTTTCTATTTTACTTTTTCTCTACTTTTCAGTGCTTCATCTTTCTTGGCTCCATAGTTTATTTGTTCACTTTTTTTTTTCTCAACCTTCTTATTACCAGGGTCATTAGCTTTTTGTTCCCAAGTTCATGTTTCTCAGTGTTTCTCAGTGTCCACTGTTGCTGTCGCTTGTGGTTCAGCTGTTCACTCGATTCCTCCTTCCTTTATGCAGTAAGCCCATTGTACTTCTGCCCTTTTTTCTAATATTTCATCATTTCCTAGTTTCATAGTTTCCTCTCGTTTCCTTCTTCCTTATTACCAGTCTTCCTGCTCTCATGTTTCTTCAATTCTCTTGAGATGCAGATCCTTACTAGAATCTTTCTTCCAGTGTCTATTCACTCTGTGTCTTCCTTGTTTTAATTTTTTTTCTTCTTCAGTTTATGTTTTAACAAATTTGGTTTTCTTTGTTTGAAGTCTTCTTTAATAACTGCCTTTAGTTACTAATTTCCTATTTCCTATTATCTATAATCTGCACATTTTAGTTTCCTTCCTATTTCCTTTTTATTTTTTATTCTCCCTAGTGCTCTTCTTCTCTGTTTTCATCATTTCCTTGCACGTCTTCCATGTTGCCTTTTCCCTTATCGTAGGTCCCTTTTGTTTTCTTTTTCCTAATTACCACTGATTTCCACTGATTCTAATACATAGTTGTTCGCTTGATTTCTTCCTCCTTGTGTCCTAGTTTCCAGCGCATTCTAGTTTACAAATGTTACCCAGCTTACATGGTTCTTGCTCTTGCTCTGCACCCTGATGGATCACTCACCCACTCATTGTCTATACCACTTTATCCTCTATACAGGCTGGAGCCTATCCCAGGAGATTTAGGGCAGGAGCCAGGGGTACCTGCAGGGGTACACCCTATATGGGGTGCCAATCTATCGCAGGGTACACACATACACGCACTCATTTGGGGAAATGCCAATTTTCCTAATCTGCATGTATTTGGAGTGTGGAGGAAACCAAGCACAAGGAGAACATGCAAACTCCATGGGAATCAAACCTACCAGGGAATCAAACCCAGACCCTTGAGGTACAAGGTGCAAGGTGACAGTGCTAACCTTTAAATCACCATGCTGCCTACCCTGGTTATAGCTATAAGTCATAGGTTATAGGTTATAGGTTTATTATAGGTTATTTGCACTGCTTTCATCTTTTACGTCTGGGTTCCTGCTTTATCATCAACACATTCCTCACTTACTGTACCCATTGTCTATACCCCTTTATCCTGCACTCAGGGTCGTGGGGGGCCTGGAGCCTATCCCGGGAGACTTTGAGCATGAAGCAGGGTACACTCAGGATGGGGTGTCAATCCATCACAGGGCACACACACACACGCACATGATCATTCACACCCTATGGGCAATTTGTGAACCTACCCTACATGTCTTACCCAGAAGAAACCCACCGAACATGAAGAGAAGAGTTTATATCCAGACTCCATGCACACAGACCCGGGACGGGAATCGAATCAGTTTCCTGAAGGTGCAGGGCGACAGTGCTAACCACTAAGCCATCTTTCCACCCCTATACATTCTTTTTTTTTCTCTAAATTTGTAGCGTATGCCAAGTCACTACAGTAGGTAAACATCTTGCCTACCATTTGTGCTAGATTCCCCCCTTGTGATTTGCTAGGTAAGGGGTAAGGAAAGCAGGCTGTTTTCATTTTTTGAGTATTTTCTTTTTTTTTTTAAAGGCAAAATTGCTTATGCAGTCAGCCTGGGGTCTGGCTGTCACTTTAGCCTGGGTCTGGGTGATGTCATTTGTTGGTAGCGGTGTAAATATTGCTTACTATATAGCTGTTGTAATGTGTTTTTCTTTATTCACCTGAAAATCGCATTTTATACGCAGACACACAGGCGCACACACACACACACACACACACACACACACTACAATGCATCAATGCTGTAGATGGATAATGTTTAAAATTTCTGACATTCCTTCTTTCTTCCTTTTTTTTTTTTAGAATCCTGCCACCATACACTTAATGGAAAATCCATGCTGCGTTTCTAATTCTGCCCGAGGTGAAGGTTGTTTTAAATTTCCTGTTACTACTAGTCATAATACCAGAACCTTCATTAGATCATTTCTTAGTTTTTGAAAAAAAAAATTCATAGGATTTTTGTAAATGATAAGTATTTAAAGGAACATTTTGCATTTTAATTATGACAAAGGCTCGAGGGTGTGTGTCTGCATGTGTGAGTGTGTGTGTGAGTGTGTGTGTGGAACTGTGGGTTGGTGTTAAGATTCTGTCCACTAGTACAGTGTATTCTTCTCAGTTAGAAGTCTGTGTGCGGCGGAAATGCTGTAGACGAGTGTTTTGGCGTCTCTGTGCACTTAGTGAGTAAAAGTTTTTCAGCATGGATGCTAAAAGAAAAACAGCAAGTGACCCTCTTCAGGCTGCATGTAAACCGTGGCATTTCCTGGGAGCAGGCTGATCTAAAACCACACAGAAGTTTTAAGGGTGTGACTTTTTACACACGTTCCCGTAACGGCACTGAGAGCAAGCGTAGCATGCTAGCTTTGTACACAATGATAATCTGAAATAAGGAACAAAACCACTGCGCTGCATATCAGTCAGCCGCAGTGTGTTATCAGATGTAAGCTACGGTTACTGGTTTTGAATGTGACTTTTGGCAGGCAGCTGTTCTCTCCTCTTTGTGGTACTGAATCTTTTCCTGGTCTGCAGTACCGGACCGTACCGACCTCCTGTAGCCCCTAAATAGACCAGGTATTGCCCAAGTGAGGATGGTTTCCAGTTTGCATCAGGGAGTTTTTACTTAACACATCGTCTCCAGTTTGCTGGATGCTTTATAAATATAACATATGACATAATAACTTTTTTGAACCTTTTTTGAGGTTCAGGAGGTTCCTAGATGGATGGTTGGAGATAATTTTTATGTTGCAAATCAAGTTCAGTAAAGTTGGTCTATATGGCCTGTCTGGGGGAAATACTGTTTACAAAAGTGTAAGTGAGTGAGTGAGTGAGTGAGTAAACAACTCACAATAAGTTAGGGATATTGTTATTTACATGAGTGCTTTTCCTATTTGCTCTGAATTTGAATGAAATAAGTAA
>JAQMYL010000036.1:5148691-5160258 GCA_030014365.1 Clarias pachynema
TTTTAACCTTCATCTAACGTATTACTGTGCATTATAGTTCAATTAACCAACATGAATTGCTTTTTTAGGTGCTCTAAAATGCATAATTAATGTCTAATTCATTTAAGAAAGCATACTATTATAAATTAAATACATTTAGTTCTTTTAATTAAAAAATAAATACAAATATATTTAGATTGATTTATTTTTTATTTGTTAAAATTTAAATTAAATACAAATGTCAATAAATAATTATATTAACCTAAACTGAAAATAACTTCACATTAATTAGCACTGAATTAATTATACAATTAGCATTAAATGTTAATTTTGAGAATTTTCTGGAGTCAGGTGATTCGTACTACATTTTGAAACCAACCATTTAGCCTTGTGTATAAACTGTTGCAAATTTAACAGCAAAAAGATTAATTAAAGTGTTTAATGAGGTTGGTCATTATGGGCTTATTTTTTTTGCTCAGAAATTTCTATATAATAATAATAATAATAATAATAATAATAATATTTTTAACGTTATTGTGGGTGTATCATTTCTCAACATTTAGTTAAGGTTAATTAATGCAATAATTATTTATGATAATATGAATAAAATGCTTTTGAATTGATAATAATCATTTAATAAAATTAATTTTAATTAGTAAATAATTGTTATAATATAATTCTATTAACTGTATTAATTCTATCTACCTCATACATGCACCACTTAGTTATTCTAACTTGAAGTGAATGCAACATTTTTTTGTCAGTCTGAATATCAAATTAAAGGTTGCATAGTAATAAATGAAAAATATCACTATTGTTAATTGCTACAACTATTTGGTCAATTAAGTTTTACATATTTCAATGAATAACAAATAAGTTACAGTCAATAAGGAATAATAGTATGAGTACAGATTGAACCACACATGTACTGTGTACAGATCAGAAGACATTGTACTTTTCCAAAGCAATAAAACATTCTACATTAGTCAGAAGATTCTGAACTACTTTAAACTAATGAAAACACACTGGAGTATTCTTAGCCAATCAGAACTTCTCAATACATCTCTTAGCCAATCAATTGAATAAAATTTTCAAGTCAATTGTATTTGGATAATGCTTTTAACAATCATCATTGTTGCAAAGCCGCTTTACAAAATCAAAAGAAAATATTGGAAATGAGTGAGAAAATATGTATAAATTAAAATGATCAGATTATCAAAAACATAGTACTACTCTTATAAAATCAAAACATACTGCACTACTCTTATCCAATTAGAACACACTGTACCACTCTTAGACAAACATAACACACAGTGCTATTATTAGCACAACACACAGAACTACCGTACTTGTACCAGACTGAGGTTTGGTGTTCCACAGTGTTCTGTTTTAGGCCCACTGCTATTTTATCTCTACATGCTTCCTCTGGACAACATAATTTGTAAGCGTGGTATTAGCTTCCACTGTTATGCTGATGAAACACAATGATATGTCTTGGCAAAACCCGAAGAGAAACACCAGCTTAATAAAGTTGAGGAATATGTGAAGGACATTAGACACAGGCTGCTAATTAACTTCCTTTTGCTTAATTCTGACAAGACAGGCATACTGTACACTGTACAGGTACTGTACCACATGCGTTTAGAAGTAAGCGTTCTGATCACGCAGTAACTCTGGATGCCCTTTCTGTTTCATCATGTACAACAGTAAAAGAACTTGATGTGATTATAGATTCTAGTTTTTCATTTGAAGTTCATGTATATAATTATTACTAGGATTGCATTCTTCCATCTCAGGAATATCCCCAAGATAAGGAGTATATTGTCAAAAACTAGCTTTTGTTTTTGTCACCTCTAGGTTGGACTATTGTACTGTACTTACTGTCTGGTTGTTCAACTAGGTACATAAACACGCTTCAGTTAGTCCAGAATGCAGCAACTAGAGTTCTCACTAGAACCAGAAAATACGAGCACATCACACCTATCTTATCCACACTCCATTGGCTCCCTGTGAAATGCAATGATTTAAAAATACTACTATTGATCTATAAAGCATTAAATGGTCTTGCATCAAAGTACCTGAGTGGCCTGCTAGTATTTTATGATCCGCCACACCTACTTTGATCAAAAGGATGCAGGCTGCTTGTAGTTCACTACCTCATATTATGGAAACTACAGCAGGGGGTAGAACGTTTTCTTACAAAGCCCCAAAGTAATGGAATAGTCTTCCAATAAATGTCAAGAACTCAGACACAACCTAAGTGTTTAAGTCTAGGCTAATTATTTAGCCAAGCATTTGGTAAATAGATTGGCCTATACTGTAGGTAAAGGAGCAGATCTGGGGGACTCATGGACTATGAAGGTAAACTGGTATATTTTGACGCTGTCTTCTCATTGATCACTCAGGTTTGTTGATAGTCGAGTGACTGGTTGCTTTACATCCCAGGGAGCCCTCATGTCTGTTTCCTTCTGGCTCTCCCTTTTAGCTATGCTTTCATAGTTAGTCCTGCCAGAGTCCCTGCTTGCACTTTGCACTAAATATAAGTTTTGTTACTGTTAGCTTATCTAACTGTTTTCTCTCAGTCTCTCATCCTATTAACTTAAACACCTCTACTGTTATGTTGAACTTCCAGTCTCCTAACACTCCTTCTAGTATGACTGCAGATCAATTCCTGCTATCTGGTATCACCCAAATGAGGATGGTTCCCTAATGAGTCTAGTTCCTCTCAAAGTTATTTCTATTGTCATTTCAGGCAGTTTTTTCTTGCCATTCGCACCCTCTGCTTGCTGATCAAGGACCATCTGATCATGTAATTTATGCATATTTCTTCACATTTATTATTTAATATACTAATATAATTTAAGTGGCCTTATGATGCCCAAGTGGTGTACCTGAAGCATGTTAGTCCTATTATGTAGAAATGGCATGTTCAATTACTAGGTGATGATACACAATTCATAGCTGGAAGTCCGGGGAACAGAATATATTTTTTAAATCAAATCAAATTAAATCATTCATAGCCACACTAACTAATCATGTTAGGTCACGCAAGCAGAAGTGGTGGATAATGCTTTTTCTGCAAACGTGTAATGTCATCCCCAATTTTTTGAGCAGAAGTTTGAAACAATGCAGTTGGCTGGCATCACCTGTGGAGGAGGAAGCATGTGATTGTCTTTGCCCTTGGTAATTGTCACCTTGATGGGAGAGTGCGCTAAAAGGGTGGGAACTGGCCATGAAAAAAGTAAGAAGACTAAAAAAAAAAAACTACAAATAAATACATATAATAAAAACAATAATGGCAAATAATGATCTCAGCTAAACAATGAATTTGACTCAGCCAAATGGACCAAACTTACTTGAAGACCAGTCTGTAATTTGATAAATACATATAAATGTTATAAAATGTCTCCCTGAATAGAGACATTTAGTCCTCAGTAATAGACTCCAGCATTCAGACCACACTGTGTGACCTAACAGCATCATGGGAACAAGACTGCGGTGACATTGATGTTTTTTCACTGACCTTTCACCGTCCTCTCCAACTAATTCCCCTCTCCATCAAGATCGATCCATCTGGAGGAGATGGGTGTAACATTTCACTCAAGGGAGGAAGCTGCGTTTTCACATTCACACGTCTGTTTCAACCTGAAACGAGCAAATCATCACAGACATCCAAAGGAATTAGGGCGTCTAAGCAAATATATTTAAGAGATTCTGAAGCAGATCACCTTGTAGCATAATATTTATGATATTCAAAGTTTACCTAATGACTAAATGAGGGCAGGGCATTTAAAAATTAAGGTCATATGACATTATGAAGGTCAGCTAGCTGTATATAAGACTGAAAACTGATAGAATAATTTACACAAATCAAATTAAGGGAGACGGATACAGTAATATATGCATGATGTCGGTTTTGACTGTGTGGAATAAAATAAAATGGTCATGAATAAAAAATAGCTTTATTTCTCTATATAATCCCCTGCTACACCAATGTACATATCCCAGAATTTTACTAGTGCTTGGATATCATCAATGTAAAGTTTTCTCAATACTGCCTACTACACGTCTGAAACGCTGGCCTCAGGAATTACTTTAGTGGCCGAAACATGCAGAAATGGCTTGAGTGATGTCATGGGGGAATGTGACAATAACTCCCAGCTGAATTCCTGTAATGTGCAAGTGGTGTTGGTGAATGATTGTGTGTACAGTTTCCTCAGAGTAAAGCATCTCTTCCATAAGTTTGCGACAAGTTATTTGTCGATTTTCAGGGCTGAGATGTTCCACTTGATGAATGTTTGCAGGAACAATGGCACTGGGCTCTCAGCTTGTACCATTCAAATATCTCATCACTGTTCTGTGCTTGAAGTCTTCTATAGCTTATATCCTGGTTTGACTTGAACGCCCTTTGTATAAGTGGCTTAGAGTTAAAACTATGCAATCATTTAGTATTTTCTGATAGACTTACTCAAAATATCCCACGGCTAAGCAACATAGAACTGCAAGAAGATTCTCAAGTTTAAATAAGCTAAATCTTCACACAAAAATAGACATCAGAGTTTAAAGGGGTTCCAAACAACATGAAATGCGCACAGTGGCTGACTTGTGAGTTTCAGTTCCTTTGTTTTGCGCTGGTGCTGCATTGCCAAATCATCACATGTAACCTTTGTGGAGTTGTTTGGTATCTCAAAACGACAGTTTCTGACACTCTGTGACACACTGTTATCTATAAAACAGCAGACAAAGGGATGTTGTAAAGCTAAAAACAGGTGTAGCACCCGTTTTACAATCACTTTGTTCCTAAGCGTATTATTCAGTATCACTTCGTGCCAAACTGAGTCATATGTAGGAGGTGGGATTAACGTGTGAAGACAAAATTACACATTTGAAACCGTCTGGATGATAATAATGTGTACTTCCAATGCTATTTTGTATATTTTCTTTATTTAATTAGGGCAACTATGCTATTTCATCTTTAAGCGTATGGGTAGACATTTTGTTCTTCTCTTCTAACTTCCTACTGTTTCTGTTCTTTATCCTTTTTCTCTGCCTGACGATCATGGTGAATTCTATTTGTAGTGACGGGACAAAGTTTCCATGTCATTTCTAAGGACAAAGGCAAAAATCATGAGTGCAAGAGTGGATCTTAGCTCTAAGCAAAAGAAAATAACTTTGAGAGCAAATGAGAGTGAACCTCTCTGGGAGATAGACCAATCAAATATAACCCACAGACTCAGCTGTATACAGTAGTATGATTTGTATTCGCCACTTGATCAGAAAGACTTGTCCCCATTTTTCAGATTTCCCCCCCAAACCCACTGACATTTTCTATTGCAATTCTTGTACGTTCCTGTTCCCAACCCTTTCTGCATTCATACAGTATATCTTCTTGCATCAATCATGTCCCCAGCCTGTCCTAAACTTTGCTATATCCTGTAACCAAACCACCTACATTTTCCTCTTGTTTTGTTTTACACTTCTGTCTCTCAACTGTTCCCAACCACCTCAATTTCCTGTCCAACAGTTTGTTTTTTCCTTCCTGTCCCCAATCCTCGTATCATCCTGTTCCCATTCTTTTCCTGTCCCAACTTTTGCTCCTTCCTTTGCCCAACCTTCTCATCCTTCTTTGTCATTTATGTTCCTTCCTGCCCCAAAACCTTTTTTTTTTCCTGTCCTCAATTATGTACTTTCCTGTTTCCAGCCCTTTCACCTTCCTGACCTCATTCTTGTACCTACCTGCTCTCATTACCATAGACTCCTATCCCAAGCCTTCTCATTTTTCTGTCTGGCATGCTTCTCCTTTCCTGTCTACGACCCTTTTCTCTTTCTGGCATTTTCCCATCTCAAACATTCATTTTGTCACCATTCTTGTTCCCCGTCTCCCTATCCTTTTTTAGATTCTACACCAATTTCTGTCCCTATCCCTATAATTCCTTTCTATTCCATTACTCTCTTCCCCATCTTTTTTTTTTTTTCCTATTCTCATCCTCTTCTTCTTATCATCACTCCCCATCCCTATTTCCTCCTGTCCCCATCCCTCCTCCATTCATCCTCTCTTCTTCCATCTCCTTTTCCTTCTATTCACATGTTACTCTCTTTCTTGTCCTCAACCCTCACTGAGGTCTCACTGCATTGTGGAGCGTTCTGTTTCAAGGTGACCTGGGCGAGCCGGCATTCTATGAAGTCACACTCATTAAGCAAGAGAGTGTGTGTATCCTTTGTAATCCCGAGGGAGACATATCATACCGCTGCCTCCTTCTTGTCACTTCTAGGTGGCGTCCACATAAAACAAAGCTGCCATTAACAAGAAAGCAGGAGAATATATGGCGAGGACGAGTAAATGTGTCATTTAAGGCGACACGGTAACATGTTTGTTGCCAAATTGGAAAAGGCAGATTCACTGAAAGCCGTACTTTTAATCTTGCCTGTAAGTTGACATCTCTTTTTTTATTTCCTTTTTTTTTTTTTTTAACTCACATGATTTGTACTGATTTGCATAATGTCCACATGCTGACTGGAAAATGCAAGAATATTCAAATCTCCATGGGTGTTGGAGATGCAACTGAGTCATCACAAAAAAAGAAAACTTTGCTACTTATTTATGAATGCTCAACTAACCAGCCGAAGGCCTTTCAGCAAAGTAAAGTTTAAGTTAGGCGAGAGAATCAAAGATTAAAAAAATAATAATAATAAATGAAATGAGTGGAATAAAAGAGAGGAAATTGAAATAAATACAAAGGAGAAAGATGAGTTTGGCAGTGAGTGAAAGAGTGACTTTCGGATTGTACGGTTTCGACATAAAAAGGTGTGTGTTGTAGGATTCGCACCTGATCACATCAGCAGATGATCGCTGAGCGCGTTTGCATTCTGCCAGGTGAACACCATCTTTACTTTTGCTTTTAAGTTTGAACGTCCTTTTCTAATTTTTAATTTTTTTTGATCTACCGAAGTCGATTAGCTGATATCACCTCCCACTACAGATCTGCACATTTTCCCTTTGCTCCCTGTGAGCCGAGATTCCCTTTTAATGACACCAATCTCACTTCGGGCTGCCAGCAGTGAAGTCCACATGCTGACTGGAAATCGTTCCTCTCATCAAAATCCACACTCCGTGCTTTAATTATTCATGCCTAAAGAGGGTATGCAATATTAAAACATCCCCAGGCAGTAGCGCAGCCCAGGAGAAATATACCGCTCTGACTTAAACATGCAGCATCACAACGAATAGCTAATGTCGGGCCGTGAATCCGTGCTAGTCCACATTTGTTTACTCTGAGGTGTAATTAGCGCTGCAGCAGTTTTACCACATGCTCTCTATGAAAATGGAGGCTGACATTAGATCAGAATCACTTTTCACTGAAGAAGAAACGATGCCAGGAAAATGACAACGGTTAATTCGATGTGTCTTGTTTGATTTTATTATCTGATTGTGTTTCAACGCTTTTTTTTTTTTACCTCCAGGTGAATAAACTCACTCACTTTTTTTTGGATCAAGGGCTTCAATGCCTCATTAGGCAGAATTTTAACAAAAATGCAGCTACAGGGTCGCGGTATATCTAGCATTTACAGGTTTGACCCCTTTTATTTAGGCAACATTTAAAAACAGAAGAAAACTTTTCTGTTTTTTTCCGTGGTGGTCAGACTCAACGCAAATATAATCCTCCTGGCAGAAAAGCCAATACAGTCAAAAAGAAAGGACATGTCCCAGGAAAGATATATTCACTTCTGAGAGCAGACATCTTGACCTCATGTTGACTTTAATGTGCTGAACTTTGACCTGTGAATTCCCTAATCATGTCTTGTCTGCCAGTAGAACCCACAGAGGTATCCCCCATGAGTGATGTGTTAATAAAAGATGTCTGTCTTGTAAATGAAAGACATATAAATGACTGTTATGACGCTTTAGCTTCTTGCTGTTTGAAACTTTTTGGGAACTTGGTTTAATGAACATAATTATCTAAAAATATTAAAATTATTTACATCAAGAAGGACAATGAGCTCATAGACGATACACTGTTAGTTAAATAAAAGTTCTATATACATACTGTACCAGCCATAACATTAACAAGTTAACATTGACTATCAATTATTTACCAGCAAATCATGGGCTCATTTATGTCTGCAGGGACCAAGGACCAGTCCATCTGGTCCAACACAGCCTCCGAACTCCCTAGATCCCAATCCGATTGAGCACCCATGGGATGCACCAGACAAAAAGTCTAATCAATGGAGGCCCCAACCTGTAACCCACAGCAATCAAAGGATCCGGTGCCAAGATCCTGGTGCCAGACACCACAGTACACCACCTAAGGTCTTGTGCAGGGCTTCCACAGACCTGCCCAGGGGGTATAAAAGGAACTGGGGCATAATGTTATGGCAGAAATGTATGGGTTGTGAAAATCAGGAAACGTTGCATTACTGTATTTTCACCAGCACAAAATTCTCAAACGTACAGAGACCAATTTTTTCAGCAGAAATCTTCCACAATTAGACAAATGGACTTACATACCCTAAACAGCGATGATCTGTTAATGTATGTTAATGGTTTAATAGTACACACACGGACATCCTTTTTTGGAACGCATCATAAGTTAAATTAAAATTTCCCGCTTGCCCTCAGGTCCACTGTAAAGTTTCTTTCCTGAACTTTCAATTTGGCCAAAATAAGAATCTCTGAGGTTAGTTCCTTAAGAAATCGTCCAAGCTTTATTTCAGGAGCGTGCAGATACTGACAGAAATTCCTGCCTACCTACTGTAGGAAAGTGCTTTCTCATTGTAGCCCAAGAAGAACCTCTGTTCTGAACTCGAAACCCTGTGAGGCGAGACCTTCGACAATCCATCATTTAAACCCTTCCGGACTGTGAACGACACTCCAGTCCGTTTCTCATCACTCATCATTTCAGTTGTTCCAATTTACTTTTCCCTTCTCAGATAAATACATTTGACTTGAGCAGGTAGAAAAGCGCATTCTTGTGCTTCAGAGCCGGAGCTGCTGCAGAAAGCTTCTTCTATTTTTCCTTTCAGATGAAGGGAAGGACTTGGGTGAAAAGTGTGAAGTATTTGGCCCCTGTTTGGTTTGTAAAGCCAGACACGAGGGAAAATTACAGCAGCTCGACATGCTTTCAATCCCACTTCTAAAAGACTAACCCACTGCAAGAGCCCAGTGCTGCTCATTATCCACACTATAATAAAGCTCAAAGTACTTTTGTGTGAGCCGCTGTGTTTACGTGTAGCCAAAATGGGCTTTGTGTTGTGAGGTGTTTGTGTGTGTGTGTGTGTGTGTGTGCGTGTGTGTAGACAGTATTTCGCTGTGTGTGTTTGCAGAATGCAGAGAGTCAGCAGAAAACCTTTTGACATGCCACAGCGGATCATTCAAATTCCCGCGGAGCTCCAGCTTTATCTCCTGTTGCCAAACACTCTTTTCTCTCCCTCACTGTCTGTCTCTCTCCCTTTTCTTTCTCCCGTTAGCATCAGAGATTACCCCCTCATGCTTTACCCAGCGTAATGAACTTCATACAACCTTGGTGTTTTTTTTTTTTTTTCCTAATATATATTTATTTATTTATTTATTTATTTATTTATTTTTTGCATTCCTGTACCGCATGCTGTGTTTTCATGTGGTGATAACTGTCGTTCTGCATTAATGCTGCAGGCGATGTGTAAAAAGCCTTTTTCCTTTAGTTGTCTCCGCTGCTGGACGTGAATGATGTGGACAGATCTGCTGCCCTGTGTCTTTCACTCCAGAAGCATTCTCCACAGTTTCTGACTCACAAACACATCTTGCAACGGTGCACAAAGCGTGTGTGTTTTTTTTTTTTTTTTTTTAGGAAAACAGTGATACGCTATTCCCGTGTTCGCCCATCCATTTCAGCGCTGCTCTGTTGCTTTGCACATAAAATATACAGTCTTGCGGATATCCTTTGAATATCATTAGCTTCAGCGCTGACAAAATGGAAGTGACACAGATGAAAACCACCCTGTTGAGTTAAACAGAATTGAATGGACTTTGTTTATCTCCTACAGGCAGGGGCAAAGGGTTGATTATCACTATAACATATGAAGTCTGTTAATGAAAAAAAAAAAAAAAAAAAAAAAGAAAACCTTAGGGGGCAGAACAGGGAGGGATCATGACAAACCTGATAAGCAATGAAATCAAGCCTTATGTGCTAGTCAAAACACAAGCATAGGCATGCAAATTCTTGCAGACGCTGACTACAAACCCTTGAAATTGGAATATTATTTTGTATTTTGCTTTATTTATTTATTTATTTATTTATTTATTTTTTACAATTGGGCTAATTTTAAGAACCAGATTTAACTTTATTACTGGATAAGTCTTACTAAGGACTGTTTGAACTAACCTTAATAAATCATAATCAAACAACTAACTAAGTGCTATAATATGAATTAAATATGAAAATACTGTATGACTACATGAGGACAGAATTCTGGTTTGTAAAACTGAACTGAAAGCAGCTTCGTGTTTGCATGAAGATGTATTTTTGTCCCAAAACAATATTATTGCCGTTACTTGCGGTCTATACCGCTTTATCCTGTGTCGCGGAGGGCCTGGATCCTTTCTCAGGAGCACCAGGTGGGGGTACACTCTCGACGGGGTGCCACACAAATGCTCATTCACACACTTTGGCAATGCTAATTAGCCTAATCTGCATGTCGTTGGACTGTGGGAGGAAACTGGAGGACGTAGAGGAAACCTACCAAGCACGGGGAGAACATGCAAACTTCATGCTCACAGACATGAGGTGGGAATCGAACCCGGACCCTGGAAAAGCATGCTGCCTATAATAGAATATATATATATATATATAGTATATTCTTTTCCATATAAATCTATATGTGATAGTCTCAGTTTGATTAATGAACAAAACTTTATTGATATATTATTTTATTCAAGTTTAAATCATGTTTAGCTTAGAGAAACACATTTTTCATTATAATTGCATGATGTTTGTAAATGCAGTGCAGAAATGTGATGCTGGCATCCAATGCCCTCTATCACCAATGTCTTTCAGCGTGCACACCAGACATCAGGAGAAACCCACTTCATCGGTTGCTTGTTTGTACAGAGCTGAAGCGAAGGTTGACCGCGGAGCTTAAAATCAATGTTACAGTTGTTTTGATATAAAAGCGAAGGAAAGTCCCAGGGGCAATGAGTTACGGCAAGGGTTAACAGCAGACCAGACTAACCAGACAGCTACAGAAGCAGCCCTCACACAGGCTTTCTTCGGTCAGGGGCAAAAGTTTGCATCCCCCATGATTTTTTTTTTTACTTAAAAACAAACAGTAATTTATAATTCATAAAAAATTGTGTGTGTCTAGCAACGAGATAACAATCCGAACCGCATACAGTAGAACAGAACAACAGGGGGGAAAAAGGTTCAAGAAGAAGTTTTGCCGTGACCCTCTCTGTCTCCAGACATAATTCAAATAGGACAGTGTACAACCTCTGCCAGAGTTTAAACAGATACAAAGAAAGTAAGTGAGGTCAAATGTGGGTCAAAGGTAGTGGATCCAAAAGCTGTTAGTGTTGTAGTGGTGTGAAAGGTGGGAAATTGTGGGAAGGGTCA
>JAQMYL010000036.1:5182778-5194699 GCA_030014365.1 Clarias pachynema
CGGTGATATGCGAATTCCTTGTTGCATAGCTTGCACACAACCATGCTCTTATCGACACTTCCATCCATTCGTTTTTTATAACAAAATTTCCCATCCATTATTTTTGTGTCATTAATTAATCTAAATTAACGCGTTAAAGTCCCGGCCCTAATATATATATATTAAAATATATATATACTGTATATACCACTGAGGTAGACTGGCTTAGTCTTGACAACTAATTGGGCCTGGGTAAAGTCCTGATGCTAGTTAAATAAAAAGAGTATATATAAATAAATAAATAAATAAAAAACATCAAAGTCATTAGGTTTCCAGTTTATAAGAAAAAGGCCTGAGTTTAAGAGTATAATACAGCATTTGGTATGTAATAAAACAGGTTAGTCTGACGCAGTTGCCGTTAGACATGATCATTTCTGTAGACTGCAGCAGAACCGTTACAACATAAATAGCACATTGCTGATTTAGATAACTTTCAGTGAAATTAGCTTATATAAGTTTTGTCGATTGTATCGAGGTCCTGAGCTCAGTCAGAAGAATTTCCAATGCTGTAGGCATGAGTCAAGCAGGTTGCATGGTTCATTTGGTTCCTATTGTGAACGTTTGATACATTTGCCTATATACTGTATACATGCATACACACACACACACACACACATACGTACATAGAAAGGCAAAATGTTTGTCTGTTTGGTTGTTTTCCATGGCACTGTAGAGGAGGGCACCATAAACACTAGAGCTACCACTGCTTCTAGACACAATCTTTTTACAAAAGTGCATCCTACTGTTTAACTTAAACAAGGTGTTTGAATTTTCCACACAGATGTGTGTTATGATTACACAATCTGCACTGGATATGCTGTGTTTGTTTTGCAGACAAATCTCATCCACTCTTTACTGTAGTCCTAATCTCAAATCATAGCTATGGAAGTACCACCATGCTGGTGAAAGCTGATTTCATCTCATTTTTAGTCTCTCTCTACCCTCTCTCCACTTCCTGGGATTTGGGGATACCGGGATCACTCTGGAGAATTCAGCAACGCCTGCTGTTCTGTCCTTCGCCTATGCTTTTTTTTTTCTCGCTCACACTCTACAAGGAATTGGGGATAGGGATGCACAGGCTTGTCTCTGTCTCAGAAATGGCACTTCACACTTCATGCACTCTCTCACCTTAACATTTAATCATTAGAATTCCATGCTGTTGCTGTTATCTTCGTATTATTGTTATCTATCACCCACCTGGCCCCATGAGAGACTTCATAGAAGAACTGAAACGTCTCTTGAGTCTCTTGCCTTGTAACAGGATTTCACTAACTCTCTAAGGTGATGTCAAGCTTCTTTCAGGCAAGCTCCACTCCTTTTGCCTTGTTCCTCTCTTCTTTTCATCTGACCTTTAACAACTGCAAAGGAAGTGGTCTGAACTGGGGCTGGTATGTATAAAATATAAAAACCTGTTCCGAGCAGAATTCTGGTCCTAAGGGCCAAAACATTCTGAAAAACCCTGTAAAGTTGCCGCTTCATAAAAGGCAGAAGATTGGCAGCAACGTACAAAAAAAGAAATCTTAATATATGGAAATAACAGACTATTTCACTTCTCTGTTGCCTCTTGTGATTGTGTTTTTTATGCTGCAGTGTCCAAATATTCACACACTCTCCTGCTGTGCAGGAAATAGCTGGATACAAAGCATTAATTGCCTCTACCATCTCCTGGAAAACCATTTTTTCTAGCTTGACTATTCAGGTGGAACGCAAATATACCCTTTGCTGTGTACTTCCTTTCTTTCAACTCAGTTGTAGAGTTTGCATTGAGTTCCAGTGGGACTGGTGTTTCACAATTAGACGATATCACTTAAAATTTAAAGTAGCTGTAATTGGGTGCTCTTAAACACATTGAAACTGTAGCTAATTAAATGTATTTTTCATTGGACCTAACTGCAAAGCCTATATTTGGTTTATGAAACATGAACACCTTTTTAATTATTAGTAGTGAAACAGGATGTTATCAGGATTATCAGGATTATCAGGATTAGGCACAGCATGGCGGCACAGGTATACAGTACATGGCGTGCATGTATCTCCAGGAATGGGAAGTTTACATGTTCTCCTGGTGCTTGTTGGGTTTGTTCCAGATACTCCAGTGTCCTCCTACAGTCCAAAGATATGCAGTGTAGTTTGATTGGCATTTTCAAATTGCTTGTAGTGTGGCAAATTGGTTGTAGCTGGGGTTACTCTGTGTTCTATGGCTTTGCACACTCTGGGTTGAGGGTTCAAATCTCTCTTTTGGGTCTGTATGCATAGAGTTTGCATGCTCTCCCCATGGTTGGTGGTTTTCCTCTGGATACTCCAGTTTCCTCCAACAGTCCAAAGACATGCAGGGTAGGCTAACTGGTGCTTGCCCATAGTGTGTGAGTGTGTGCATGTGCCCTGCACTGGATTGGCACCCACTCCAGGGAGTACCTTGCCTTGTGTCCATAGTTCCCTGGTATAGTCTCCAGGTCAGTCACTTTCACTTTTGCCCTCTATTACATCGTGCCCTTCATACCACATTACAACACCTACTCCATGTCTACCTCCTTAAATTCCAGCATCCTAACCACCCTACCGACCCTCATCCCTTTTCTACGTTATAAGTTGAATATGTTGCGAGTGCTTTTCTCTCCTCACTGTTTTCATCACTGGACCTCCTATTTTCCTGATCTTTCAGACCAACAATGTCTTTTTACCTAGCTCCTTGGTTGTTCAATGTGCTACGATGCATCCAGAAAAAAATCAAGGGCAGCTGACAAAACATGGAGGCGACAACAACTCGATGCCGATCTCCTTTCATACCACTCTTGTCTATCAAAGTTGTCCTTTGATGCGACTGCTGCCAAGATGTCATTTTTAAACAAAATCACCTATATGTGAGTTCCACAGGCTCAATAACATGTCAGCTTCCCTGCTCAACCCTCCTCCTTATCCTTCACCCACCTCCCCAGCAGCTGATGATTTTGGCACCTTCTTTGAAGAAAAAAATTTACAAGCTCTGCCAAACCTTTCCCTCCTAACATTTTTTTTCCTACACATAACTTCACCTCCATCCTTTTAACAAGCTGTTCTCCACATTCTACAGAGGCAATTTGGCAACTTCTCTCATCCAGAACTCTCAGCAGCTTCTCAGTCTGCTAGATCCCATCCCATCCATAATTCTTCACACTATCCTGTGAGAACCTCCTCCTGTTCATCATTTTCATCATAATTAACTCCATTCCCTTACACTATTCTATACCATTCTACACTACACCATTCTGAACAAAAACCCCACATCCATGTCAATTATTTCTTTTCTCTTGATGTCTTATCAAGGTGGTGATTTGTTTCTCTGTCTCATACAAAAATACTTTAAAGGACCATGGTAGGTTCAGAGCAGAAAACCTCACAGCAGTTGATCTTGTGGTTGTTATTTAAAAGCTTCATGCTGCTAAGTCAGGCAAACTATCTTAGCTTCTGATCCTTCTTGATCTCTAAGATCTCACCAGATGAGGTGGCCAGTCACAAACCTTTCCTGCATATCCAATCAAACGCCTTTTAATTAATCACCCAGCAATTTGGTGGTTTGCATCCCACATGGAGGAATAGTATCAAGTGACATGGGGATAGTGTTTCTAACCCTCTCAAATTAGCCAGGAGACTCTGGAACGTAGCCTCAGTCTCCGGAAATAATTAATATCTGGAGATTGTGATCAAGTTGAAATGCTAAGTAAAAAAAATGGAAATGTTTAAACATCTAAGGGAAATTATGTAATTTCATGGGACATAAGACACCATGTGGACTGAAAGAGTATAATTGTAGCCTGCAGGTCTAAAGTTAAATATGAAATTTTTACCTTGGGCTTTGTCCCTTTAATTGTACAGTGGGGTCACCACATTGCAGCATTTGATCCACAAGATCTGCCACAGGTTTTTACAAAGATACCTTTCCATTTGCAACCCTCCCACTTTCGAACCCAGCTTGGGACTGGCACTGCATGCAGTGGCAGGGTCGTATTGGGCATAGAGTTATGGGTCTTGCTTAATGATCCAAGAATGTGACTTGACAGTGGCAGCGCTTGATCCCGTGACTCTCAATGAGCAACCCGGAGTCTCAACAGCCTGAGCCACAAAGTTAAATACTGTATTCTAATTAATTAAACAATTATAATATAAATGGAGTAAATGTAATTATTTGTGGTGAATACAAAACAAATATAAATGGGAATATTGTATATTGAACCAGATACAAAAAAACACACCATGCAGAGTCTCCACTTGTCTGCCACAAAGTCTGAGTGTTTGGTCCTCTTCCATGTTCCCTTCACCTTCTCTCACAGTGAGGTATCCTTGCATGGTTTTAATAATACTGCCATGCCAATGACATCCAACTCATTCCCTTCTTCGTTCCCTTAGACACTTGTGATTTTGCACAGATCCTGGTCTGTCTGGTGGACATCTCCTGACGCATGGCAGCTCATCACCTGAAAATAAATCCTAGCAAGACTGAGATGCTGTACATCACTGATGGTTTATCACCATTTCAAGATCTTGTCATCTCACTCTATCTTACCCTCTGACAATTCTTGAAAACCTTGTGCTATTCTGCTTACTGGCTAGCATTTTTTTTTTTATCGCTCATTGGTTATGTTGTTAACCTAATTGGGCTGCAGATTTCTCCTTTACATCATCGGGAGGACAGTGGACAAAGTTCACGCTGGTGCTTATTCAGGTTATTGTCTCTTTGAAATAATTACTTGAAATGACTCCTTTTACTGTGTGGTTTTTGACCACATTCCCTCTTACTGTTGAACCCCTAGATTTTGTCCTTGCTGTATTAACTTTATTAGTTGGCCACATAAGATTTAAAGCATTAATGCCTAACTACAAAGCCAAAAAATGAATCGTCTCCAACCTTTCTGAAGACCCATTTCAATCCCTGTTCTGCCCCACGTTCCCAGCTAACTATACACAAGCACAGCTTGAGCTGATCCACCATCCCTCAAGACACAAGAAAAGCAGGCATCAAGGCTCTTCTCTGTGCCGGCACCAAGATGATGAAATAAATTCTTCTTATGGTTTTCTGAACATCTGAGTCACACACAGGTTGTCATCAAAAGAAGACTGAATGCCCACCTTTTCACCGAACACTTGAGGACTGCACATTAAAAGAACTCTCAACTTGTACTCTGCTTTCTTTGTTGTACCAACATTTCTTTATCAGGGCTTTAGCTTTATTGTACTCTCAGAACGTGGCCTATTTGCAGTAGTATGAGAATGTTTTTTTGAAAGGACCTCTATCTGTTACTCTGAAGAAGGAATCTACTAAGTGCTTTAAAAAAAAAAAAAAAAAAGTTTAAACAACTTCCAAGTATCCAGAATTGTTGACTTCCCAGCAATTAGACCCAAGAATACAACTCGCAGCTGTCTGGGGCAGCAATTAGGCAGCCCAAAGTGTGGCACTATGCAATGTAACATAACACCAATAACAAAATCACATCAACTGTTTAAGCAGAATCGTCAACATAAAGAAAAACATCAAAAATTCAAAAGCTGATTCACAGTTTTCATGGCTGAGGCAGAGGAAAACAAAGACGCAGTTGTTTTAAATCATGTACTTGCCGCTGTTACAGACCATTTAATCAAGCATAGCTTAACAGGCTGGTCAGAGCGTGCATTACACATTACAGACATTCAGAAGTGAAATCATGTGTATAATCATAACACACATCTGCACTGTATTTCAGTAAACTCGCTCTATGATTGAATGTGATTGGACACATTTACCTACTGTAAGTGTTCATCAGGTTCCAATTGTTTTTACTATAATTCACTCTACACCCCACAGAGGACTGAAGGACGACCGCTTGCTGGTAGCATAAAAGCAAGACACACTACTTAGAAAATGAAGCAAAATATTAATTTGGTGATAGCAGACAGTGGCATCAAGCTAAGATAAGAGTAATCTTAGAAGATATCTGTATCACTAGCTCAGTGCATTACACCTCAGTTCTACAGTAGGATTCTGCTTACTAAGTCATTTCACATTAAATAATTCAAGATTAGCGCTTCATTGAGGAGTCCAGTTTGTTATAGACGACACAAGAAGCTAGGTTTAAGAAAAAAATATATAGTAGGAGAGTGTCAGAGGAGTCACCCTTCATACTTCAATCATCTCTGACTTTCAGAATTGTTAAAAGTATGACCTGTATATGCTTGCATGTCTATACAAGAAATTGCAGAAATATTCACCTGTTAGAATTTTTTCACATTCAGAAATGGAACTGAAATTAAACTTTAACATTCTGAAACTGAAGTAAAATTTAATTGGGAAAGTTTGTCTTGAGGTGGGCATTGGCTCAGTGGTAGGCTTGCAGAAAGTCATGGTGTGCTCTTCAGCCAGTGCCCCAAATCCAGCCACTCATGGTGCAGGGCAAACTAAGTGCTGGTCTGAAGCTTAGATAAAAAATGGACGGATCGGTTTGCATCAGCATCCAACGTAAAAACCTGTGCCAAATTGAATGTGAGGGCTATTAAAAAGCTTGCTGTGGCCTCCGAGTGGCACAGTGGTAAAGTGCTCGCCCTATAATCCGGAGATCGCGAGTTCGATCCCTGGGTGATGCTGTAACCTCTCGAAGCCGGAGGTCTAGAGAGAGCTGATTGGCCGAGCTCTCTCAGGGGTGAGATGAGAGGTAGTTAGTGCTCCAATATTAATCACGGCTCTACAGCCAACCAGGGGCGTCTGTGAGCTCACACAAGCGGAAGGAGTGGATAGCGCTGTCCTCTGAGTGTACTACGCTGCCCCCAGTAGTGTGTGAGCGAGCAGTTTGAAAAGAAACGGTCAGTGACGTCACGTGGTTCGGAGGAAACACGTGATAGTCTTCGCCCCTCCCGACTGAGGTGTAGTAGCTTAATGTGGGAGACCCCTAGTGACGGGGAGGAATTGGACACGACTTAAAATAGTGAGAAAATCGGGGAAAAATCCTAAATAATATATATTAAAAAAGCTTGCTGTGGTGGCACCTTAATAGGAGCAGCTAAAAGAAAAACATGTCTTATAAAGAGGAAGTTTCATCAGATTCTTGAAGGCATAATGACTTGTTGAAATTAAAAGAATAGGCGTGGACTTTATTGAGTTCCCATTTAGTTTGAATTTGTTCATTTTGTTTCTTCTTTACATTCCTGCAAAACTACATGGTATGGTAGATCAGCCATAATGTTATGACCACTGAGAGGTGAAGTGAACAACAATGATCACTGACTATATACCAGCAAACTGGTGACAGGATCATGAGCAATAAAGCCCATGCCCATGAGGATTTTTTGGTCTCATCAAAAGTAAAAAAAAAAAAAAAAGTCAGTGCTGGCCATGAGAGTACGTGCATTGGGCCCAGAGGCAAAGACCCCTACAGTAGGTCGCCAACCCAACCTCTAAACTCTCATACTCTCCAGATCTGAATATGATCAAGAACCCATTGATTCCGATCTACTGTACAGAGGCCCCACTGTCAATGCCAACATCCCATTGCCAAACACCACAGCACACCCCATAGGCCTTGTGGAGAAATGCCCACAGGAGCCAGAGCTGCCCATGCAGTATAAGAGGAACCTATGCAACACTGGGCATAATGTTTTGTATTGTAATTTTACGGCTCATCTACTGGGATATCCCTGGTTAGCTACAGAGAAAAGTTCCTTTATCGTTGAATAGACGACAGCCTCAGTGAAAAACGAGGCTACTCTGTCACAGTTCCACTGTTCTTTGGCATTTTAACAGTCCTGGTTTAAGCAATAATAAAGGCTCATTTCATTTTGGTGGCACTGATTGTATTCTTTGATGGATTTCTAGAATCATTTAAACATAAGTTAAACATTTGGAAACAGTTATGGCCTCGTGCTGGTTAATATTGTGTTTCGTTGCACAGCATAAACTGATCTGATGATCCTACTTCAGACAATAATTTGATAATTAAAAGAATGTTTCAATGAAGAACTAAAAAAAAAAATCATGAAGCATAAAGTTACAGTCACCATTAAGCCTTTTGAACTGTCAAAGAAGAACCACTGAACAATAACAACTTCCTCCGGTGTTTGATTCTCAATAAAATAGAGCAATGCATGTACACTAGAGAGCACTGGACAACGAGGCTGCAGCATAAATCAAACATGACCTTAAACTTAAAGTCAGGGACACCAGGGATTAATTAAAGCCCCAATAAAGTGCAGGCATACCAGCGATGGAAATTTTCATCACATACAAGACGGTCCACTCGAGTGAAAATGAGTGTTTGCAGAAAAGAAAGAAGGGGAGAAAAAGAAAAAAGAGACAGCAGGGGTAAAGAGAGAGAGAGAGAGAGAGAAGAACGGTGGTTCAACAGTGAACATAATTAAAGATGGAATACACACAACTCTTTACGCTCAGAGCGCTATTGTGTTATAATCGTCCCTCTGCAGACGTCCTGCTTCGCTTCTCTAGTTTGTTTAAATTGCGTATTTGTCCACAGACTCATTCCATAATTGGGCCTTTTGAAGCACATGTGTGCGAAATATAACAGGCTGCCTGAAAAAAATGCTCCTTAAATTTCATTTAAAAAGAGACAATTTTTTTTGCTTACTGTACCTGTGTACGAGTTATTTATGCGGTCAGATTTTGACTACGCATTTTCTACTATATACAGTAGAACACTGAAAAACTGCAGGCTTTTTGAAATGAAATGTTTCTCTTTTGCATGTACCTGTCTATCATCGGAAAAGTGCACCAAAGCAAAAAAAAAAGTCGAGAAAATTGCCTTTAAAGATTTCATTTCAATTCCACAGAAACACACCAGCACACTGACAGACTAAAATGTTGATTTCATTTGCATTCACCTTAACATGTAGTGTTAAAAAAAAAAGAGAAATGACAATAAGTGCTTACAGTGCTGTATACGCCCACCTTTATTCATAGCCTACAGCTGTTTTTTTCTTCTTCCTGCTACATGTGTTTAACTAGCTCTATATATGTCGTATCATAGGTACGTTTAAAATAGATAGATAAATAAATAAAACCACTTGGAAATCATTTCAGTAAATATGTTTCTGTTTTCATACATATCTGTCAAAGTATGTTATAGGCAACATAGTCAACGTGTGTTTTCAGCCACGGCAACATTCATGGAAGGCTCTTTCTCTGCCGACAGTGTTGGTAGTAATTGGGCTTGGTACAGCTCAACAATCAACAATCAGCTAAAGTGCAACACAAGACAACACATGCACAAAAAGTGCCAATTTATCAAAAGAGTCAGACAGTGTAAATTTAGCCAAAGAGTCTGTGCAGTGTTGCTGTGGAAGTTGATTACCTGTGTGCTGTCGCTCACTAAGACAAATATCCAATACAGCAGTTGACTTCCTGAGCAATACAAGAAGACAGGTTGTGGAAGTAAAAATAAAAAAACAAAACACAAAACACAAAAGCACTTGTGTAACAGAACGACTACTCACCTGATACAGTAATATTTGAAAGATAGAGAAATAAAAAGAAAATGATGCAGATATTTGGATATACAGTACCAATCAAAAGTTTGGATTTATTGTTCTATATTCTAATACAATACAGAAGATTTAACGTATACAGTCCGGAAGGTCTGAGGTTAGGACCACCACCAAGCTCCCGCCCCCCTGTTCAGATGTATAATGGGATAAAAATGTCGCTCTGGATAAGGCCACCTGCCAAATATCATAAATGTAAATGTGGTTCTTGCAAGAACAGTATTATTAAGTGCATTTGCAAAACCTATCAAACACATTACGTTGCAATGATGTTATATAATTTCTATCTGTTGTCACCCAAATGAGGATGGGTTCCCTGATTGAGTTTGGTTCCTCTCAAGGTTTCTTCCTATTGCCATCTCAGGGAGTTTTTCCTTGCCACCGTCGCCGTCACCCTTGGCTTGCTCATCAGAGACATTTCATTCATCATTCATTCATTCATTCATTATTATCTAGATACTTTTTTCACACATACATGCAAAAAAAATCTTTTTTTAAATTTCTTTCATTTTTGTGAAGCTGCTTTGAGACAATGACTATTGTTAAAAGCGCTATATAAATAAAATTGAATTGAACTGAATTGAATTACAAGAATTTGCCTGGGAGTTATTGCAACATTCTCCATACAGCCCTAACCTCGCTCCAAGTCTTTCCAAATGTTTGTGGCATTAAAAGAGGTCCTGGGAGGCTAGTGTTTCTAAGAACTTTCTAAGAAAACTTGATAGTATCCAAGCACTAGGATAATACTATACTGTATATAGAGAAATTAAAAGAGTTTTTACTCTCATAACTGAGTTCCGTTACTCTGCACAATCAAAAGTCCCGGTTTGACTTGCTGTGGCAACCTCTCAACGGGAGCAGCCGAAAGACCAGCAACAACAAATGAACAAATGATTATGTTCATAATCATTCCATAAATTCTAGTGAGCTGCATAAGGATTTTTTTTATTCACTTAGAAAAAAGAAAAGAGAAAAATGTTTGTTTAAAAAATAAAGTCTATTAATGGTTGCTAGTTCTAAGAAGGTCTTTTATGACTGCGGTGATGAAGGACCAAGTGTTACTCAGAAACATTTGTGTGCTAAACAGCGTGACCATCTGTTCCACTTAATAACAGGTATGCTTGGAAACACAGTACACTTGTCAACATACTTTTTTTTTTTAAATGTGCGCATTTTACGCAGCCTCTTAAACCAATTGTGAGTGCGCGCGCACACACACACACACACCCCTATACTGGTTTTTGTGATTTATAAGGACCTAACTGCAGTTAGGACTGCACACACACACACACACACACACACACTGTACACAGAAAACATAGTTTACTCTAATTCCTCTCTGAAAGAAAAGAAAAATGCTGTTCCAACCCCTTCTAGTCCATATACACTTTCTTTTCCTTGTTTTACTTCCAGAGCTCAGCACAGTCCATGTTAGCAAAGCTGCATGCTGCGTTTTTGGTTTTCCTGCTACGTACTCCGCATGTGGCTATATTGTTTTGACCAAAATCATTGTAAATTTTCAAATGCAGTGTGAGCACACAGGTTGGGGCATGTCAATTGGATCGTGAGTGCACATCACTTGTAGTCTTCCACAACAAGCAATTCAAATATGTGCGACTCTGACTTGTCATCAAATAGAGTTCACCTTCGGGTGAAGTCAGTATTGGCTCTTACTTCTTAAGAGATGTCTTCATGCATTTACAACCTCTATATTAGATTACCATAAACATTGACTAGATTCCATATACAGTAGTTATCAACAAACTCAAATTAAGTTTTGTTTGGATCTCCAACCCAAATATGACCTTTGGCATATTAAGACTTAAATCAGGTTGAAACCAGATTGTACAGTAAAAAAAACAACAACAACAATGTTGAATCAATTTTGTGCAAATCCAGTTTGAACGACATGCATAGGAAGTCTGAAATAATTTTCAAATTAGATTCCTAAAGATGTGTCAAATCGGATTTCAAACTGTCCACCATGTCACTTACATAATACAGAAGTTCAAGCCTTTGAAGAGCACTTAAATTCTAATTCTAAAGGGGTGGGGGGGGGGGGGGGGTGCTGGAGCCTATCTAAGGAGACTTTGTGCACAAGGCAGGGTACACCCTGAACAGGGTCCCAATCCATCACGCCTGGACACACACGCACACTACAGGCAATTTGGAAATTTCAGTTAACCTAATATTCATGTCTTTCGACTGTGGGAGGAAACCGGAGTACCCGGAGGAAACCCACCATGCACGGGAGGACATGCAAACAGACAGAGTACAATTTTATTTGACCTATTTTTTTAATTGTCTGTCTATACAGTACAGGCCAAAAGTTTGGACACACCTTCACTCATTCAATGTGTTTTCTTTATTTTCATGAGCATTTACAT
>JAQMYL010000036.1:5195733-5206761 GCA_030014365.1 Clarias pachynema
TTGTGTTCTGTACGCCGTTAAAACAGCGACTTCTTCGAGGGTTAATGACGTAATGGTATTCTCCGGTGGAAGCGCGTGTGGAATTATAACATCACACACACACACCCCACCTTGTGTTAATGCTTATTTGGGCTAAATAACATTAAATCAGTATTTGGTGAATAAAGCATATGCACAGGCTGCAATTATGCTGTTTTTTCTCCTCTTCCGTTTTAAAATCATGGTGACGTTTCGCGAACTTTGCCTATATCGCATTGCTAGCGTTAAACATATTCCACCTTCGTCTATCTTGGCTAGTGTTTAGCGCAAGAACCTCCCTTTAAGTATGCGCGATGTTTCAGATGGTATGGCAAATGTAAACACGTGAATCGGATATGAGTCATAGTTAAAAGAACATGTAAACAGACGGTCAAAAAAATCTGATGTAGGCAGCAAATCAGAATTAGGCATCGAGACCTGCAGTGTAAACGTAGCCTAAGACTCTGCTCCCTCCTGGATTCTACAATTTCCTTCTCCTTTTCTTTCATAGCAGGATTCTGTATGGGATCCAACATCTTAAGGAGGTCTACAAGCTCCTGCTGCATTGTTATTGACTTTGCTCAGCCTTTTCCTCCACCTAGGACAGGGTTCACCAATCCTATCCTCAAAGGGCCAGTGTGGCTTCAGATTTTCATTACATCAAGAAGCCATACATCACAGGGTGCATCTCTCTCTCTCTCTCTCTCTCTCTCTCTCTCACACACACACACAAGCTCATTTATTCCTAGTGGCAAATAGAGTCACCAATCAACCTACCAGCATGAGTAGAAGGACAGACATTAAGAGAAAACCCCAAGAACCCTGAGGAAACACAGACAGTAACCCTATTTTGGGATCTATCAATCTGCCGTTTGGCAACCACTTACACAGGAGGCATATTGAAAGCTACAGTTAACCCGATTCAAGTCATACATATACTTTATACTGTAGATATTTTCCTGGTAGCCAGGATGCACTCAAAATGTATTCCTTAGAAAATTGGATGCCCCAGACTACCCGCTATCAAAACCACTCATCATTCATAGTGCTGTCCAGAGGAGCATGCAGTCCCCTAGTTGCAACTTAGTTCTCCAAAAGTTTTACTTATTCATTTATTTATTTATTTTATTTTTATCCTCCTGAGCTCCATCTTAGCGAGTTCCTCTTTGTCACTGTCACCCTGGTTCGCTCACTTTGGAATAACACACTGATACTGTAAGTCTGTAGATGCGGTAAAAAAGATAAAGTATATTGTATATAAGACCAGAACAATTAGCACAGTCGTATAATCTGCATGAGATGGTTGACATCATAACCACTTGAAAGAAAAAATAACATTGATCCTAAAGAGATTATTAGTATAGCTCTCTGATGCATTATTTGGTATTGAACTCAGACTTTTAGGCCCCCAGGGTGCAGAGCCCATTGCTTTTTAAAGCCCGTACTTCCAACTTTGCTGGGTTTGAGGGACTCTGTAACTCAGGCTTAGTCTTTCATGTTTTCCAGATATGGCATGTTTTAAGAGTCTCACGCTCCTTCATCAGTCCTCCATTTGCTTTTCCTCTCTTGCCCCATGAGTGCATTAGAGGCAAAAGGCTAGGGATGAAGTCCATCCTGCCATTAAGACCACAGAAAAAGAGAGAGAGAGAGGGAGAGAGAGAGAACACATTGCTTTTAAAAGCACCAAGCTGTCGCTGAGGTTAATGCAGCTCCTCTGAGGATTAACCCTTAGTGTTCTGTTTAGGTCTAAATGACGCATTTCAAAGTTTCACACACAAATACTGTACACACACAAGATAGACATCAATATTAGAGATGCAAGATAACAGCTTTAAAAAATATTTTAAGTCATACATGCTCTGTAATAAGAATATAAGAATAAGACTCGCTTTAATGAATATTATTATGGGTTTATCTATATGTATCTCTTCACCTCACCGACTCTCGGTCGCAGCCTGGGTTTATACAGTCTGTAATACTGGGAAGAGAGCAGTTGCCTGACAAAACCCACATTCAAAACCAGTCATAGAAACACTTTCAGCAAGAACACTCATCTGATAACGTTACGTCATCTTAAATGACCCACCGTCTCCTTAGTAATTGTTTCCAAGTGCTTCTGACATACTGTAAGCTACAAACCGAACTAACATCTTACACAAGGATGAAACCCAAACTCCCCTCTAATCAAGGGTCTTACTTGGTGTGTGGAACAAGGGATTGTACACCCTGGTGTGTTAACTCTGTATTTAACGCTATTTGCAGTTTAACCCCATAATCCAGAAGTTAACAGTGGAATAAGTGGAAATATAAAGAGAAACTTGTGAAATGTACAGGACTGTCCACCGCCTCCATGGTTAAATCTCCTCACCTTTTGGCTACATAGTACCGGTAAGAATTTTAAACTACTTTCACCGTGTTAATTACTCTAACTGTTGGTTGCCTCTATCAGTCGCGGTAGGATATGTGTGGCAGGTGTAGCTCAAATCCCACAACCACCTCTTGGGCCCTTGAGCAAGGCCCTTAACCCTCAACTGCTCATACTGTATGTATTATGAGATAAAAATGTAAGTCGCTCATGATAAGGGCGTCTGCCAAATTCCTAAATGTAAAGTAAATGTTGGCAGAGCAAAAAAAAAAAAAAAGCTAATAAAAAAGTTTTGTGGAACTGCATAAACATCAGCATGGGGCCAACGACCTCATCACAGCTGCCCTCCCTCTTGTGTGATGCTTTAATACAGTAGGCATAATAAATCAACACACACACATGTATAAATCGTGTATAAATATATACATGTGATACACTAGATGTATACATACATGTTATACAGATGTCAGTGTTAAAGATTTATATGCTGCAGAAACCAAGAAGTCATTTAAAGCAGAAGAACTTTAACACAAGTTCCTCCATTATGATAAGTATAAAAAAAAATTTTTTTTAAAAACGGAATAGATCATATATGGCTAAATTTAAAATCAGTGGTCGCTGTTATTCCACTTGTTTTAGTTGTACTGTTTGGTATTAAAACATTCTGCTCATGCCAGACAGTAATGGAAATAAACGGATGACTAGGAATAAAATGCCAGTGTCTCTCGTCGTCTCTATCTCTCTCTTACACACACGCCTTTTCAATTTTCTTTCTTTTTTTTTATTTATTAGACATTGTCACAAAGCAGCTTCACTGAAATCCAGATGTCGATTTAGATCCCTAATGAGCAAGCCACAGGCGACGGTGGTGAGGAAAAACTCCTTCAGATGGCATGAAGAAGCAGCCTTGTGAGTTCCTTCTCAAAGGAAACCCATCGTATGTTGAGTGAGACTGGATAGAGTGATTTTAATAACTACGGGCAAACCTACTGTAGGACAGGCAAAATGCAGTTTCAAATGCACTAGAGGGGTTTTATTAATGCTTGATTAATGTTAATAAACATACTGTATATTGTTGATAGTTGTAAAGGACAGTTTATAGGACAGTGTACGAATAACCTTTAATCTTTTCATCACATACATATTGGTAACTTAAGGGGAACAAATCAGTACCCCAGTTAGGACAGAAATAAACTACAGTATGGCACATTTTGTTTGAGTTCCTATTGAAGATAACCGCTGATTTAGATGAATGAAATGCTGTAGTGTATGCTATACCGGGTTCGCCACAGGCGCACACCAAATATATATTGTATTTTTTTTGTCTGTCTCTTTTCTTTCAGCAATCAAAAGGAACTCAACTGCACTCAACTATAAGTCTGTTACCCTTTGACATATCTGATCCTAACCTCCTGCAGTTCATCCTGACCTACTGATTCATAAGCACTGTGAGGTTACAGCTAAAAAAAAAAAAAAAAGGCTGAGAAAGCACTACAAGATAGCTTACGGTATAGAGTGGAAACTCTGTGATCGCATGGGGAGGACATTAAGGGATTTAGTCACTGTATAACAGACTACATCAGCTGTTTTGCCAAAAAAAAAGAAACCTGAAGGAGCTGCAGAATAAGAAGAAGAGGACATTTTGGTTGGGGCATGAAGAGATAACCGAGAAGCTCCATACGGGACTAAATTTAGGCAATACAAAATTTACTGTTAAGTGTATCTAATGTAATGTTTTGCCAAAGTAATCACAGAATTAGTGAATAATACTGTAAAAAGGCATAACATTATCAGAGGTAGGAAAAAGCAAAAATGTAATATTATTTCTTATTGCATCTTTTTACTGTTTTTTAGTACACTGTACTCTTCACTTTCGTAATTTTAAAATTTATACTCAATAAATTTCGGAATATTTTCCCAGAGGGTAAAAGCTCTGAGTTGCTGATCAGAAGGTCAGTGGTTCGAGCCCCAGCTCCACCAATCTGCCACTGTTGATCCCTTGAGCAGGACCCTTAACCCTGTCTGCTCCACAGGCGCTGTATCATGGCTCATGCTGCACTCTGACCCCCAGCTTCCTAACTGGGATATGTGAAGTAAAGGATTTCACTGGGCACCAAGGCTTAAATTAAGAATCATCTATTCATGTTAGGCCTAAAAGGGGATGGTTAAGCATAAGACAGCTTTATGGAGTTGATCTGAATTTATAATAAATCCAAGCCTTGACAAATTACATAGAAGAATGAGATCTAATTCCCAGTATTTTGTTTTAAATCATGGCAGTTTGTATTGTAGCAGCTAGAGTTTTGACCATACTAGAAAACATGTCAGACAAGAGAAATAAAATTTGTAATGCTTTCTCATATTTTATGCTCCTTGTTGCTGTTCAGTAAGAAAAAATGGGACATTATTTACACCGTCACTTGGCAAAGAATACTGCCACTTATTTGTAAAAAAAATTATATTTTTGCACATTTTCACATTTAAATAAAAGTGTCTTTAGCATTGTATTTAAAAAATTTATTATTTATAGTTTATTTTTTCTTTAATTAATTCCCTAGATGGGCAAATAACAATACACTGGAGGCACAGTGGTGTAGTCTTTAACACTGTTGCCTTGCACCTCCAGGGTCCAGGTTCAATTCCTGCCTTGGGGTCTGTTTGCATGGAGTTTGCATGTTCTCCCCGTGCTTGGTGGGTTTCCTCACGGTGCTTCGGTTTCCTCCCACAGTCCAAAGACATGCAGCTTCGGCTAATTGGTCTTCCCAAATTGCTAATAGTGTGTGAATGAGCATGTGAGTGTGTGTCCTGCGATTAAAGGACCCTCATTACCCTCATAACCCTAATTAAGGGTGCTTCATGCCCTAAGTATACTAAGGATTCAGGCCACCTATGACACTGTATACAGGATAATAAGTATAGGCGATGAGCGAGTGAGTGAGTTATTCTGCACAAGATACATCTTTCTACCTGGCTTCATTTTACCCTTTGATAAAGTAAATAACTGCACCCACACAGTAACACCATACTTGGCATAAAAAGACAGAATTGAAGCAGGTACTGTAGACACCAGCTGTGTTAGTGTTTAGGGCAAACATATAACTTTAACCAAAGTATTAAGACAAACTAATTAGTTACTTACTAACCACCAAAGAGAAATTTAAAGTTGTTTAAATTTAAATGTTTAAAATCCTGTTTGTTGATCTGGGTTATTGTACCGCTTTGAGGTTTTATTGAAAACCATGGTGTTTGTTGCAAGCCTGCGTAGGAAAACCTGCTATGACCAGGAAAAGTAGGCTGGAAAGCAGTAACAGGAAGGGAGAGATGGTGTGGGTGTAAAAGAAGTGACAAGAAGAAGAGGCGCAACTTTTTAGAATAGTTTGTTAGAAAGAATTCTTGACAAACCATCAGCCAATGAGATCCAGAGAGCAAAACCCGGGGTTTATATTAACCCTCGATGCGCAAGAACAAAAGGACCAAAGAGTGTATACCCTCCTACATACCAGCAAGTCAAAGAACCTTAAGGAATCCCACACAGAGACAGGGTGAGAACTCACCTTATACAGACCCCAGGTTCAGGATAGAAGCGAGGACTCTGGCGTTGTGAGGCGGCAACGCTACACAAACCGCCCACAAACAGAACAGAGCAGAATAGAACAGAAAACTAATAAGATGCACGTAGCACACCTGAGAGGAACATGCTGAAATAAAAGCGGTCATTAAAACCGCTTGGTGAAAGCAGAACGCAAATGTTAGCAACATCTTTCATTTTTTTCCATTTCTTTTCTCTCCCACTTGTGCCTTGCACTATACAATCTAAAGAGACAGCCTGGGGCGAAGGCTCTGAACATTGCTAAGTAGGGAACACTACGGGAGGGTTAAGTGGTCCTGGTTGGACTTATTCAACCTCCTGGAAAAAAAAGGAAGCAGCGGTGGAAAAACAGTAAAGGCAGTAAAGGCCAATGCTTTCGTAGCGTCTCATGAGCATGTGCACTTTTCAAAGCTATTTATTTCAGGAGCCGGGAAATTGGTGGAGGTGCTGCGTTATACGGGTAGCCATGGTGATTGGAGAAAACCATGACAACCTGTTTTGTGCTTTAAATTTAAACCCATCTAAAAGGTGAATATATGGATATATATATATAAGGGTGTTAAAAGGCTTTAAAAGGTTTTCATCGCCTGCAGTGGTGTGAAGGAGGCCATGAGTCACTTTAAGGACTTTATCCGTTCATTAATTCTAAAGGTAAAGATTTACTCGACTGCTCGACTTTACCAGAATTCTACAGACAATTGGTTAATGGTTGTGATTGCTTTCCTGTGGTACCTAATTCTTAGTTGAAATTGTTCTGATATGAGTTAGTTAAATATTCATACCAGTAAAATAATATTAGAATATTAGTGTCTGTCTCTATTGATAGATTAATTTTTCCTTATTGATGTTTTGTCATTTGTCCGCCATGTTCCTGCACACTTAAGGACAGGGAAAGGGACATTACGTACCTGATGCCAGTAACTAAACCCACATTTCAAACCTGTCATGGAAGTACTTTCAGCAAGAAGTCGCATCTGATAACGGTATCGCATCGTGGACAGCACTTTGTCTCCTTAAGATTCAAGATTCAAATAACTTTATTAATCCCAGAGGGAAATTGCTTAGTAATTGCTTCTAAGCCTCTTGAACTTCTAGTGTTGTTGTTTTTTTAACTGCCTAATATTTTTGATATTTTGGAAAAACTGTCAAGATCAATGTTGGTGTGTGTTACCCGTACGCAGATTTTGGAGAAAACCCACGGTACTGATGACATCGCTTCCCTATTTGATTCAGTCCGCGCCTAATGTCAGAAATGTCAGTATTAGTTAAATGTTATCTGCATATTTTTTAAGCCTAAAGCACAGCATATTCTACATCATCATCTTATTTGCAAAGCACTGAATGAGCTAATGCTAATGCTAATGCTAGCAAATGCCTCCAAATCTAGGATGAATCGCATATTTGTATCAGCAAAACAGAACCTATCAGTTGCTATGTTACTCGTGTTTTTGTGATAAAGCATCAGGTAAACTGGTACTGTAGGTAATCAGATAACCTTTCTGCTTTTTTTTTTTTTGACTCCAAAATATACCTTTAATGAAAAAATCAACAAAAATGCATATAATCTGAATGTCGGTTAATTGTGCTTCTGCCATACGCTGTTGTGACTGACATAATGGTAGTCATGTGTCGCAAAATATAAATAATAGCAGCACAAATCTGAAAAACAAAATATTTTTTGAATTCATTTAGCTATTCCAAAGATCATTTCTTAAGTAATAATTCATCACATAATTTTTTTTTTCAGATATACAGTACCACATGACCACATTTAGAAAATGTATAATTGTCTACATTGTGAAGTGTTCATTTTACAGAGATAAACTCTAGTTTCAGTTTAAACCCTCCACAATGTACATGGGTATTTTTGAGAACAGATGTTTCCCCCTCTCCAAAGAAACTGCCCAGCTGAAAACACAAAAACATGCTGTCAAACCATGCCACACCAGCAGGCGGTGATATATGCCTAGTCGAAAAGGTCATGTTGGCCAATCAGAATCCTGAAAAAAAGTTCTCATGTCACACTCTGATGCCAAATGCAGGCAGTACGGGATAAGATGAACCAGATACAAGCTGTTCAAACCTCATTAATAACAGTTTAGAAATAAAATATCCTCATTTTGGGAAGGAAAAATGGTTTCCAAAATTTTTTTTAGTGACCTTACTTTATCTACACCGATATTATGTGGATGAAATGCCACAATGCATGAGGAAAAGACGTTTTTAAAAAAAATACCAAAACATGTGTGGGCAAGGCCTGAATGTACCAGGGTTTGTGGTTTCTTGCTGATGTTGCAAAAGCATCCACAACGGTTATATTACTTTAAACAAACATTAGCTAGACAAGAACTTGAACAATATGTCAAAACAACATCATCGGATCACCAGACTTCACAGACATAGATGACAGCAGCGCTCCAGAAACATGGCCATGAAGACAATCTGATGAGGACAGAATGTTCAGGGAAACATAAATACCTAAAAAATAGGAAGTGTGTGTGGTCAAAAAAAAAGGTGGGAAAAACAATGTAAATGGGTGGGGCAGATCTAATGGAAGCAGTGATTGATATAAATAATTGGACAGAACTCAATCTTTCAATGATATCTTCATGTTTCGTACACTGGGGGACCCAAAAGCCGTCTCAGAAACTTTTTGTCTGTGTCTGTATGTCCGTATGTCTGTCCAGATGATTTTGTCACAGCATCATGCAAAACTAGCTGGACGGAATTTACTGAAACTTTTCCAGTCCTTCTGTATTTGCCTGAAGTTAAATATGCAGCATGAATAAAATTAAAACTTTAAGTAGAAGTGAAGTTATGATCAGTTTTGTGCCAGATTGCATTTCAGCATCCAACACTTTTTTATGCGGAAAATACAGAAACAACCATAATGCACAAGGCCCCCAAATCCTAACAAAGCCCAAATAAAAGCGCAACACAGCATGATTTACTCCAAAAAACAGTAAGTACACGATGAAAACTCAACCTTCAAAGATGATTGGAAAGATCAGTGTATGTTTATTTTCCCTGCAGAAAGTTTACAACTAGTTTGTCTTATACTGTACAGTATGTTCCAAAACCATGGTGCTAATAAAAACCATGAGTGTGAAACCCACTATGTGATAAAACACGGGTCGTTAGAGCAATCATATTTGCAGCAGTCCGAGGTGAGGGTGATTATTTTACATTGACCAAGTAGCTTATTAGTAGCTTATTTTAAAGTAGATTGTTAATCTACTGTTCATATCATTGCATTTACTCAACATTTTAATTTCAATTATGGTGCAGGTTAGACTTCAGGCAGATATCTAAGTCCTGCAAAAGTTTCATTAAATTTTGTCCAGTGGGCAATTTAAGACACACCCACAGTTTGACGCATGTGCAGTACACTGTCAAAAGTTTGTTTTTTTCTTATAATTCTGGCTCATAACTGCTTATAAATCACTTCTACTAAATATTTAGATTTCATTTATAGTGCAGGTTTAACTTTATGTTTCATACATTGTAGGGCATTAGATACTGTATTTGCCTAAATATATAATTGAAAGAGCGAGTTCTGACCAATGTACAGACAAAAACAATTTCTATAGGTAAGGTTTTAAATTACTTTGGCTTTTAATTAGTGTATTGTGTGTCTTGTTGTGCTTGATTATTTATCTGGTGTACTGTACTGTTTTTTTTTTTTTCTTGTGTTTTGTCATTGTGATAATATTCTTAATTAGTATTGTTATAATGTTATTACTGTCTTTTAATGTAGCCTGCCAAGGGACTGCGAATCTGGTGCAGACTCTAATACAATACAGCAAATGGCAATGTGTATGTTTATTATTGTACATAGTCCTTTACAAATAATAAAAAAGGAAATGAATAAATATTTTAAAGGCATAGTTCTGGCTTTTTTCACATCAAGTGAAAATAGATATATTACTATAGCCATTGGTCCTTAAAAGATTTTCCTTTGGTCCAAAAAAGATTTGGGCTGGGCAGGACCAGTAATCTGACATACTGGTCAATTTCCTAGTGGGCCGACACATTCTACAGCCTATACGATGTATTATTTTTTATTATTTTTATGATTATTTTGAAAGACTAGCCTATCGTGCTAAAACAGCGCCCCATTGGTTTATCTATCCAATCACATGGCACCATAGGTGGAGTGATGAAGTTTCCTGCTCTTCCTATATAAAAACTTTTTGCACCACCGCTCCTATCTTCTTTTCCATCCCTTTTGGGGTCAAAATGGACAGAACTAAGTGAAAATGTGCTACAGAAAAGCTACATGTGGAAAAAGCTTAAAAGTTTGGAAATACGTCCTGCAAAATGTGCAAAGGTTCCAGCAATGTTTGCCTTAGGGGCTTGCTGCAATAGCCTTTACCCCATCAGCAGTGCCAAAGTTTGTGCAGTATCATCAGGCAGATGTAGAATGAGCAGGTGGTGAGCCGTGGAGAAGAGCAGGCGTGTTCTGTAATCAACGATGAGGGCCAGAGTGACAGGCGGAATGAGAAGGAGCAGGAGGAGAGGGTAGTTGAAGTGGTAAGGAGTAGTTTCATGATAACACGGCCTTGCAGGGAAGGAAGAGGGAAGTAGCTTGTGCTAGAATGTGTGTTTTTTGAATGGCAGTACTGTGGTTCCTCAGCATATGAATTTAATCCGTTCCAGAAGACGAGTGCTTAAGGCGAAATTTCGTATAGTGAAATGCATTTTCCCATAAGAAATAATGTAAATGCAGATAATCCGTTACAGCTACCTAAATATATTACCAATATTACCAATTTCCAACACTATAATCATATGTTTGAATATAAAAACAATTAAAACATTTAGACATGTGAATGAAGTAAAATATGGAATAAATTGAGATTAAGCCCAATTTAACCTTAATTTATGTTACATAAGGTGAATAAGCAAATCCCCAAAAGGTGGCTGTAAGCTTCAGAAGCCAACAAGGCCAAAACAATAAACAAAATTCCTTCTACCTGGTACCAAAGAGAAACAACTAACCTGCACCAAAAATAAAGAAACAGAAATACAAGATTCTTCCCTTACTCCCTAACTA
>JAQMYL010000036.1:5216773-5231189 GCA_030014365.1 Clarias pachynema
CTCCCAGCTAGAACTTTTTAAGCTAAGATAGGAGCTCTCTGAGAGAATTCTAAGAAGCTTTGTGAATACGGGCCCTGCAGATTAGGCTAATCATTCTCAAATTGCTCATAGTGCTCTAACTTTCCTGGTATAGGCTCCAGTCCCCCTCTGACCATGAATACAGCATAAAGTGGTATAGACCACGAGTGAGTGAGTGATCTTGTTCATGAACTATGATCAATGCACATAATAAATAAATTATTTTTTTCCTTGCCTTTAATATGTATGATGTAATATCTTTAAAAAAAAAAAAAAAAAAAAACTATTATAACATTTATCAGTTAAACTTTTTCATTATGAGGACCAGTTTATAAAGCACATGAACACGATGAACAAATCAAACAGGACATTAAGACAAGTTGGTTGCTGAATATTTACTATAGAATAATATGGCTGCTGATTACTGATAAAGAAATGGTCCATATTGACATTGTAGCTAGTTAGCACAGGAAACACTTTGCGCCTTCCAATTACCCTAAAGGTCATGTGTCACTTGCAGCCAGGTCTGAAATCTGAAGGGATGAACAGGTGCAAGGAGAAATAACCCCTGATTATCTGCAGCATGTTGAATGAACTGCTCCAAAAAAAAGAAAAGATGCACTAAAATTCTTTGATTACGGATTGGCAGTGGTCCAGACTGCTTTAAAAAAATTTTAGACACAAGGAAAGAAAATCATCAAAATGCAGCAATAGATTGCTAAACTGTTTCTTCTTCTTCTTCTTCTTCTTCTTTATTTTTGGATTACAATGCCTGAAGTGTTTTGGCTTGGCTGTTTAATTTATTCAGCCGACTCTGCAGCCGTTATGTTCGTGCCGTTAAAAAGTAAAGCTAAATAATTTCATAGCACCAATCACACACAAAATATGGTATTTTATAAGTTTTATACTATTTATAATTTTATACTCTGGGGCTACAAAACCACCAACTGTATCTGTGGGTACCTACTGTACAGTATAAAAGGGGCTGTGGTAGCTCGGGGGAGTTGAGGCTCTGGGTTACTGATCGAAAAGTCAGCAGTTTGAGCCCTAGCTCTGCCAAGCTGCCACTGTTGACCCCTTGAGCAAATCTTTTAACCCCTTCTGCTCTAATTATGTTGTATCCTGGCTGACCCTGTACTCTGACCCCACCTTCCTAACTGGGATATGAGAAGAAATCTCATTTTGCTGTAAGTAAGTTAATTAATGAGTAAATACTACTGTAATTAGTCACCTATTAATTGTAATGGAAGAACCATGGTTACCATCAATCATTCACAAAAAATAAAAAAGTAAAAATAAAAACCAAACCTAAGTAACAAAAAAAAAAAAAATCTAATTTGATTAGAGTTTTCTCCTAATTTTGTTAGTCATGGCCAACGTCCAGATACCAGTTCCTTCTGAGCTACATAAAGCATGCTGAGTGCATCGTTTGGAAATGCAGCAGTAGAGGGCATTTACAGGTCGTCCTTATCCAGAGTGACTTGCGTTTCATCTCTTTACACATACAGTATGAGCAGGTGAGGGATATGAGTCCAACCCCAACAGCAGCAAGTTTGAACCTGGTACCTTCCAATCAGTAGTCCAGTTCCGTAACTACCGAGCTACCGCTGTGCTCACAGTGGTGTTACACATTCAAAGGAAACTACTGTACCTCCTTCAACCTGCAAAAGCTCATACTGTAGATGCCCCTGATTGGGTAGCAATACTGTAATCTCTGGAAAATAGGACAAACCCTTTCTTTTGTACCACCATTAAATGTTTTGAATGTGGGTGATTGGGCATATATGCTGTAAGCTCTACACCGATCAGCCATAACATTAACACCACGGCCAGGTGACTTGAGAAACATTGATTATCAATTAAATAATTAAAATTGCAACACGTTCATGGGTACCCGAGGTCACCCTGCACCACTGGGGACCAAAGGCTGGCCTGTCCAGACCAATCCAACAGGAAAGCCAATGTAGAACAAACTGATGAAAAAAAGTAAATGCTGGTCACGAGGTATCAGAAAATCCAGTGCATCATAGCCTGCTGCAAGAGGGGCTCAACAACTCAAGGTTATTGACCCAACTTATAATGAAAAATGCCAGACAAAAAAATTCTGATCCATGGAGGCCCCACCCTGCAACCCACAGCATCCAAAGTATCCATCACATACCAATGCCACACCCCATGGTGTCACGGAAACGCCAGACTTCACCCTCAATCTCCGTTCCCAATCACCCGAGTTCTGAGCACACACCTGATTCACATTACCATCACACCTTAAATACACCTCACTTCCCTGCACTCACCGTCTGATCTCAAACACGGAAACAGACTCCTAGGCTTACCTGATCACGTTTGTCTAGTTCATCAGCGAATCGCTTCATCTCCTGGCTCCTCACCCTCGTCTTCGCTTCCTGGTTCCTTCTCCGCGCTTCCTGACCCCACATCTCGTCTCCTGTTCCGTCGCCATTGTGTGTCCAACGTCATCGCTGTTCGTCTCCCCATCTCCACCAGCTCCTTCATCCCCACAGTTAAGACTTTCTGGTTTTCCTATCTTCAGTTATTTCAGTATACCACCATTTGTCAATAAACCACCCGTTCGGGTTCTGTTAAACACGATCATTGTCTGAGTCTGTGTCCCCGTAACACATGGCGTACCCCTGGTTGGTCCTATGAAGCCATGCCCCAAGGAGTCACAGTTGCTCAGGTGCCACAAGGTGAAGCTAAACCCTACACGGTCTTAAGCTTTTAACGTCCATGGCTCATCAGTGTATACAGAACGTACAGTAGGTTTTGAATTTGCTTCTATCTTGAGAAAGTTTTTGTTAGGATTGGACTTGTTTTGATCTCGGGCATTTGTGTAACTGAATATGATCTTACAGTACATTCATTTCAACTTAATCTTAACTTGGCCTATTCATTAAAAACGACTAACATGTTAAATAATATTGAGTAGAATCCTAGACATTTGACTTATATTCAATGACTGGGGCATCCTTTGTTCTCCTGTGGTGTCTTTTTTTTTTTCATTTTGCACTATAACTTTCTATCTTTTGTCAATCATTACCCAGGATGAGTTTGCAATATAGACAGCCTTGGCTACTCAATATGCATGTTCTATTTATGCACTGACAGAGGAGAGGGACCAGACTCAAAACCTCAGCACAGTTGGTGAAAAAAGAAAGAAAGTTTTAGTTGTAGATCTTTAAGTTAGTGTATAAAAATAATATTTTAATTACAGGTTTTAAGATGCACTCCCATGTATTTTTTTATTTATTTATATTGTCAACATTAAAATATTGCCAAGAAATAAAACTTTTATACATGAATAGAATGTACAGTATAGTACAGTATATATCCTGGCAGGATTTAGAATGGGATTTACAGTTGTGGACCTTCACATACACTCATCATGGACATGAATGTCATGGCAACATAGGACTACAATGATTTTTTGCCTGCGATGGATTGGCACCCTGTCCAGGGTGTACCCTGCCTTGTGCCCGAAAGCCTCCTGGGATAGGCTCCAGGCCCCCCGGCGACCCTGATCACAGGATAAAGCGGTATAGAAGATGAATGAATGAATAATTTTTTGCACTAGTCATTTTGTGAGACCCATTGATCATACAACATACTCATTAAATAAAAGAACCTCCCAAGAATTTGGTGCACCACTTTTTACTTTCTTTTTTCTTCCTTTTTTTCTTATCAATACAGGGTCAAAAACACATTCAGCACACCTCATATTTACTTGAATGTTCCTTAGCAAGGCTCACCCTTAGCACTATCTACAAGCTTCTGGCAGAATTCTGGTTGCATATTTGACCACTCTTCTTGGCAGATTTTGAAGTATTCAATTATATTTTTTCAAGGACCAGATATTTTTGCACAATCACAAGCACAATAAGGTTGAGGCTTTAAAAGCTTGAAACTTTCTCTTTTTTATCCATTTTGCACGCATTCGCGCACACACACACACAAACCATCTCGCTGATTATTTGAGGTTATGCTGAAGATTTCTGTGCTCCCTCTTCATTATTTTGTACCAGTTTATCCTGCGAGCATGCTCAGAGCATGAAGATACCACTTTTATACTTACAGTAACAGTAGCTACAGTGTACTTGGGGTTGAATTCCTCACCTTTACTCCTTTAAGCATACTTCAGGTCAAAAGCGTTCTTCCAGAAAGCTTTTGTTTTTTGTCCATGGGACCTTCTTCTTCTAGGGGTCTTCTTTCTTAAACAGCAGCCTTTTAGTCTATGGTGATGTAAAACTGGCTTGACTGGAAACACTGGTGACACTGGTGTTCCAGCAGCTTCCAGGTCATGGCGGTGGCTTGATGTTTCCTGGGTTGTTCCTGAAAGCGTTTTCGTTCCGCTGAAGGTGAGAGTTCAAGACCTGGGAAAATCTTAAAATCTCTATATATTTTTTTTACAAGTGGCTGCCTTACGGAAAGAATATATATTTCTCTATATATTAACTGTCAATATATAGAATGATTTAGTGTTCTGATCTAAATATATTCACAATATACTGAATAATAAATTGTATTAATACTGTATATTACAATATATTGGTTGCCGCTTTTCATATATTGAGAAATACATTTAAATATATATCTTAATGCATGTAATTTTATATTTAACATTATACTTCATAATATATTGAATTTGATTAAATATGTCGATTTCTTGATATTTTTTACAATACGCTTATGCAAATGAGCCATATACAAGACCATAATGAGATTAAAGCCAGATATAAATGAGATGCATACGTGAGAAATATTATAGTTTTATTGAACATATCAACAAATCTCAATTAACAGCATACAGTGATGAGCCACAACAAACACCACCTGAGACCCGTTAGTGTCCATACTGACCTCTGTCCACCACAACATTAAAACCAGCAGGATAATAATACTAAAAATATTACAGTTCACTATTACCACTAATTTGCAAATCGAGCCCATGCATACAAATAAATACATCAATGAAATGTGCAAAATACAATATACAGTTTTTATTGTGTAATAAATTTACACCAGTAAAATCTGTCAAATCAAGACACTAAATGATACAAAATGTCACACAACCTGACAAAGATATTAAGCGTCACACTGTTCAAATCAAAGTATGATTTAGACAGGTGTTATACAAAGGCCACATCATTGTGACAATCTTCCTGTGAAAAGAATCAGTCAAAAATGAGATAAAAAATTTAAAGGGAAAATTGGTTGCTTGCTGTATGTAAGGGCAACAGGCTGGAAAAGTTCTCTCTCACCAGCTACATCAGTCTTCTCTTGTGGTGGATGTCCAACAGGTTTGTCCAAAGTCTGCAACTCCTGAAGCTGCTTAGTATCTAATGGAACAAAAATAAAATGTATTAAAACATTTGAGATTTACCTAAACACCATTCAGCTACTCAATTCCCAACTGTCTGAAGGTTGAGAGGTGAGCTTGAGCTTGCTCGTCACCTGATTGATGATGTGGTGCTGATGGAGACTCCGGAACATTCTGCTGCAGTTTCTTCTCCTCAAAGGTTTCTGAGGTGACATGCTTCCGAAAAGAGCTAATTAAAGTAAAGTATACTTATTTACAGTATATAATTACCAAGCGAACATATTGGTCTTTATTTATAGAATCTAATTAACTGATGTCCCTAAAGTTACATATTCTAGTAACTACTGTTAAACACTGAACACTCTATAATAAAACTACTGGTTTTCAAAAACTGATCATGAAGTAACATTAACTAATTAAACAAATAAGAAAAGGTAAAAAGTAACTTAATTAATTAACCTCAGTAGTGTTAGTTACCTAGAGATGGTAATCCACAATCCATCCATACAGTACATGGTCCATTCATATATTTTAATATATTAATAAATATAAGCACTAGTTTCCTATATATGGAAATTTATTATTTAATTTATTGCATTATATTTTACAATTTATTGCCATATATTTCTTTTCCCGAATTTATGGAACTTTTAGGATTTATGGAACTCCACCATCCTCTTACGCTGCACTAAGCTCCTTGGATTTTCCCGTTCTACATTACTGTGTGTTGGTTAATCTAATGAGTGCTGTCAAACAAACCATTTCTTATGTTGCCCAGAGCTACCAAATCAACCAGCTATAGTTAATCATGATTACTAGCAGAAAGTTGATAGACCATTAAACGTAAATTAATTATTTAATCACATCACTGAATTAATAATTAATAATTGATTGTATGTGTATGTGTGTAGGTTTGACCTTGTATGTATAATTATGACCCTGTGTTAATTTCAGAAAAGCTTATATGAACTCAACATTGTGCTTGGGTTTTTTCTGTTAATGATGTATGTTGTACTGTACAATAATTCAGCCCCAGTTGAAAGGAATGACTGAAAGCCCAATGTTTCCATGAGATTCATGTTCTTTTGACCAGAACTGTAGTTTGGCAAAATGTAACTTTTTCAAACTTAAAATTTAGATTACCGCAGGGTTTTCTTTGGGATGTAAAAATTTAAATGAAAATAACTTTTTATCCGAAAAAAATAAAATAAATAAAAACTAATAAAACATCTGGATTTATTTTCGTCAACATATCATTTTTGTCACAATCCGCTGCGATACGTTGTTCACTCATGATGGCACGAGCTGCAGTGTTTCTCTGTGCGCGGCGTATCAGGAGTAGTTTGCGCACGCAGTGACGGGATGTTACAAGCACAGTCATCTTTAACTCTTCGTCATCACAGCAGTATTACTCGGGCAGAAGAGACGAGACGATATTTGGGCCCGTTTTCTTGATATCGAGCTGGAGAAAAAAAGGCAATCAGAGGGGAAACAGTGGGGGCACACAATTGATGGGAAAAATACCACAAACCTGAAGGCATACCATAAAAATCACCCAGTTTTACAGCCTCTTTGGGGTAATTACTGTATGTTACCACATGTTAACATAATTATGTTGTGATGTATTTTATTTTACTTTATTTTATAGCTACACTGTTGCCAAACACATTAAGCTAATAATTTAGCAAATGATTGTGACCCATAGGTGCCACAGTATCCCTACAACAGTCCAAGTGTGTAAATTCATATTATATATATACTGTATATATATAGTTTCAAAACACTGTCTTGTCCATACTACATTTTGTAGTTAAAACATATGGGCATGCAGCAGTTGTTGTGATGGTTAAAAATAAATATAATTCACTGAAAACATCAGATGAAAAGATACATTTTAAATGTGAAGTTAATTATTTTGTAAAAACCTTCAAAAATGGTTTCGGCTAGACTAGATTGACTATAGGATTAATTAGTAATAGTCTTACTGCTAAAATATTACATTTTCATTGACTAAAACTAGACTAAAATGTCCAGACTTTTAGTTGACAAAAAACTTGACTAAACAAAAATCGGGGTAAGATTGCCTAAATATGATAAAAACCAACAGGGACATTTATCCTGGGACTAAGACTAAGACTAAAATTGAAAATAGCTGACAAAATTAACACTACTCTGGTTTCCTTATACAGTCCAAAGACGTGCAGAGTAGGCTGATTGTTCTTTCCAAGTTACCCGTAGTGCATGAGTGTGAGTGTGTCTCCTTGATGGAATGGCATCCAGGGCTCCTGGGATGAACTCCAGGCCTCCCACGACTCTGGACAGGATAAGTGCTATAGAGACTGAGTGATTGATTGCATTCTCACTCGCTCACTTTACATATGCATTCTTAGAACTTTGAACCCATTTCATCTGTCCATCTCTTACTTATCACCAGGTCTCGATTTGAGGGTTAATGCGGAGGGATGGCAACCCCCCCCCCCCCCCTGTTGAAAAAAATGACAAAAACCATCCCCTCTGTAAAACCACCATCACCCTTAACATCCCATTTAGATTAATACAAACTTAAATAATTCTTTTGATTGTGTAAAGCTGCTTTGCGACAATGACAATTTTAAAAGCGCTATACAAATAAAATTGAATTGAATTGAATTAATAATGCTGTATATTATGTAATATTTGTCAGGAAAATTAAACATTCAAACTCTCTATGCATGATCATCTACTAAAAACTAAAAAATAACGGCAAGATTTGAACCCCCAACACTAGAGGTGCAATATTTCTTGGTATTTAATGGCCTTAAAGTCTAAGGTCAGGTTACTCTGTGTACAGACACTGCCTAGTCTTAATGTCCATTTATTAATAATAAAGATGTTTAGAATTTTAAGATGTATTCTGTTGATGTAACGTAAATCTAACCAGAAGAAACTTATTAAACGGAAACAGACTATTTTTACAATAGTCATTATTTATATTAATTTATTAAACGCTACTTAATATCATAAAGGCTTTTTTATTGTGCGTGTGTGTGTGTGTGTGTGTGTGTGTGTGTGTGAATGGTTATCATATTTTTATCTTGAGTAAATGTCATACCGGTGCTTTATCAGTTTGAACGTTGTTCTTGTCTGCGGTCTACATATAGTAACTTGGCACAAACCGTATCCTCGCTTAGATTTGTTTAGCGAATCAAAGCATGAAACCCAAAAATCAGTTCCAGTGCATCAAAGGAAATGTGATATATTGTGTATATCGTGTAACACGTTCTCCTACAAGTGCTGGCCGTGCCCTGGTGTAATATTACTTCAGTGAAATATTCTAATAAATTCCTCCCTGTGACCTTACAGCAGCCTGGAAGTTCTTATCCATTCACCTGTTTGTGTCTGTGTGTGTGTGTGTGTGTGTATGCGTGTGTGTTTGCACGCAATAAAAACTTGAGTGTATCAGAGCATTTGTATGTGCACCTGTGTCGCTCTCTGGCAGTCCAATTTCATGGTGTGTCTTGCTTGTTTCTGCGAGATGTTTCCTTCTTATTGAACGCTTCGGATTTGATTTGAGCAGAGGCGGTGGCGAGCACAAAAAAAAAAAAAAAATAAATAAATAAAAAAAACACAGTGGCACGTGTGCGCCACTCGTTTAGAAATAAATCACAGAGGCATCCGCTGGGAAAATGACTTTCAGTGGTGGAGAGAGCACGAGCGCAGATCAGCAACGATTCCCAAAATCAGGCTGATGTTACAGTTTGTTTGTGTCTTTCTTTTTTTTTTTTGATTGTTTGTTTGTTTTGTTTATAGATTTCTCACCCAGTTTAGCGCAGAGCACTCTAACTAGCGTCTCTGATGAAGAACGGAATCCAAGTGCTGCTCCATCCATCATAGTTACTGACACACTCCCCAACATAACATAATGTGTAATTGATCTAAAAACACACACACACACACACACATGCACCTGAGTTTGTGTCCTTTATTAACTTTTCTTCATGGAGACGAGCCAAATGTCCTCATAATCTCATGTGCTCCTATCATTATCATTATAGTTATGCTTGGTCACCAAAACGAAATCTTCACCCTAAGTGTATTCCCCATAATCATAAATCTCTATATGCGTACTTCCTAATTAAATACAAAACCCATTTTAAAACTCATCCATTAAAAACATGCAATACACTCATTCGTGAGCAGCCAGAAAATAAGAACCCCACAATACTCTTTTGAAACATAGTGAACACATGCAAATACATAGACTAGCCCTTAAAACTATATGAACAACCCCTTAATACATAAAACAATCATGTAAAACACTACTGTAAATACATACACTACTACATACACCTAAATGCACATATTACCCCCTTAGAAAGTATGCATACACCACCTGTCTGGACCATTTTGTTCTTTATACAGGGTCAAGGGGGGCCTGAACCCTATATCAGGAGTCTTAGGACACAAGGCAGACATTAATACATGCAATATACTACATATACTGTATACTGTACAGGGCTAATGGAAAGACCCTTTCACAAGTTCCAAATTTTGTTATGATTCACACTTTTTTTAATAGATTGACTAGTCAATGAATGATGCTACAAGTAAGGCACTGTTGGAAGTTGTTTTTATTTTTATTTTTATCATTTTTATTTGCAGAATCTTTCGGGCTCAATCAGGTTGGATGAACACAGCCATTTCCAGGTCTCTCCAGAGATGCTGAGTTCAGGTCTGGGCCACTCCAAGATGTTCACAGAGTTGTTCTGATGCCACTCTTGTTTTTTCTTGATGATATGCTTTGTGTGATGGTCTTGTTGACATGTAAAAAATAATTGCTCCAGCCTGAGATCCTGAGGACTCTGAAGATTCGCACAGGCTTTAACTGTGTTTTTCTGAATCCATTTTTACTTCTGTACTAACTAGTATTCAAGTCCCAGTCACAAAAAAATATCCCCACGGAATGATGCTGCACCGTGATTGACTGGTAATAAGGTGATGCTTAGTGCCTGATTTCCTGATTCCAAATAGTTTCATCAGACCAGAGGACTTTGTTTCTCATGGCCTGAGAGTCCTTCAGGTGCTTTTTGGCAAACTCCCAGCCAGCTGTCATGCACCATTTAGTGATAAATGGCTTCTGTCTGGCTGCTCTACCATAAAGGGCTGATTGGTAGAGTGCCACAGTGAAGGTTGTCCTTTTGTAAGGCTCTGAGATCTCCACAACAGGAGTCAGGATCTCATTTATAGAGACGATTGGGTTCTTGGTTACCTCTCTAACCAAGGCACTTTTTTCCAGATCTGGGAAGTCTGTTGGTTTTTCCAAATGTCTTCCATTTCAGAATGATAGAGGTTACCATGATCTTGGCCGCTTTCAATGCGGCAGAAATTTTCTTGCAATCCTGTCTCTCAGGTCCTCAGATATCCTCTTGACCTCATGGCTTTGTTTTCTCTCTGACATGCACATCTGCTGTGAGACTGTATTAACAGGTCCATGCCCTCACTAATTATGTAAAATTAATTTATTTAGGCACAGGCAGACTCCAATCAAGCTGTAGAAGCATCTTAATGATCACTGAAAGGAGTGGGATGCACGCGTTACAAGTATAATAACAATGGGTCTGAATACTTGCGTAAATGGTAGTGATGGGAAGTTTGGATCATTTTAGTGACTCGGTTCTTTGAATCTCGCTCAACAAAATGAACAAATCTTTTTTTGAGTCATTTAGCTCATTTCGTTCTTTTGATCAGAAATAAAATAAAATGTTACCATTTCACTAAACAGACCTCCAACACGTCTACATACACAAATGTAGGCTATAGTCCCAGTAATAAAAATATTATAATTTATATAATGTTTTAAAATGACAAATATTACAACTAAGGACATATTATCATAAAGAGAATGAGCAGCTCACCTTTCATCCAAATCGTTGGTTCTTTTGTCACGTGACTCTCATAGACGGTATGCAGTGCATTACACAGGAAACAGAATTGAACAGTTCTTCTCATGAGTCTTCTAGTCCGAGTCGTTCGTTCTTTTGAATCAATTACACTGCATATTATCTATGGGAGCCACGTGACAAAAGAACCAATGATTCGGGCCAAAAGTCTCAAAGGTAACTACTTATTTCTCTTTCCTGTACATAACCTACGGAGGTTTTGCAATGCTTTGCGCATGCGTGCCCAGTAGAAAATGAATGAATGACTCTCTGAGTCACGTTAAAGATTCGTTCAAAAAGAATGAATCGTTCATGAACGACCCATCACTACTAAATGGTATATTTCAGTTTTTATTTTTTAAAGAATTTACAAAACACTTCAAACACCTTTGTCATTGTCCTTATAAACTTCATTTTCATCAGAACCTTTAAATATATTTCCTTACTATTCTGTTCATTTAAAGGTATATCTGAGATACTGTATTTACTGTATGTCCTCTTCCATTAGTGTGTGCACCCTAAATCCAGTAGAGCTTAAAAAAAAGGACTGTAGTGGGCATGTCTATGATCAGAGCAAACATAGATGATTAATCACAATATGCAAGACATTGGTTAGCCTCAAAAACAGAAAAAGAACATTTTAGCTTGGCAAAAAAATAAATAAATCAAAATGAAAAATGTCAGTGTAATACTGGATTGTAGATGGATGAGAGCAAATTGTAGCAGAATGATAAGCAGAGAGACGTACAGTATGAAGATGAAAAGGAACTGGTGATCCGCCGAAGTGTTCAGTTCTATTTCATCTTATTATGTGGGCATGTATGGCTGTACATGGAACTAGTTACAGTCACTTGTACTTATCAGTCCTATAGTATAGTATAATATGCCATAGTATAGTATAGTATAATGAAATATAATCTGCTCAGGTTTATACAGTGCATTGGACAGCACATTACAGCCCGGATGGATGATGCATCAGTGTATACAACAATCAAAGATTAATTTTTTTCTAAGGGAAAGAAGTGGATTGATCGACAAAGTCAAAGTCAATCACCCGACCTGAGCCTGTATTTTACAACATTTTTAAAACATGCCAAGCATAAGACAGGAACTTAAGACAGATGGAGTAAAAGCTTGGCAGAGCATTACCAGGGAAGAAACCCGGCATCTGGTGATGTCTATGACTTCCAGACTTCAGGCAGTCCTTGACTGAAAAAAATTTGCAACTTCATATCAAAATGACTATATAATTTCACGATTATGTTGTGCTTAAATAAATGCTACGAGTCTATACTTTGAGCTCATTTTTATAATTTAATTTCATATTGTGGTAATATTTTTGGGTCTGACTGTATGTGACATAAATGTACAGACCAAGCAAATGTTTGCGACTTCCTAAATCCACGCCCTAAATATATTCCCTGTAAATATAGAACACTGTAATAGATTTGCTCTAAATGCACCTCCTCTATATATACACTCATTCTAACTATTTGCACACTCCAGGCGACCCCAAACACATTCTCCCTAAAGGCATGTCTCATAAATATGTGCATCCTAAATGCATGATTACTAAATACATGCTACCAGGATATTATATGACGCCAGAGTGCATTAAATCCTTTAATATGCCTTAAAATATAACACCTCCTAAATGCATGACTCCGAAATATTATGTGCCCTTTACATACCATACAACAGCAATTTCTCCTAAATATGCTATTATAACATTCGCTCACTCACCCACTCACTCATTCTCTCTTACACACACACACACACACACATATATACACACACACATATATACACAACACGCACGTCCTCTCCTTGCCAGCCTCGTGTCAGTGATGGAACAAATTGGAGCAATCAGCCGTTGTCGTCGGCAACACGGGGCCAGGCTTTGCAAATTAGCATCCATTAGCATAACGACCCTGGCGCGAGAGAGAGGACGCCCTGCTGCGTATCCCACAATTCCACTGGGTTGATGGGTACACTCGTTAACGCGTTTGTCTTGGTTAGAGCCGAACTGGCAGCGCTGAACTTTACACACAAATATTTATTTAGAAAAGAAATTTGGCGTGGTGAGGACAAAAAAAATAAAAGAGGAAGAAACTGAGGTGGCGAGGTGGGAGAGCACATGCAGCGAGATCGGCGTCACGTCTAGCTCTTTTACATTTCAACACAATCTAATGTCTAAACAGGTGTGTGATGGAGTGGCATCAGGTGGTAAACTTATCAGACTGGACAACATAAGCGATATAAAAGAAATATTAAGAATGGAGGGATGTATGACGGGTTCAATCTCACTGCCCAGCATGTGGCGAACAAAAGGAATCATGCTAGCATCTGTGTGTGTGTGTGTGTGTGTGTGTGTATCTAGATAGTTTAGTAATATAAGCTATATCCAAGCTAAAGGTGGTACACATTGCCACTATCTGTCTGAATTTGGATGTATAGCCAAAGTAGACATAACCTGAAGCAGCATATACGTAAACCTGAGACACAAAGAGACACAATGTAGGCACAGAGAAAGATCTTTTTTAAAACATCATCAACAAAAAACATGATTGCATTTTCAAATTGCAGTTTTCATTGTCATAAAATACTACGAAAACCTCAAATTATGCTCATTTTCTCATGAGGTCACCCTAATTTTCAGTCTATACTCTGATTATGACAGCTTTACACAAGAGCAACACCACATCTCACCTCGAGCTAAAACCAAAACCTTAATCTTGACGAAAAATAAGCTTGTAGTGGGAAAAAATGGCCGTAGTTTACAATATAAATTTTTTAATGTACAGTATGAACCAGCCAGTGGCGGCTGCTAGCTTTTGAAACTGGGGAAGCTACAGTAGCTGGTTAGTTTCTCCTTCCACGAGCTACTTTACTTATATAAACGAACTAATTTTACAATGCTGAAACAAGGAGCAAAGTCAAGAACGCTATAATATGTTTGTTTTTTTTTTATTTAAAGAATGATTTGTACAACCAAAAATGGTTTATATCACCAGCGAACAATACAGAGTGCGGCAGTTCTCCGTACCACTTCACCTGCAAATCCGCACGGGACTGAACTCGAATCTCTGTAGCGCTGATGTATACTTAAGACATGCTGTCAATCAAAAAGGGGGTTCCGCCCTTT
>JAQMYL010000036.1:5246454-5264241 GCA_030014365.1 Clarias pachynema
CATGCAAACTCCATGCACACAGAGATGGGAATCGAGCCTGGCCGGGAATCGAACCCGGACCCTGGAGGTGCAAGGCGTCAGTGCTAACCACTACACCACCGTGCCGCTGCGGTAATATAATATTTTAAACTGTGATAACAATTTTAATGAAACTCTTATTATACACCAGCTTGTTAAACATTTTAATAAATAGCAATAAAGCCACACACTGTAGCCCTACAGTAAATTACTGTTATTGTCCCTATGGTGATTTAAAAACACAAAGACTTTAAGTAATTATCAATATTATTTGGGCCCTGTGTATTAGAGTGCAAGTGAGATTTAGCAGTTTAGCAGTGTGGTGAAGGATTTTCCCCCAGAGGAACATTTGCAAAGAGACATAAGTCAATAGAAATCTAAAGAATGCAGTCAGTAATCAAAGATAGCCTCGGGTTTGCCTGTAGCAAAACTATACACTCATACATCAAACAGAGGCATCTGACATGCAGCCAATAAAAGGAGCCATCTAAACACATCAAAGAAATAAATGTGCCTGCAAAGCGCTAACCGTCTGTCTGCTGCAGAGCAATATGTGCCTTAAAATAAGAGCATGGATGAGTGTGCAAGTCTGAGTCTGTTCCCCAGAACTCCTAATATCCCATTAGTTATCAAACACTAATTCAACATTTCCTTCGGCTTATTCAATAATCTGTTACATAACTGTAAAGAAGATCAATTTTACTGAAAGGGAAGTGCAGTGGTTTTCTTCCTGCCTAGAAGGAAGCAAGGATCAGATGACATAAAGAAGATGCACATCTGCAGTATGCAAACTATCCAGTGGTGTCCCTCAGGGACAAGTGCTCAATTTCCTTTACACCTGTTTTATAATGTGACCTGTTTTACAGTATAAGTGAATAATGAGGAAATCGAGATGGTGCATACTCTCCAAATTCCCCCAAACTTACATCTGGAAGATTCATTCATTCATTCATTCATTCATTCAACTTCTATACTGCTTATCCTGTACAGGGTCGCATCCCTGGACAGGGTGCCAATCCATTGCAGAGTGCACACACACACACACACACACACACACACACACACACACACAAGCTATTTGGGAATGCCAATTAGACCAATCTGCATGTTTTTGGACTGTGAGAACACGCAAACTACATACACACAGACCTGAGGTAGGAATCGATCCCTTGACCCTGGAGATGGGAGGTTACGTACTGTAAATGTACATTATTCTATGTATTCCAACTTAAAAATATGCCATCTTGTTTAATTACTCCCCGTTTACATTAGTATTTCCATAATAAATATGGCAATGTTTTATTTGATGAATGAATGGATAGGACTTCCCTCCGTGCTTCGTCACAGTTGTCGATATAGTGTGAGATGCAACCACACATACAATGGAGAATCTAAAAGTTATTTTTTTTTATTTATAGAACAAACAGGAATATTCACCGAGCTGCCATATCATTAACACCACAAAACATTAACACATTAACACTGATTAACAATTATAATCCAGTAAGCTGGTGACAGGGTCAAGGGTCACCCATGCCCATGGGGATCAAAAGTTAGCCCGTCTAGTCTGGTCCAACAGAAAACCCAATGCAGCACATATTGTAGAGGAAAGTCAGCACTGGCAATAATAAAAAGGCCCCAGAACACCCAGTGCACCACAGCCAGCTGTGCATGGGGCCCAGCAGGCAAAAAACTCAAGATTGCTGACCTGGCCTCCAAACTAATCCAATTCAGTACCCATAGGAGGTGCTGAACAAACAGGTCTGATCCACAGAGGCCCCTCCCTTTAGTTCTTGTGGAGTCATGCTCTGAGGGACCAGAGCTGCCCTGGTGGTATAAGGTGAGACTACAGAATTCTTGGCATTGGTGTAAGTCCTAAGCCAAATGCCTTGGGTGAACATAAAGTGCATATGCATGACATACTTCTGCGATTACATCAAAGAGCAAGAGCCATTCGCACATTCTATTGAAATCCGGGAAACAAAGAGAGGGAATTTTTTATGCACATCTGGCAGCGACCCATTTGAAGTACTGCCGTATGAGGAAAGAGGACAAAGAGAGAGAGAGGAGATGTGAAAATTAACACAGTCACAGAAAAACACTAACAAACTACTAATAGGCTGAAATATTTTCAATGAAATGGTTTCTAACCAACAAGTCAACTCAGGTGCTTTTTCATTCCCTCATTGTTTTGCGCAGAGATGGCTGGTCGTGATATCAGATGGGAATGCTGAAATCCAATATGTATTAGCGGCTTGACAATGAAACTATTCGGATTGAGCAATGTATCATATTGGATTTGATTCTATTATATTTGATTCAACTTTATGGTCATTGAGCGGAGTACAAATGCAAAGCCAAAGAAATGCAGTTAGCGTCTAACCAGAAGTGCCATGCAGCAAATTACATTAAGTTTGAAGTGCAAAGAGACAATTAGGTATGGAGGCAATGCAAGTGGTGAGCAAACGGCATGATGTAAGTAAATGACAAAAGGATTACACTAATGTAGCCAGAGGTGGAAAGTGGTAGTGTGCATCCTGTTTAAAGTTGTCCCATGCAGAGGTACACATACTGTAGGTGTGCTGTACAGTGTAATAGGGCTGAGTGCTGGAGTAATCTGAATGGAGGAAGCTGTTGGTGTGGCAGAGGAGGCTACTGTATCACTGGGAGGAGAGTGAGAAAGCCTGTGGGTCTTTGGTTGGGTTGAGAGATGCCCTTGATTCAGCGTTTCACCCTCTGTAAACCATGTGTGTGATGGAGGGTTACTGGGCAACAGTGATCAGGCATTTGAGCAGCTTCCATAACACATGAGATTCAGTTTGTCACTATGCTCTCAATGGTATAACTACAGAAGCTCACTAGGATACAGGTAGATAGTCAATCCCCTCAGGAAAGACACTTTATCAGCTTGGAGGAGTTGATGGCCCTGGTGAAGATCAAAGGGGATGACAAGGTCTCAGTGACTGCATAATAAGAATGACATGAGGCAAGTCATTACTCACATATATAGACACAGACAGCTTAATTCAGGATTTATTGAAAAAAATGTTTCAGGTCCACTATGCTCTACTTTCTTATTTATCATGTTTACTCTGAATATCGGTAAACCTGGTAAATAAGAAAGATGTAACTAAACAGACAGTTTGTCTCTGATGGCTTGTGTCAATGGCTTGAATACTTTAAGGACTGAAATTACCCCCCCCCCCCCCATCCCCCAAAATCCCCCAAAATTTGTGCCTGTCTCCAACAGTGAACAGTTAGGTAAATTGTAGCTGGGGTCAGAGTTCAGGGTCAGTCTTAAGACAGCAACCCTGAAGCGAATAGGGTCAAGGCCCTTGCTCAAGGGGCCAATAATGGCAATGGCAGTGGTTCAGTGGGATTTGAACCACTGACCTGCCTATCAGTAACTCCGTGCCGTAACCAGTCGCCATGTGACCCACCACTGCCATGTGATTAGGGTTGTACTATCTGGTGTAGCAATCTGTATGTAAATCTGGTTCCTCTGGGATCAGGACTGGCACTGTGGCTGGGTTTTGGGCATTGGCTGGGAGGTGTTCACTCATATTGTCTAAGGGAGTTTTTCCACCATCTTTGGCTTGATAATTATATACAAAGTTGTATATAAATTGCCTACATTTTTGTTTTACATTTTTCAATTTTCTATTCCTTTAAAGCTTTATTATGTCTGCAAAGCTGCTTTGTGTCACCAATTGTTAAGAAAGAGCTTTACAAATAATTTTGAACCCTTTTACTCACTCATTCTTTATACCTCTTATCCTGTAAAGGGTCATGGGAGGCCTGGAGCCTGGGACTCATGGCACAAAATGGGATACACTGGGTTCCAGTCCATCGCAGGGCATGAGCATGCACATAGTCTGGGCAATTTGGAATACCAATTAGCCTCGTCGCTCTGTCTTTGGACTGTTGAAGGAAACCTGAGCACCTGGTGGAATCCCACCAAGTACTCAAACCTCAAACCCTCAACCCAAGAGGCGCAAGGCAAAAGTGCTAACCAGTACACCACCATTCCACCCTTGTGTAACAGGTGATTGTGTAGTATTTTATCTAGTCTCTACTAAGCTTGATTTTAAATTATGAATGCTGTTTGAAAAGGCACACCACCTCTACTAGATGGTAGGCACATTATAGTTTCAGTTCTTTAAGGCAATCACATCAAAAGACAAGCAAGCCAAGCTTCAATACTTTTAGACCAAACTGTCGGCTGGTTGAATAGATAAAAGAAAAAAAAAGAAGAGAAAGAAAGGACTTTAAGACGTTTTCGACCTGCAGTTTTAATGTCATAATGGTGGTCAATGGAGCGCAAATGCACATTTTGCTCGGACATAAGTGCCGTTTTTGCATCCCGATGTTTCTCTTTATCTTTCCATCGCTTTTTTGAATTCAATATAAATTGACCTTGAAGTGATTGAAGTCATGCTACATTAGTTAGTCTTAGACTCAATTTAAAGAGTTGCCAAGAGTACCTAATAAGAACTTCCTGTCCTTATTAACAACACTAGTAAAAGAATACTCATAAGCGGTAATAAAAGTGTGAAGTCTTGTTTTTCTCTGGACTTTTACACTGTATATTCACTGAGGCATTAAATTTTATCTGCTCAATTGTGTTTTAATTGTTTGTAAAAGTACATTTCTTTAAAAAAAAAACCTGTGCATAGCTGTGTGTTACTATCAAAAGGTAGGTCTGATAAAAGCAGCAACATAATTTTCCAAGAAAAGTCTCTCTCCCTCTCACACACACACACACACACACACACACACACACACACACACATACACACACACACATACACTTATACAATTTAGACAAACACGATAACTGTACTATTTAATTGTCAGTGTTTCTGATTCTCATTCCGGATGTACAAATTCAATATTCACATGAAAACAGGTGGATGGAAACACACACTGGCACCAGGCTTGGCACGTGCCAGCCCCCCTACTGTGGCTCCATCAGCATCACTCATCTGTCTCTCCTCTCCCCCCCTTTTTTTCTCCTCTGCCTGACAGCTGTAAACGACAGATGCCTCTCCTCTGCTGTCTGCCTCTGAGCTGCGAAGGCTAACAATGCTCTCACTCAGCTAAACGCCTCAAAATGGCAGCACAGTCGAGCTCAGTGGCCTGCAAACAACCAATAATAACACAATCTGAGTGCTCTACAAAATGGGGCAAAAACGAGTGGAAAAAATGAAAGTAGATTCAGTTGGGCTTTTGCCCAAGTGCTCTTTTTCCGGCTAGTTATTAGTTATTGCAAAGAATCGCCTGCAGAGATATGAAGAGGAATGCAGATTATAAATGCTGGTGCACATGAATGATATGGACTTAATACCACAGCATTAGTTACATTTACATGAACAATATTTCTTTAATCCGATTTAAATGATTCCAATTAGAGATGCAAACTTAACTGTTTATGGGCGCTGATCTGATAAGATGTGTGTTGGTAAGTTCAAAGCATTTAATCAGAATATTTATCAGAACTTATAACTAAATATAACAGAGGAAGGAGAGGAAATTTAGGTTCGGTGAAGGTTCTATTTTTGATTTTTTTCTTCTTTTTTTCCCCGATGAAATCTTGTGCATTGTGGTTGATTGCAAGAATTCAAGTCTTACCTATGACTGGTTACTACATGTGAAATGGTGATCCAGTTGTTGCCAAGCAAAAACTGCTGGGAGAAAAATTTTTTCTCACTGAGTTTACTGGTCAGGAATGGAAGCAAAATTTCCTTTCTGGAAACCAGTCACATGACCTGCTGTTACCCCAACATGGGGCAAACATGCACAGAAAGAATATATTTAATCAGAAAAAAGATAAATTATCAGATCAAGAGTTTACTTGGCCAATATTTACCTATTCTACTGATTACCAAAAGGTTAAAACTTCAATAATCAAAATTGGCCAGTTCAATGATTGATTAAAATAACTAACTGCTATAAAACATAATAACGTGGTTGGCTTTCTGAATTTGATGTAATTGCCAAGCAAACATCCCAACCCCCTCCCTGCTCCTGTGTGAGACTTGGTTGCGTATAATCCGTCCCTGCACACAGCAGCTGTTATACAAAATGAATGATTTTATCCTGTTCAACTACACTTGTTGGGAAATGTAGAGCAGGTGGTTTTGGAGAATTCTTCTTGAAATGGTGGTTTGGGGTCGCACCCCATAACATTGTTGAACCCAAATGAACCCAGATGATTAGTGGAATATTAGGGTTCATACTGTATAAGCACGCCTAGTGTTTAGTTTGTCAATCTGATTACTGAGAGGTTGATGAATTGCAGTTTTTTTAAAAACTTTTTTTATATACACAAGAAGTATCAGAATGGCACAGTGGCACAGACCACCTCAGGTCTGTGTGCATGGAGTTTGCATTACATCCACCCCGTTCTTGGCAGGTTTCCTCCGGGTACTCTGGTTTCCTCAACAGTTCAAAGACATGCAGATTAGGCTAATTGGCGTTCCCAGATTGCCCGTAGTGTGTGCGTGTGTGCCATGCGATGGATTGGTACCCTGTCCAGGGTGTACCGCAGCATACACCGTAAGTCTCCCTGGATAGGCTCCAGGCCCCCATGACCCAGTACAGGGTAAGAGGTACTGTATAGAAGATCAGGGTGAGTATTGTACTCTGTTTAGTACCTGTACTTGGTACTTGATTGAAACAAATTCCTGTAGTATTCCTGTAGTACTGCGAAAAGTGTGGGCACAGAAGCTCATAATACTTGTATTTGTAATGCTAATATTTGTAAGTCAGTCTGGATAAGAGCGTCTGTCAAATGCCTAATTGTAAATGTAAATGTAATACAAAGCACAGCAATTTTTGCTTAATAGATTAATATTTGTGGAAATTACACACCTAATTCATTAAGAGTTAAAGCAAGAAATTGCAAAGCACAATTTGCATCACCAAACATACATTTATTAACTCATTTCACTGAGGTATGGGTTTGTAATACACCAAAAAAATAAATAAATAAATTCCAAATGAGCTTTGCAGGAGTGTGTGTGTATGTGTGTGTGTGTGACTAATTATCCCTACAAGGTTATAATATCTGACAGTTTTGACCTTATGGGGATGTTTGTCTGGTCCATATGAAGAATATTTATTTATTTGTTTGTTTGTCTGAGCAGATTAGGTGCTTACTTTTAAAGCTAATGTTGTACGAGTATGAATTAAATGTTAGAAGAATAAGAGAATATAAAGAATATAAGTTATTTCGAGGTTTGTAATCCAAACAAGCAGTAAAATCAATTTGGTTAGCAAAGAGGGCAACTCCGGAACGCTAATACACAGCTAAGTAATGTAAATCAATGCAAACGAGAAATTGCAAAGCACAAAGGGAAAACTATATATATATATCGCAGCTAACAAGATACAGCTGCGAGTGGTAATGAGGATGCAAGTGGTTACACTCAATAACTAAGACTGAATATTTCAACTTCATACTGTAAATGAAAATCTTCTCATTACAGAGCGCTGTTATGTTCTACACTGTGATTGGACAGAATGAGTGTTGATTAGTTTTCCATGAAAGCAGCTCCAAAAGTAATTTCAGCTGCAGGAAAACAGAGGATTGCAGAATTTATTTCTATAATATAGGTATTATTTTATGCTGGACAATCTAAGTCTATGGCAATGATGTTGATGGGAATGCCTTGACTGCCAACTAGTCTAATCTTTCTTGTTATTAATTTGTAGAAGGGGCGTTCAAGTCAAACCAGAACTTACGATGGTGTAAAATGACTGACATTTACAGAAGACTGCAAGCACAGTTAGCACAGTGAGGAGACTCTTAGCTGCAGTGAAACTCTTGAATGGTGCAAATGTTTTAAAGAATGGCGAACATCTGTTAATGACGAATCTAGCCGAGGTGACTCGGTGCCCAGTCGTTTTTGTGAGCATTTAGTGGAACACCTGATCCTTGAAAATCGATAGATAACTTGTGATTACCAACTTGTGGAAGAGATGCATCTGTGTGTGGGAGCTGTACATGTATCCCCTTGCACATTACAAATTATTTATATCAAGTTATTATTGCCATATCCACTGTACAGTTATTAGGAGCTCCTGGTAGGCCAGCGTTTTTAGACGTGAAGGAGGCAGTCCGATTATGGCTCTGGTGTACTGAGAAACTTTCTACCTTAATAGTATCCAACACTATCTAAACACTGTGATAGGTGCATTAGGGTAGCAGGGAATTATATACAGAAATAAAGGTGGTTTTTACTCTCATTAATGTGTTATGAGTCCTGATTTGACCCGAACACCCCTTGTATATTAGAAATACTCTTTTACTATATACTCATACTATAATATACAATATAAGGTATTTTGAATATTACAGATATTACCTGTTTGGATAAGATTAAAAGTGACAGTGACAATTATAATGCTATGCTAAATATTACAAGCATTTAATGAAGGTATTTATATATGGACAGACATACAGAAAACATCTTAAATTTCCTCAGAGCTCATAGCGAGAATATGGGCAAGGAGTAACTTTTTATATAAACATCTTTATAAGACAACACAGGAAGGCAGTTATTTTAAATGTCAAATACCCCGCAAATATTTGGCTATCGTAAACAGTTGACCTTGCTGTGACCTTGGCCATGATCAGATCAATTTTTGAAATCCAATCAATTCATCTTACAGTCATAATTTCGAATAAAACCTTCAACCACTCATTCTTGAGATTTCGTGCTAATGAGAATATTTGGACTGAAGTACAGATGGACAGATGGGTGGATGGACAACTGAAAAAAAAGACATAATATTTCCACCACTGATTTATATATGATATAAAACATAAGATAACTTCTTAACTTTTTGAGAGGCTTACTGTACAATAAATTAAGAAAATCTATCTATCTATCTATCTATCTATCTATCTATCTATCTATCTATCTATCCATCTAATATATGATGCAGTTTTAAGCATAAATAGAGAAAAGTTCAAAGGATCTGGTTATGTGTATAACCATTTTATGCATGAAAGAGTTAAATACAGAGACGAAAGAGTGGCTGCTGAGAAAATGACTGAACGACTGAACAAGAGAACATTAATCAAATGGTGACCCATAAGTGCAGAACAAATTAAGAAACGAAAAACACAACGGTGACTGAGAAATCACATCAGCAAAACAAAACAAATCATAACAACAACAAAAAAATTCATGACAGCATTAACTCAAAATACAAAGGGTATAACTTGATTGAACATCGCACACTAGTTGCTCAGCCTGAGATAAGGGGAAAACAAAGACCTGTATTATGAGGCTAAATTAATCTAGTGGTGCTTTTATTAATAATAATTATTATTATTATTATTAGTAGTAGTAGTAGTAGTAGTAATGGTGGTAGTAATAGTAGTAGTATTAGTAGTAGTAGTAGTAGTGGTGGTGATAGTAGTAGTGGTAGTAATAGTAGTAGTGGTAGTAATAGTAATAGTAGTAGTAGAGGTAGTAATAGTAGTAGTGGTGGTAGTAATAGTAGTAGTAGTAGTGGTAGTAATAGTAGTAGTGGTAGTAATAGTAATAGTAGTAGTGGTAGTAATAGTAATAGTAGTAGTAGTGGTAGTAATAGTAGTAGTAGTGGTAGTAATAGTAGTAGTAGTAGTGGTAGTAATAGTAGTAGTAGTAGTGGTGATAGTAATAGTAGTAGTAATAGTAGTAGTAGTGGTAGTAATAGTAGTAGTAGTGGTAGTAATAGTAATAGTAGTAGTAGTAGTAGTAGTGGTAGTAATATTTGTAATCTACTGTAGGGCATTCATTGAATTGTATTTAAGATATGGTTTTAAGGTGGCATGGCATTAATTTATGCTGAAAACATCTAAAGGAAGTTGAGTCATTCTAATAAAAGAATCACTCTTTACTTAGATAATGAAAGCAACTTCATATTAAAATTGTTTTATTGCTGGTTGATTTGAACTAATTTAACTAACTTGGTTGATTCAAAGCTCCCTATCATTTGTCCTCATCTTCCTGGATGTCTCAGCTGCATTTGACATGGTGAACCACAACATTCTCTTGTCTATCCTCTCGGAATCTGTGGCACGGCATGGTAATGGTTTGCTTCCTACCTAGAAGATTGGTCGTATGAGGTGATATGGAGGGGATCCACATCTGCTCCACACAGACTCTCCACAAGACTCAGTACTTGGTCCTCTTCTGTTCTCCCTCTTTATCCGGTCTCTTGGTGAAGTCATGTAGGGTAGGGGTAGCTCAGAGGTTAAGGTATTGGACTAGTGATCAGAAGGTCACAGGTTCAAACCCCACCACCATCAAGTTGCCACTGTTGGGCCCTTGAGCATGGCCCTTGAGCATGGCCCTTAACCCTAAACTGCTCAGATGTATAAAGAGATAAAAATGTAAGTCGCTCTGGATAAGGGTGTCTGACAAATGCTGTAATGTAATTCATGTCCTTGCATGGCTTTTCATAACATTGTTATGCAGCTGGCATGCAACTCATTCTCTCCTTTCCTCCCCCAGACACCCAGGTTTCCACCCAGATCTCAGCATGTCTGGCAGATATCTCATCCAGGATGACAGATCATCAGCTGAAACTCAATCTTAGTAAAAACCGAACTGCTGTTCATCCCAGGTGATTCATCCCTCTGTTAAGGCATTGTGATCTCCCTAGATGACAATCGGACCACTCCTTCATTCACTGGCCATAATCTTGGGGTAACTCTGGACAATCAACTTTCATTTTCCCCACACATTGCTAATCTTAATTACTCTTGTTCATTTCTTCTTTTCAGCATCAGAAGAATTCGCTCATTTCTTTCAGAACATGCTACTCAGGTACTTGTCAAGGCTGGACTACTGCACCTCACTCACTCACAAGGTCTGCCTCTGTTCACCATTTGTCCTCTGCAGCTGATCCAGAATGCAGCTGCATGTCACATCTTCAACCTCACTGACGAAAAAAAAGTTTTGAACATCTCCCGGCCATACTCGCAACTTAGACATCATTCGGTTCGACCCTGTGCGTTCACTCATATGCTAAAACTGCTTCGTATCGCGCAGCAAATTTCTTGCAAAATTTAAATTTTACTAATGTAAAAGTTCATGAGGCGTTCCTCTGTAATGTTATAGAAAGTATACATTGATAAGTCACAAAACTAACACAACCAACAATCACCAATTATACACCAGTAAAATGGTGACAGGATCTTGGGTTTCCAAGGGTCACCCATGCCCAAGGGGACCTACAGTAGGAACATCCCTTCTCACAGAGATCTCACAGAAAAACCAATGCAGCACACATTGCCAAAAAAAAGGTCCAGCTGGCAATGATAGAAATGCATGAAAACACTCAGTGTACCACAGCTCACTGTGCACAGGTCCAGTAGACAAGGATCCCAAGGATGCTGACCTGGCCGGCAAACTCCCCGGATCTCAATACAATTAAGCACCCATGGGATGCACCGGACAAACAAGTCCGAGCCATAGCGATCACACCACCCAAAGGATCCACTGCCAATTGCCTTGGGCCAGACACTAAGGCACCAGCTCTGGAGTTCCTGCCGAGCTACATCCTGAGGGACCAGACCTGCCTCGGTGGCACAAAATTAACCTAAATTCTAAATGGTTAATGGTCTTACCGTAAACCATTAACAGTGTAACAAATTTCAAGGTAAGACCTTTCACTTGTTTTACATCATGTTTATTTCTGATGCTGTGCAGAATAAATATAGGAGTTTGAATTAAAAACCCACAGTTGACTTCTCAGTTGTGGCAGCAGATAGACAGTGATGATACTTTTCTTAAACATTTTAGCACCTAGGTGCCTTGGTCATGTATTTATTTATTTATTTATTTATTTATTTATTATTTATTTATTTATAAGAAAGTAAGATATACATCTTTATGTGCATTTTCTTCCTGCCTTACCAAACCCTGACTTCAAAAGCAAAGTATGTATCAAACCATGACCTTTCTGTATTGTTAGACCACTAGTACAAAACTATTTTGTGTAATAAAATAATAATAATAATAATAAATAAATAAATAAATAAATAAATAAATAAATAAATTTAATAAATACATAAATAAATTAATAGTAATAATAATAATAATAATAATAATAATAATAATAATTATTATTATTATTATTATTATTATCATTATTATTTGTCTTTATGAAGCTCTGTGGTATAATAATCATTAAATATATTTCTAAGAACAGCGTGCTTTATTCCTAACATAACTAGCACCTAATATATTATCACCTTTATAAATGAACACGTAAATCAAATTATTGCTTCTGCACTTACATTATTTTATTGTATATTTTCAATATTTTGCAAAATATTTGCCATCTTACATGGCATAATGACAGCAGTTATTATTTTCAGCACAAGTGAAAATTTCTGTTGAATTTTGTCCCATCTGTGTTTTTTAAAATACAGGAATTAACAACTTTTTTAATTAATTAATTTATTTATTTTTTGCTAATCTGTACTGCGTGATGGTAATAAAGTTCATTTGACACAACAATACTTATCTGTTCTTGTAATAACACTCAGCAGCTGCTACGTTAATTCCATCTGCGCTATCAACAAAACCTAGCAAAGAAAAAAAAATTCTGCCTATCATTTCTGCTATTTTTAAATATCTCTCCTCTCCAGTTCTCTCCTCTCCTCCCTCACACCCCTCCCGCCATCTTCTCACACAGAGAGAGACACTAATGAATAAGATAATTACCCATTATATTTCTTTCACAGATCTTTTTTTTTTAATATATCAAATCTTTTGTGCTTTCTTCATTACACTTACCGAGATTATCCAACAACGACATTAAAAGGCTACGTGACATTAAACACAAGCTCTCTTTCTCTCTATCCTGAGCAAATGTACATGCAAATTACGTGCCATTTGGCGTATCAGCGTCGTGTCATTAAACATAGTTATAAAGCAATTCTGTTGAAACGCGCATTTGTGCTAAAGGTCAACGCTGGCATTTTTGGCCGAATAAGCATGGTTCACTTGTTTGGCATGCAGAAAAATGACAAACACCTTTAATGATTTTATGACCCATGGCTTTCTGGAAAGAATTTAGAGCAGTTTAATCAATAAGGGATATGATGTATTTTCTTTTGAAATATTAGCAGTGAGTTAATTACGGTTACTTGTATGGCAGATGCTGTGGTGAAAAAAAGTGTAATTGTTGATTTGGAGAAGTTTCTATAAAGAGATTTTCATTTAGCACTTCTGGAAGGAGTTGCAAATTTCTTGTTTTCCAACACAGGAAAAAAAAATTCAAGATGATAATTAATTAAAAGAAATTAACATTTTAATGGGTATCATGGTGCCACCGTGGCTTAGTGCCACCATAAGTGCCTTGCACCTTCAGGGTTAGGGGTTTAAATCTTTCCTCCAATCTCTGTACATGGAGTGTGCATGTTTTCCCCATGCTTGGTGGGTTTCCTCTGGCTACTCTGGTTTCCTCCCTTAGTCCAAAGCCATGCAATGTAGTTTGATTGGCTTTACCAAATGTCCTGTAGTGTGTGATTATCTGTGTATATGTGTGTGTCTGTGTGTGTCCAGTGCCATGGAATAGGCTTAAAACTCCTCATGACCCTACATAGCATAAGCAGTGCATGGGTGTATGGATGGTTTTATAAGCATGTGCATAAAAGTCTTATTATCTTTGACATTTTCTAAAAGTCAAAAAACTATTCATTAATCCAAACCCTTCCAAACTGTGCCCTGTTTATTAATTATACATCTACTTAAAGTATACATTCTACTTAAAATTTGGGTGATTATTCATGATTTTCCAAAATGGCAAGTGAAGTGAATTTTTTTTCTACAAATTTTGTATAACTGCAAAAAATTATAATGCCATCATTGAGGAAGAGCTTTAATAAAAAAAAATGATTACAGCCATATCAAAGGAACAGTTCAGATTTTTTTCTGTTTGTCACTGGGAAAAATCTGTTTGTTTGTCATTCTAAAGTTAATATATTTTGCATTTTATTTTTTAACGTACTTTATATTTGAAACAAATCTCAAAGTGCTAAAAATGATTTCAAACCAAATGCTCAGATTAAAAAGATGCATTTTAAGACCAGATCAACAGCCTGTGGCATTCTCAAATAGTCTAGGAGAGCATTCCATAGTTACAGTATATTTAATTTAAATGTAAAGATGCCAAATTGATTTAGCTTAGTCGAACTGCAGAAGCCTCAAATGAATCTCAGCTGACCTTAGGAATGATTTCTTTCATGGAACGTGGGTTGTGGGATTTGGTTACATACACTGATTACTGATCAGTGTTGGGGGACGTTACTTTTTAAAGTAACTAATTACATTACAAGATTACTGTCTTTAAAAAGTAATCAGTTACGTTACAGCATTATGTTCTGATAAAAGTAACTAGTTCAATTACTCTAACGTGTTACTTTGTAACGTGTTACACACAACACTGTTACTGATTAATTAGAATGTACTCGCATTCCGGTCGACAAACTTCCCGATCGCTGCGCAGAGCAGGAAAACTTAAAACAATCAAGACCTGTGGTAGCGTACATACAGTATATGCACCTTCACCTTCTCTTTAAAAAAAGCCTTTTTAAAAAAAAAATATTTCTCTTATTCCAATAGGTAGTTGTACTTACATAATACTATCAGGATTACAAGTTTCAAACAAATACAAACAAAAAAAAGTTTATGTACTGGTGGAGCAGATGGGTCCATGGAGTGGGCAGGCGGAGCTCTCGAAGCCTCGGGTGGTCATGCCTTACTGGGCTCCGTCTGCATTGATCATGCTCATTTTGTTTAAACTTAAGCCAAGTATATTGGTTGTACAGGACTCAGAGGCTGGATGCCCGAAACCACGAGGATAAACCACTATCCTAAAATGGATAGTTCGGGTGCCCTTCAATGACCAGGTTCTTCACTGATCGTTCAACATAAACTAAACATTCTCATAAACCCCAATATCATTTGAACTCTCTCTATCTCTCTCATCAGCCTGTGGGTATGATAATTATTGCAGCTATAGTTTGCACACAAAACATGTAACACTTCGTTTGAACTCACAGCTGAATATATGGCGTTGCTATATCCAGAGGGCATGACAGCTGTCAATGTGGTTTGGCATGGTGAGAGAAACAGGGTGTGGTTGTAACAGACATTAATTGATGGGTTTTGGGAGCTGTGTACGATGCTAGGTCCAATCTTCACCAAAATATCAATGTCCTATATTTTTAGCACAGCATTGTAAACCTTGTTTATACAAAAAAAAGAAATGTTTCTGTAAGATAAGGTGGGGTGCAGGGAAGCTCCGGGAATGCACAAATCGTGGTAAAAGGGCTTTAATCATAAAATACAGAAACGAAACGCAGTGGAGAAAATCAAGACTCAAGCTTAAAGGTACAATGATACAATAAGACTTTGTGGTAAGACGAACAGAATACGCAGCCATTAATACATTAATATGATCCTGACTCCACACAATCTGAGGTTTTAGTAAATCTTAGGAAGAACACAGGGAAGGTCATAAAAGTTTGGTGCATCTCATTGCAGTTCTGGAGAAATTGTAGCCAACAAAAAAATGCATGAAAATGTATATGTATTTATCACCAACAGCAACTACAATAGGGAAAAAAACAAAACATTGCAGCAACTGTAAGGTAAATGTAACTTGGAATGCCAATTATCCTAATACAGTATGTGCGTCTCTAGACTGTGAGTGAAACTCACCAAGCATGAGAAGAACGTGTCTCATTACCTGAGACAGGACTTGAACCCTCGGCCCTCAAATATGCAGAAATATACAATAGGTGAGAAATTATAGCAGTTCTTGACAAGTCTAGACAGTTAGAAAATGTATGCTGTAATTCATAGCAAATTATGAGATTTAGTAGTTTATTAAGGAAATCTCAAGACAGATTGGCATGGTTTTATGGTGGAGTAGGAGTTGAGTACATTGTAATTTAAGTTATATCTAAATGCATAACCATTCCAGTGACCAAGAACAATCTGGAACATTCATTCATTTATCTTCTACAGCACTTACAGGGTCGTGGGAGACTAGAGCCTATACCAGGAGACTTAGGGCACGAGGCGGGCTACACTAGAGGAAACCCACCAAGCACCTCGCACCTCCAACCCTTTACATGTAGGTGCGAGACCACAGTGCTAACCACTGCCCCACTGTGCCACCCCATCAAGAACAATTCAGGACAATTTGGCATACTTTCAGTTATGGAATTTGGGGCATGTCTCAAATAGTTATGGAATTTGAGGAAGGATCCTTACTCAATATTGTGAACCATAAACCAGAAAACAAAACGGACATAGACTATCCCAGTCATTGCCTTGGGAATCAGGACACACACCAAATTCATTTAAACATGCATGTATTTTATAAATTGGGTGTGGGTGGGGGTTTGTGGCAAGACTGTGAAAGTGTATAAAATTTGTGGCTGGATATCATACAAGGATCTTGACCATACAGTATATGGGAAGCTGTGCGCAAACCAGACAAAGCAACACTTCAACAAAAAGTGCGAGACAAAACAAGAAAACAACATTTGGAATATCAAAAGTTTGCACCTTTAAATGGCCCTGATTTATTGTCCTTCCTTTTTCGTATTATTTATGTTTAAGGAGACATTGTGTGTGCCTATGTGTGTGGGTGTTATTTTTCTGTTCCTGTACCACAGCGTGTGTGATCGGTGCTGCATTTCCCCTATTTTATCACTGCAGATGTTTAATGTACAATCATTAATGGATTACCAAACTCATTGTCTCATTGTAGAGTGTTGTTGTGTATACCTGCTGCACTTTGTGTTTCTGTACCTATGTGGTTACATAGATCAACGTGAGTACAGACACATGGGCAGTCATAACACTGCTGTCCTAGAAAACGGAGTTACAACATGATGGCCATTTTGCTTATAATAATGATTTGAACACACACACACACACACACACATACACACACATACAAACACTATAAATCATGTATTCCACATTGTTATTTGTAAGGGTTGTTAAAAAAAACACCTGCATCCTTATGACACTAAAGGCACTACTTCTTTTTCCTTATTTTCTTGTATTATTATTGTTATTATTATTATTATGATTATTATTATTATTATTATTATTATTAGTTGAAATAATTTCATATTTAGGATGTGATGTGAGTGCAGTATATCATTGGGGTCTCATGTAGAGATCAAAGATTACAGGATTTAATTACATGCTGGTGAAGTGTGAGAAAATTAACATTCCAGTGAAGGTTATTTAGAAACGCAATGTATATTTAGCTTGGAACATCAAGCTTTTAGTCAGGTCATAATCATAAATCTACGAAGGAGGGAAAATATGGGCCAAGAGAATATGGGGTATATGGTTAGGGGTTAGGGTTAGGGTTGGGATTAGAATAAGGATTAGGCCTTGTACATTTTAGGGTTCTAATTAGTTGATTAGTTAAATCAGGTGTATTGGGAGCTGAGAAAACTGAAATGTGCAGAGGCGTGGTCCTCCAGGACCGGAGTTAATGACCTGATAATATGGGTTAGGGGTTAGGGTCGGGGATTAAGGTTGGAATATGGCTTATTGGAATATGGTTAGCATTAAGCAAAATGTGCTAACTTCAGATGTTGCACTGAAATTATAGGCTAGGCTTACAGCTACACTCAAGAAAATGAACCTGGCTACCTGTTACATGTACTAAAATGTAATATGTGTTTTGTACATAATAATTTCATGTTTCCAAGATGAACATGAA
>JAQMYL010000036.1:5335530-5346635 GCA_030014365.1 Clarias pachynema
GAGAAGAGGATGCAGAGGATAGGGTTAGATGGAGGCAGATGATTCGCTGTGGCGACCCCTGAAAGAGAACAGCCGAATTGTATCCAGCCGAGTTGTGGATGCCGCTCTTTGCTGGACACCGGATTTGGTACCCTTTGACCCCTGATTCACACCGGGACAGAGCGAGAAAGGGACAGAGACAGAGCGAGAGAGAATCGCTCTGTCTCAGATGCCCGTCTATCCTAAACGTTCAACACGATTACGGCTTTAATGCGGAGAAAGCAGTTACTTTCAGCCCGATATATGCTGAACTTCAGGCTTAGTCCTGGTTTCAGTTTCATCCCGGAGTATTTTTTGTTCGGTGCCTCTTACTAGTTAAAGCATATGGCTATTGTATTACAGTATAATCTGACTCCATATAAACCCTCGGCATTACAGTAATACATAGCGTGTGTGTGTATAACTTCATTAAACTTATAAAGGTTCTAACTTAATAAAAAACCTTTTTGCTAATCCCCTCAGGTTTATATTGCATTTACTTTTTTTTAAACGTGTACTGATTTTTATTTTTTCCCCCCGCTAAAATCCGAATAAGTGGTTACGTTTCATGTAGCTTTAGAAACATTTTATTACATTATCACAGGAGAAGGTGTAACAATCCACTGCAGTGCAATAACACACTCACTGCGGTTGCTTGAGTGAGTATTTTCCTTATCGTTGTTTTATAGATTTATAGCAGGATTGGAAGACATAAAAGAAAAGAAAAACATGATTGCATTCTTTTTTTGGTGATTAAAATTAATTTTACCTTTAGGAGGATTTCATTAAGGTATCATCAGTGTTGTTGTAAAACCTCGCAAGTACAGTACGGTGTGTGTGTGTGTGTGTGTGTGTGTGTGTGTGCAACTGAGTGTGATCATTTCCCATTTGATTTTCCGCTCTAATGAATTTGCCATTTTAATGCATGCAGTGATGCGGTGTGTCTGTGTGTGTGTGTGTGTGTGTGTCTGTGTGTGAGTGTGTGTGTTTGATGAGGTGTAAGTGTACACTTGTGCCTTAGGGAGTCGTTCTTTTCTTTCCAGGTTCATTTGGCACATTAATAAGAGATTAGTACGGACAGACTGTGCGGGATCACGGCCCCGGGTTTGAGCAGATTAATGGGGTGTGACATTATTGCACCTGTGGGGAAGAGAGTGTTACTGGGCACGAGAGAGTGAAAGAGAGAGAGAGAGAAGCTTGTGTCAGAGTTGCAGGATCGCTTTATCACTTCATCTAACCTGCTGTGTATCCCTCTTACCAGGAGAAATAGGTATGAAGCTACACACTAGGGAAACTCTGATGTATGAAAAATGCATTACATTTAAGGTCTATATATTATATTATATTGTTGCCATGGATATAAGAGTAGGTTGCCTAGGTAGGCAGCGTTTTTTCTCTAACAGCAGCGCTGACATTCGTTCCAGCTGAAAGCTTTAGATAAAAGTGCTCTTTCCTGTATGATGTCAGTTCTATTCTGCAGTAGCCATTACTTTGGAAGAACGTTCGACATGCCACATAAACGTATGAAAACGCGCATAAATTGTGATACAATGAAGTTTTCTATGAGGATGTGTTCATTTGGCCGTTTTTTTCAGAAGGAGTCTCCAGTGTAATTTCAGATTTTTTTTGACATTTGGACATGGATACACTTTAATGTTTCTCTGTATCATTTAATGCTTCATTAGGTATCATTTGTTAAAATATTATCGTTTTAAATTATTTAACTGATAACCAGAAATAACTTCTAACTTAGATATTAAATGTAGCTACACATGGTGGATCCGGGGTGGAGTTCTCACCTGACATGGGGGAAGGTTCTGGTTTGATGCAGTTCTGGTGTTCATGCCAATCCATGTTACCTATCATTTTTTGCTACTTAACAGTTGGGAGCTCTTTGCTGATTATGTATCGGGAGCATTATTTGATGGGGATGTTTCTTTATTAAAATATGCTACCCCTCATTTCTCCAATGATTATGTTATAATAAAGTATCAAAACATGCTCCTTTTACTGTTATAGTGAATATAACCCTTTAGGTATTAGAATATTTCGATATGGTAGCACGACTTGACAGTCATTCATGTTGAAGGTTACATCAGGAATGGTATCTGGTACCATCTTTTTTTTTTCTTGAAGGTGGCAAGTTGTTGTGGTATAAGAGAAATAAACCATGTCTAGAAGTGCTGCTTGGATTGGCAGCAGATACTCGACACACGACCCTGATACACAACCGATACTTATTTTCTTTTAATACCCTGTCAAGTTTAATTCACTTACATGTCTGGAGGCAGTGTCTCATACATCAAATAGACATGTCTTAAGCTTCTGTATTGTTAAAAAAATCCATCCATACATCGCTTCATTGTATAAATCAATGTAGCCTATAGGGAAAACATGAAAATGGGTTGTTGGTCAATATGTGAATGCATGAACAATCCATATTGTTTTACTGGGAGACTCTGATGGCTTGCCAATCAAGTACTCATTATAATGTTAAGCCACGCCTACTACCAGGCGGTTCTTAGATGGTTGATGAAATGTGATCTTGTTCTATTAGCAGATTATTTTGCTTTTAGAAATAAATCAAGATAAATTCCTAAAAAAAAACAAGGCAAAATCATCTGACAATAGGACATTTTTGTTTGCAATCTTGGTAACATAGATTAGACTAGATGAGCCTATAATCTTTGTGATAATCTTATTTAAAGGAAGTAAGATAGATTTAGCTAGATTCAAGAGTATTTCACTTGTTAAGATGCAAAGATGCTAAAATTTTGATTTTGCAGTGCAAGATTTTAATCATAATTAAATCTTTAGTTACCTTGACTCATTACTGTTAAATATTCCAAATGCCTTACGCTATAAGAATGATGACCAGAGAGCAAGTGTAACTACAGGAACCACCTACGATTCATGATTAGATGCCAAAAATCATAACAGCGTACACTCGAGTCAAGGTTATACGGCTAAGGAAGGGGCATTGCTTGCTCAGCGGCTACAGGAAGTTTGCGAGTTTGAAGGGTCCATGAGCAGGACCTTTAACCCTCCACTGCTCAGCTTGATGCCTGGTTTGCAGTCTGCCCAGTCAGTTTGGATAAAACACTCTAGCAAATGAATAAATATAAGAATATTTAATGGAAAGCTCAGCAACAAGTGATATATTAGCAAACAAAACAGATAACCTTCACAACTGAAGGAACAATGAGATGCAGCACAGTTTTATTAACAATGCTGGTCCTTATGGGAAAGGCCAGAGCTGAACACGGGCTACGTTCATGTTACGAGCCATGTTGTGTAATGCTTGGTCAACGGTTAAGATTCATAATTGCAAGTGACATTTATCAGGTTTTTACATGTACACGTCTGTTTTCTGATATATGCACATGGATACATCTTTCCTCACTTTCCTCGACTGGATTTGTTGAGGTCCAGAAGAAGGAAGAAAGCCAGGTGTCTTGCTTTAGCAGCTATTGCTAGCACTACTATAAAATTCCTATGCTGCCTGTTCCGACTGATGATATCAGCACCATATGCATGCGCAGAGGAAAAGTCGCATAAATTCCCATCTCTCATTCAAGTCACATGACCACAAATTAATACATGTCCTATCTAAAACCACATGAAAAGGTATCGCAGATTCATCCTCAAGAATAAAAACCCCACAGATTTGTGCATTGGTGCCACGTTGGCGCAGTGGTTAGCAGTGTCGCCTTGCACCTCCAGGGTCTGTGTTCGATTCCCACCTCGGGTCTGTCTGCATGGAGTTTGCATGTTCTCGCCGTGCTTGGTGGGTTTCCTCCCACAGTCGAAGACATGCAGATTGGTGTTCCCAAATTGCCTGTAGTGTGTAAAGGAGCATTCGAGTGTGTGTGCCCTGCGATGGATTGGCACTCTGTGTTTACCCCCCTCTCGTGCCCCCAGTCTCCTGGAATTGGCTCCAGCCCATAGCACCCCCCCCCCCCCCGACCCTGTTTATAGGATAAAACCGTATAGAGGATGAGTGACTGAGAATCGTGCGTTTAGACAGCCCTGAAAAAAATCAGATCTGTGGCACGTTACGGGTAAAAACAAGGATTTTCGTCAGTTCAGGCTGGTAAGGTGAACGCAGCCTTTGATTCCTGATAAGTCGGACAAGTGGAGGGCTAAAATTCTCTTTCTTGATTCTGAGCAAAGCTTTAAAAGAGATTTAGATGGAAAAGCCAGAGTTTGGGGTTGTGCTGCCGGGCTTTTTAGTGGTGTATTGATGCGAGGGGGCGTGATCTGTTTTATTGCGGTGTTGCCTTGGGGCTCCGAGTTGAAGCCTGGTACAACACAGAGAACTTCTGAAACAGAGATGGCACCTTGCTTTATATCCAACTCAAGCTTTCTGTCTTTTATTCGCTTTCAGTGACTGTGTGTGAACTGTTTTTGTGATGGTGTGCGTGTGTGTGTGGATTTTAAATTCTACCTCTATGAGTGCACACACACACACACACCGCTATATGAAGTCACAAGCTCTAAGTAAGGGTGAAATTACGACTTTGTGCACATAATTGCAAAAATATCAGAAATTTTGAAGTTTACTTTTAAAATCTTTATGCTTACTTTCATCTTTGCATTCATTTCCACTTTTTAAGTGGTGCAGTGGTGTAGTTAACAGGTATAACATGCGTTCAAAAAGTCCCCCTGTAGTGGCCATGGAGATTAGGTTATGGGAAATGTGAAAGTTGAATGAAACTCCTTATTATTCTGTCTCTCGCGTATTTGTTTATTAAATCTCACACAGGATGGTGTTGTGGTACTCTTGTTTCCGGAAAATTCAGAAATTTTCCACGAACCAAATCCGTGTATTTACCGCCAGCCTTAAAAAACGTGCTCCACTAGAAAAACACGTTCTTTGATGGTTAATATTTCCACACAAAACTTCACGGTCGACTTTAAGCAAAGAACAGAACTCCTCGGATACTTAAAACAGACTGGTTCAGCCAAGCAGGAGTGCGTGAACGCCATACTACTGCTACTCTACATGGAGATACTTTCTGAACACACTGTATTTCATCACCCGTATTAGTCTAACTGTACAGTTTACCTACTATATATCTGGCAACAAGCTTCATCTTGTGTTTACACAGTACATACTGTATGCTCTAGAAGGACCATCACACCAAAAGTCCAAAGTTGGCACAAGAGGAAAGTGGACATACAGGAAATGTGAGCTTAAAGGAGCTGTTTCAGGATCCTAAATAGTAATGGTTCAGTTTATAGTTTATAACTTATTTCACATTTCATATGACATAATACTAAATATAATGCTACAGTATGTGGTTAGGGTTTAGAAGTACTGTTTAGAAGGTTGTGCTTTTTAAAGGGGACCTGTTATGTAGAACTTTTTCTATTTAAATTGCTCTCCAGTGTGCTTGTACAACAAAAAAAAGAAAAAAACTACTTTTTAATTCTTTCTTTCTTTTTTTATTTATTTATTTATTTATTTTTCCCCCTGGAGCTTATTATAATATAATCATATAATATCCCTTCCTCTGGTCTGTTGCTTGTTCCTTGCTGTTGTTAGTAGGGGCGTGGCTCAGCAGGGGCTCATTTCCATAAACACTGAATCAGCGCATTTGGAATAGGAAATAAAAAAATGCATTAACTGAGAGCTTGTTAAAATAAAATAAAAATAAATAAATAAATACAAAAAATAAAATAAATAAATAAATAAATAAATATATATATATATATGACCTTTAAATCCTGGTACTGTTAACCCTGTAATTCTAAACTTGTTTGGTTAAATTATTAAGTACTTTTGGATTAAAGTGCATCCCAAATGAATAACATAATACTGTATGCTGTAATGCAATATAGGATCTCGGTGTGCTTTAGTAACAGCAATTCTGCTCACACATCATGAACACATGGATTAGTTTCCTGTTTATAGCACACACTAAACGGGAGCGTATAGGAGCCACGATCGACCAACGACAAATAAAATACAGTTTAACGACACACTTTTATAATATACTATTCTGCCCACAACAGTAAACCAACTGTGGATGTATTGGAATATTATCCGTAGCCTATTAATGCCCTCCAAACCCTGTGCGTGTTCCGGCGCAGCAGTCTTCTTTATTAACACATTTATCTTTTCATTACTGAGCATGCGTTTTCTCTTTGTGAAAACGGAAGGATGGTCGATTTACAGCAGCTTTTATACCACAATTTATGCGGGACACTTAGTAGGTGGTCTCAAGCTCAGTCCCAAGGTGTTCCGAATGTTATTAGAACATTATTCTCTATGCCGTACGACGATGTCCGGGGCACTGTACATTATTCAGCACACACTGACCTTTTTTTTCTTTTCTTTTTTTTTTACGAATTCCATACATAATAAAACGACAAGAACAACAAAAAAACTTTGTTTAATTTCTGATGACCATGTTTTTTGCTTACAAGGAGCGATTTTATATGAACAGCCCTCTCCTGTGGGGTTTACAATGAAAATCGAATGTTTCTCACAGCACCGGATGAGTTAATGAGTCAAGGCACAGCATGGGATTTCTCAGTATAATGGAACCAGTTAATGCTAAGTGGAATTACGTTTTGTGTGTGAGCATGTGTGTTATGTTTGTTTCTTTGTTTAGTCTTTTCTTCCCAAGTTACCAAAGTATTCGAGGTAAAATGCTGATATTGTGTTCCACTCAGTTCTGCTATCAGTGTTTTATAAAAAGCAAGGAATTTTTATTGTCCACAAGGTTTATTTATTTCTTTTTTATTTTATATATATATATATATAAACAGTATTTCACTGTCCATTCCAAAAACAGCAGTTAATAATAGTAATAATAATAATAATAATAACAATAATGATAATAATAATAATAATAATAATAATAATAATTATTATTATTATTATTATTATTATTATTATTATGTAATTTTTTATAATAGTCTTATTAATCCATTATTATTTGCGTTTGGTAATGCTATCAGATAACCAACGCTTATACAGAAGAAAAAAATCGTATGCTCTCATCTTATATTTATTGATAAACAAATGATGCTTTGTTCTTTTTTTATTTTTTGGTGTGTAAGTGTGTATATACTGTATATATGTTATTACATTATTTCCCCCTTGCCTATATTCGGACGGCAAGCAATTTGTCGAAGTAGCTGGAAAAACTCAATCCCATCCATCTTAAAGTCATTGCACCAGGAAAAAAGTGATTGATAAGCGACCTTAAAAAGGCTGTATGAGAACCCGTAGCTAAATAAGCTTTTCTCCGCCCTCACCCGCCTCTCGCTAACGCTATTTTCATGCTTTTTAATCTAATGCTTTAAGTATTTGTGCTTCCTGTGCATCCGAACGAGCTCATAGACCATTGTTCCACTTATTTATGCTTCGACTAAAAAGATGGCCATGACAAGAGCATAACTCACCCACCCACTACACACTTAGTCACGAGCGTGTGTTTCCATCCATCTGGAGTTCATGCTAATGCTGAATTCGGTCACCTGCATGAAAAAATTCAATGAAGAACGAAAAATAAAAAAAAAAGAGCCTGGGTTTAAGCAAAATGGTGAAAATCATAATCGAATCATGATTAAAAGGTGTAATTTTGCATAAATTTCAAACTTTAATTAACTCTGTGTAACTGATGGATAACCAGCAGACCAGCAGCTGAACACGGTTCAACTCCTTTCATTTACTAAATTTACTCCACCTTTGGATGGAAACACAGGCCGCGGTGTCTCAGGACGGAACTTGGGTAAAGGAGAGAGTAGATAAGGTGGAAGAAAATGTTTCTTGACTGCTACGTGTTTGTTGGAGTAGAACTGAGAGTGATGGTGTTCTAATGATCCCACCCTTCATCATCCTTCTTCTTGGTCATGTTTTCTTTTTACTTTCATCACATACTGTATGCCAGTGGTGTCTTTACCCACACACACACACACACACACACACACACACACACACACACACACACATTGTAGGCTCCAAAGTCTGGCCACTACCAGAACCTTATTAATTAAAAATTTAAAATTTACCTTAATTAATGACCAAAATAATTATAATTACAATAAGAAAAGAATGATTGGTGAAAAAAAAAATGGAGGAAATGAAATAAATTTGGATCAGTTTCCGATTCTAAAATAATGACTAAAATGTACATAGACAGTTACTGTTAGTGCACACAGACTTTTGGACCCTACAGCACTACAAAGCCTCTCATTTTCATGATGTACACTGTATAACTTACATACTGTAGAAAAGCTACACTTGACATGAGAAATGTGAACATCTTCTTCCATCCTTTATCCTAAACTCCAACTGTACACCTCCTGCATCCACCACATGTAATTTGTCACGTACTTAAACGATGTTGTATGTAAATGAAGCTCCTGGTAATCTTGCTTAATGTGCTGTGTTATTCTGTAATGGACTGTTATTTTATTTTATTTATTTTATTTTTTTTCTTATTTTCCATTTTTCCGCTACTTGATATAATGTAATCGCCATCTGCCATCTGTATCCAGCTCTGATGCTCTGATGAAGTAATCTATTATTATTATTACTATTATTATTATTATTATTACTGTTAAGTTCTGGTTTTTTTTATATGCTTTCTGTTGAAGTATTGTTTGAATGCTGGTATTTTTTTTTCATATTTTTTATTTTATAATAAATATTGAAATGTGATTTCATTTCTGATTGGTTTTTGCATCATTTGTGTTTAACCTTTTTTTGACAGAAAGAAGAGACACAGACAGAAAAAGGATACGGTTACTTTTAAATGTTAAATCAAAGTCGTTAACTCTAAACAAAATGGGTTGTATGTGGCTTGCAGTAGTCTATTAAGTACTGTATTATGAATGATACAGTGGTTTTAAAGTGCATAAGGGTATCATTATAAATGTGATCATTGGAGCCAGAGCTGGTTAGACATTACAATTTCAGGATCCAGGGCGAGGATCTGATTACATGTATACCGGGTGATCAATGTGCGTGAAATCTAAAAATGAAAATAATACAGCAGATGGCAAAATCAAACGATAATGGCTTTAAATAGAAGTAGGAAAACAAGAAAATGTGAAATTGAAATCAAGAATATTAGTGGAGTAATGACGCCCAGGCTAGGGTAAAGTAATATAGGGACTCAAAAATAGAAATAGGAACTCTAGTACTCTTATTAAAAAAACATTTATCAATTTGTTTCTTGCGTTTGCAGTTGTGTATTCGTTGCGTCAGAAGAAAACAGAACATCTTCATTGCTTCTTGTTCAATATCACCAATAGACATAAACATGACCTCATGAAGCACAGTTTCCAGAAACAAAACTGGCATGCAGCGAGTGAATTTATAAGATGACCCACATGTTCTGAATAATGAACCCTGCAAAAAAATCTTAGCAAGTGAAATATTTTTGAATCTAGCCAAACCTATATAATTTCTTAAAATAAGATTACAACAAAACAAATATAAGATAATTAAACGTATTTCTAGTCAAATGTTACCGAAATTGCAACAAAAAAAAAATCATGTTCTATTGGCTGATAATTTCGATAGAATTGTTTTTTCTTCAAAAAAGCGAAATTATCTGCCAGTAGATCAAGACCTGTTTTGCTTGGAATTTTTGTGATATTTTACTAAAATTTATCTTTATAATCTATACTTGGTTTGTTGTAAACTTTGTTTAAGAAATTACTAGATTCAAGTATATTTGACTTGTTTAGATGTCATTTTGTTTGTGACGAATTCACAATTACGATGACTAAATGTATGAAAGAAGGAATGAGCGAGTCATGGGTGCACACAATGTGTTCAAACCTCGGCAGTGACATATTACACATGTAGCTTATTTACCAAGGCTGGATTTCACCCACAAGTGGCTGATGAGTTGTTTTCACCAAAAGAACAGAAAAATCACCACAACTAATGACTTAGCCATCTGATAATATCACTGCTTTCCTTTTAACTTTGGAAGAACATATTGTGCTAATTCGATAAAACTTATTACTGATTAGTAATTAATTCTGATAAGAAGTTTGGCATTCATAGTACAGATGTGAATAAATGAGTTATGGAAAAGTTGTTCACAAAGCTCAGCTAGAGAAAAGCAGCCATCACAGTAAGAATTTAATGAGTATACATATGTACAAACAAAACTGGGATTGGGTCTTGATTGTAATTGAGAAACATGATCTTTAGCCAAAAGAAAGAAAAAAAAAGATTAATGATTTCGGTTCTGTTCAAGAATCATGCAGCTTAACAGTCTAGAGAGTTAGGCAGTAAATTATGGGCAAATATGTTGTGAAAAAACTAAATGAAACAATAAAACAGAATATAGGAAAATGGTTACTGAAAACTAGGAAAGTCTGCAATCTAGGAATGTTGAGATCAAAACGTAGGGACCAGAGACTACGTAAATTAGGAACTGTTAAACTGAAAACTAAAAACAATAATAGTGATTTTAAATCTAAAATATTATGTAAAATTTTTTTTCTAGATTTCAGCCTCTTGTTTAGTATTGTTCCAGCTGTTCTAATACCAAATGAGAGGCTGGAATCTAGAAAAAGAAAGAGTCATTCTATACTTTGGGATAAATTTCACATAAGTTAAAAAAAACAAAAAACGCACACACTTTTTCAAATAGCGGTTCAAGTTAGTAAATTCCATTGGTGTAGCATATTTGCTAGACGGAAAGCTTAGAAATGTATAAGTTTTTCCCCTTGACGGATTATGTACACTGCTAGGTAACATAGTTGACAATTTTCATCCATGATTTTAGGGGTTGGACTCATCTCGCTGACCACTTCTCATTTTCATGAACAGTTTAACATCATATTTGAACAAACAATTCAATTAAAATCATGAAGAATCTGTAAACCAAAACAATGAACATAATATGGTTAATGGTCAATTACTCTACTTAATGTCAATGAGATGAAAAATTAAAAATAACAGAACACTTATCACGGTGTATTTAAAATGTACGCTACAGCAAAGAATGACATTATGTGATGCGGGTCACTTGGCATTTGGACAAATACTTTTTGAGCTACAGGACTGGAATTGTTTAGTAAATTAATTCTCAGAACCTTTGAGGACA
>JAQMYL010000036.1:5379353-5390101 GCA_030014365.1 Clarias pachynema
TATATATATACACTGATGGACAAAGATCTGATTGTGAGCGGTGTACACACAGTAGAAAGTAATATTCAAGGTCTGTGTGTGTGTGTGTGTGTGTGTGTGTTTGTGTATGTTCTATTTTGCTGTTTCTTCTTGATATTCGTGCTGATTTTGGACCTGAAAAGAACTCCTTGAAGAGTAAAATTGAAACGTTACCCTGAATTAAAGGTAAAGAATAACTCGATTGAATGGGATGAGAAATGTTAAAAGAACTAATCAAAATAAGACATGCCTGAAATGAGAACATAAGAGCGTAGAAATAAGGGAAAGATTTTAACTTGTGTTAAAATCATTTTTTTTTTTGAGCTATAAAAAGTTTTTAGAGACCTCCTTCATAATTTGATATCCTCAGACAAAAACTTACAGACACTTTAACAAAGGGCTTAATTGATTTTCAAAAATGGGAATGAAGCACTTTAACAAATTTAATACTTGTCTTTTCTTGATACACAATGTCTGTTCTTGAGATTTTCTTTTTAACGCTGTGACATGTAACCCATAGAACGTATTATAAACCTAGTGCTTGTTTTTATACTAGTAGAGCTGGAACAAATCAGGACAAAAAAGTGCAACTTGGACATTTACAATCAACTGCAGGGTTTTTTTATTAAGATTAAATGTATTATATACAGTGTATGTCATTTATTAAAATAAGGCTTATTAGATCAAAACTTTCGATTAGGTGCTGTAGTAAGATTCCTCTGGGTCCAGCAGTCGATCTTTAAATCCCGTGTTTATCTCAACACCAAAGCATGGTGTGAATAAGAACGGAAGGGGATGCCCCTATCGCATTTATGTTCTCACAAATTCCCTTCCAGCCAAAAAACAGTTTTCCAGGGCTAAGAAAACAGCCAGTGAATTCAGATGTACCTCTGTTCACCTGCCCAACAAATCATAAACTACTTTTATTTCCATAAAAATAACACATTCAGCTTGTGCAAATGTTTCCGTGTCAACAGTTCCTGTGGAACCTAAAAAGCGGCTGCCACTCGACAAAGGCGCGTAATTGTAGTGGTGCTTCTGAAAACCGAAGCACTTCATCGACTGGAGAGGGGGAAAGAGAGAGAGAGAGAGAGAGGAAATGAAGAGATGGAGGAAGTGAGGTCAAGTGGGAGGTTGAAAAGCTCTCGCTCGTCATATTGTTTTGACACTCGTATCTATCGGAGCGTCACATTTCAGTGCCTTACACTCGTCCCTGTGAATATGCGATGGAGGAAATACAGATGGCATGGCGATACTCGGAGCGTGGAAGAGAGAGGAGACCTGATGGATGGATACCAGAGAAAGGAGGATGGACAGATTAGAAAGTGAAAGACGATGTAAAGGAAGGCAGCAGATAGCGATGTCCTCATTAGTGTGCCTGGGATGGAGTATGATTGCAGCGGAGTCAGAAAAGAGAGATATCCCATACGCACGCACTCTCTGTGTTTTCTCGCACCTCCAGATATCATTATCTGGAGCAGGAGATGATGGTGTCATCGATTGTGGAGTCGGGAGTGTTTCATTTGCTTCAGGGCACACATCTACTTCACTCTTTCTTTCTCTCTCTCTCTCTCTCTCTCTCTCTCTCTCTCTTTCTCGTCGCTCTCTCTGATTGCTTTATTGCTCCGAGTCACCGGGGAAAATTAACGGAGGACAGGATGGGAGGATGGAGGCAGGAGGTTTAGTCGCTCGGAGCTTCACACAAACACACGGCAGCTGCTCCAGTTTCGACTCCCCTGCGTTTTATTACCGTTTCCAGCATGACCTCACCGACTTCCCCTTATGACCCGGGAAGTGATCACCTACTTATGTCATTGGGTTGTGTAGCTTGAGCATACAGTTAATGCGATTTTTATTTTGCTGGCCTCCATTTTGCATCTACTAACTTTTGTTGTTTTATTAGGCAACAGTTTAATCAAAAAGAAACCTTTAACAGATAACACTTTTGGCACAGCAACCATTTCTTTTTTTTAATTTTTAAAGCGCTTTTAACAATTGCAAGCAAAAAAAAAAAAAAAAAACCCAGATGTTTCAGTTGTAATGAACAAGCCAGAGGATGTATTGATGAGGAAAGGATTTCTAACTTAAAAAAGGACTTGGAATGAATCCATTCTTTTATAGTGGTAATATACAAAATCATTTATTTTCTAAGATGATATCCTATCAGTTCAAATACTACTGAAACCTGGGTTATACTTGGCTTTAACTATGCCTGTGAAAGAATACCATATAGGTGCTGAAGTATGAAAAACTGGTATGTACAGTACCAGTCAGAAGTTTGGACACACCTTCTAATTAAGTTTTTTTTTGTGTGATTTATTTCCTACACTCTAGAACAATACTAGCGATTAAAAAAATATTAAATAACACATATGGCATTCGGTATTTACATAAAAACAACAACAACAGCTAGTATTTTAAGACATGAATGTCTGCTACTCTGGACTAGTCCAGTATTGCCAGTTTATCCCCTAGTGAATATAAAGTACTGTACCTGCTAATTTCAGGAGGATTACAGCATAGTCTTTATGATTACAGCAGCAGTTCTTACAAATCCACTGTTTCCATTGTTCTTTAGAGATGCTTACATTTGTAACCAAAGCGGAACAGATGAAGCATAATGGCCTTGCTCAAAGAATCAGGTACAGCTTGATGGGACAGGGTTTCTCATTCCCCAAATTCCAATCTGTACTGTATTCCCAAACATTCAATGCTGAAATAGTGATGTCTTTTAGAATCGTATAATTCTGCTTCAAGTTGTATTAAACCTTGGTCATGTGAATAAAATTGTGGGATTGCACTCATTAAGAAGGACAATTGAAATGCTCCTACGTATCAAATCTGGTCCAGCTCTGGGGCATCTGTCTAACCTGCAATCTTTAGTGTATAGATTTAACTATACCATCCATTATATATAGCTGTGTAGGTGGGGTTCACCACACACTCAATCATACACTACAGGAATCATCATTTCGCATCATTTTACATCATCAAACCAGAGTATCTGAAGGAAACCCACCAAACACAGACCAGAGACAGGGTTTGAACCCCGACAGCACTAACTACTAAACCACCATGCTGCTGGATAGTCAGGTGTTTCCCAAAAAGGATTGCTTATTGCTCATTTTTGACCTTCCTTTCTGTTAGAATTCAACACAAGCGTCCTTTTTTTTTTTTTTTTTTTTAAACAGATGACATGCTAATTAGTCAGGGTGTTAACTTGCTAGCAGAGTAAAGTAACACATTTTCATCAGCTGTCATGGTCATGGAGGAGCCAGACGAATAAAAACCCAATCTGTTCAGACGTCCAAAGGTTACAATTTAGAAAATATTTTATTTTTTTCATCAGATTGCAGCAATAGATTCTGGGTAATTTCTACTGGGTAGAGTCTACTGTGGATGGAGTCGACTATCAGAGTAATGGAACAACACTTTAAACACTATTGAGGAGAGTTGGCGGCAATATACTTTAACTCTTGGGATTTTTGTGATGTGTGATCTCCAACAGCTTCTTTTTCAGTTTCCTAATAGCATCTTTATGTACAACATTGCCGCAAGAGGCTGTCTGAAATTTTTTGATTTAACCGTTTCCTTTAAGAGCATGAACACATGGTCTCAGATTAGCAACAAACGCTGCTTGATTAATGACGGGATTATAAATCTTGCAGTTACAATTTCACACATGTATAGTCAACTCACTTTTCTGTGGAAATTTATTTACCTGTGTTTACCTGACGAACAGCATTATATTAACGTTACAAGACCATATGAATGAGTCAGTATTAACATTGTGTTCTCAGGATTTTATATTTCCAGCACTTCATGTTTCAAGGTCACATACAAAATAAAAATGTCTAGGAAACAGCATAATGATTTATTCATCTTTTATTACAATAAGGCTACATGTCCAGCCAACATGATCCATGCATTTGTCTACAACCTTCATATTTTGTTAATAAATATTTAACCAAAAAAATTGTTAAAAGACATGTTTCCATATATCCAGAATAAAACGTACTTCAGTTTAAACAAATGACTAAGTTAGCTAAATGACAATGACAACACATCAATGAAAGCATTTCTTTTAAATTAACTAAAATACTTGACACCTGGGTGTTTTAATACTTTATAGGGCACTTATTGAAATACTTGCAAAGTGAAAATTTTAAGAATTCTTTCAAGATTTTTTAACTTTTGCAATTTTTTTATTTATTTATTTCAAAATGTTTATGTTGCAAAGCAAAGCCAGGGAAATTGCTATATATTGTTCCTTCTTGCCCATCTAGGGTACCAGTTTTTTTTTCTTCAAAAAAGTGTATATATAAAATATATTTTAAAAAGCAGAATAAAGTTAAGGGCACATTTGATTAAATTAAAAGTTTATCTTATTAATAATTTTATCTTAATATAAAAAAAATGTAAATGTACAAAATACAAAGAAATATTTATTTTCTTCAAAATTCTAGACATAAATTATATGGCTTTAAACATTCTTTCATAAGGCGGTGGAAATATAGGGCCTTCTGAAATTTGCGATTAAATCTATTGAGAGACAACAATGCAGCTTGTCATGTTACCGAGAAACCAGGAAAACCACCTGGCTGCTAGAAAAAGCAATAACCCTACAGACGCCTTCCATAAATGTTAAATAAACATTATATTGCAGAAAGTCATCACATCAATAATGCCTTGTTTAAAGGGGACGTATTATGCAAAATGTAATTTTTTCCAGTAACAAAAAAATAACAACAAGCAAAAAAATCCATGATTTTGTATTAGAAACAATTAGATTTTCCCCCTAATGTGACCTAACATAAGGGATCCCTTCTCCGGCTTGTTGCTCAGCTCCACCCAGCTCTTCTGCGCTCTCTGGGAGGGGGTGTGGCTTCACAGCATCTCATTTACATAGACACTGAAACAGCACATTTGGAGGGGGAGTGAAACAGAGGAAGCTTGAGGTTCGAAAAAAATGTCTTATCTGAGACGTATTTCAGATGGACCAGTAGCACACACACTTTAGAGGATCTATGAGAACTACATTAACTTTATAGAGAAATCATAAATTTTGGATTTTTAAGCTTTGTTAAATAACAAGACGTAAAAGAATCCATTCATTATATTCTAAGACTACAAGGAACAGCTTTGCAGTCATTCCTCAATGATAACCCTGATATACGCTCATACTGAATTATAGGTAATACTGAAGCTCAGTGACCTCCTGGGAATAACACTATATCTATAGACACTTAGGCATAAAATAACTGCTATAAAGAAGAACGAATCTGGTAAACAACATTGAACGGGAGCACTGGGGACACAGCCACATAGTACAGCCCTGTCAGTGGGTGGTCTCGACATCCCATCATGCACTGGTGGCTCATCTGAGAAGTGTGTTTAAATAGAGACTGAGACTTTATGGGGCGGAACGGATAGATAGGTGTCAGAGACGCGGGGATGTGATTGAGGATAGCATTCAACACGAACACATAGACACTAACAAACACACACTCTCTCTCTCTCTCAGAGGACTGTGTGCTGCCCTTTAGACTGATGAAGCTGTTGCCTCTGTTCTGTCTTATCAGCTGCCGTTCATATCTGATATAAGAAGTGCACTTATTCTGAGTGCACTACCAAGATCAGAGTTTTACGTCGCTGATCTGTATTTATCCGAGAACGTATGATCTAATCTATTGTTTATCGGCAGGAAATCCCTGCGTGAAAATGAAAGTGCACCAAACACAGACAGAAACACATTTATACTCAGACATCCAGATATTCTTTATCTCTGACTAAACATAGCACCCCCACTCTCTCCTCCAGCCATTTATCTATGTGCCCTCTATCTGACATGATTAATATGGCAGGTCTGTCCCCTTTATGTTTGCTATAAATCATACAGGCGGGTCCGAAAGGCTGCGTCCACTCACAATGAACTGTTTTTATTTCACCATTTATCAAAAGCTGCAATAAAAGAAAGTTATTCCGTTGATAATTAATATTCGAGAATACATTTATTTCAGAACGAGACAAATCCATTGTTTGGCCTGTTCGAGAAATCTGGTACTCTTTTATTTTAAGGTTATGCAATGGATTAACTGTGATTAAACAATTAATAACGTGCGAGGGAAAGAAGACAGATGAATCGCAAGCAAAAGTAAAAAATTTTGTTTCGAAATACTTTGCCCTATATCATTATTAATTATTTATTTGTACTGTATCTATTAATATTTATAAAGAATAACACATTTAATAAATGGTACGCTGTGCTCAAGCATATACAGTAGGTACATTTTATAGTTCTATTTAAACATTAACAGAATGATTTGTGGAATTATTCACCGACTTGCAGTCAATATTTTATGATGTTTGGCTTGTAAAGAAAAAAGAAGCGCCGAATCACTTCTTCTATAATGAATAGGAAGGTTAGACACTAGTAGACAACTGGTGACAGTTGAGGGATTTTACATGTGTAACGTTTTATTTATACCCAAGGGTTAGTAAGGTAACTCCTAAAAGATAAAACTCCTCCTCCTCCTCCTCCTACTACTACTAATAATAATAATTAAGAATGTCAATTTGATTTAATTCACTTAAACAGTTTTTTTGGTGACAATAATTCTGACAGACTCTACTCATCAATCGATATGATATCATATGTCATTATGATATACATGTCAAATTATGATATACATGTCAATTTCCTTTATAAACCTTACTACAATGCAAACATTTTTTACTCAGTTATTTTTTTTCATATTCCAAACGCTCAATTTCATCATTAAATCATCTTCATTCCTGTCCCTAATTAGAAATAAATTACAGTGGAATTTCCCCAAATGATAAATATTATTGATAAAATATTATTATATATTAAACAAATGAAAAAAAAAAAAAAACAAGATCTTAAGATATAGTTTTCATAAAACTGGATGAAACTTTTTTCCTTGATGAAACGAGAAATAAACAATATCAGCAACAATATCAGACAACAATATAGACGTTCTCCGGAGAGTGTCTTTACAGGGTAATAAATATTTAAAGTTGAACAAGATCAAATGAGATTTTTTTCTTTTGTTGTTGTTGTATTAAGTATGCACATTTATGCATAAGACATTAGATGAGCTACAGTTTCATGAATAAATATAATTAAAAAGTTACAGTTCAATTAAAAAAGAAAACTTCTTGGAAAAATATCAGCTGGTATTGAATTGGTTGTGATGTAAAAAAAAAAAAAAAAAAAAGGTAAAAATTAATCAAACAAACAAATACATGTGTCTTGTTCATTCTGAGATACTTTTCCGTTCATGTCCAAATCATGTTTGTAAAGAGTGGATATTCGTGCTAGTCTTTCTGATCACTGAAACTAGCCCAACTATTCTCCCCTAAACTTCCTCATCATGAATAATGTTCTTATCATTAGGTATTGTTTTTTTATACATTTCTTTGTAAACCAGTGTGTGTATAAAAACAGCAAAATAAATAAATAAATAAATAAATAAGTATGTTTCCCACCTCAGGTCTGTAAAGTTTGAATTTGCAAGTTCTCTCCATGCTTGCTTGGTTTCCTCAGGGTACACTGGTTTCCTCCAGCAGTCCAAAGACACGCAGGCCACAGCAGACCTTCCTGATCTGCACACAACCCATCCATTCCTGACGCAACCTTCCCATTTTATCCAGTGACTGTAGTTTGGGTGGGAATCAAACCTGGTTCTTTCACATGGCAGGCGAGAAACCTACCACTGAGCCGCCAATCAGGTCACCAATTGGCGTTCCCAAATTGCCCCATACTGTGTCCTGCAATGGATTGGCTCCAAGCCCCCCATGACCCTGTATACTGGATAAAGTGGTAAAGATAATGCTTATGATGCTGATGATGATGAAATTATAGTTTCTCTTTTGAATGGGTGTGCATTTGTGCCGTGCTGTTTGTGATCGTACACAGGGTAAGTGGTATAGTAAGTGAAAAATCCTTTGTTAAGAAAACAAGAAATTTTTTTTGCAAAGATTTCTGAACAGTGCTTATCATTATGGAAGACATTATATAGATCACTTTTTGGGCATTGGTGGCTCTATGATTGGCTTCTCACCTGCCATGAGGTTCAATTCTTTGCCACCAGTTGCAGGGCATCCCTGGATAGGATGGGAGGGTTGAAGCAGGAAGGGTATCCAGTGTAAAAGCTCTGCCAAATGGTATGTGGCTTGGGAGCAGCTGACAGAAGAACAACAGTATAGATCACTTTATAAATACGTATACAGATAATTACATTATATAGTCTGTACCTCTGCAAAGTTTGTCAATTCTCCCTTAACGCCACTCAGAAATAGACCAATGGACTATATCTTCTCAGCACTATTGGATGTAACTCATCCCTATGAAGTACATAATCTACTAAAACATAATTAAATTTACGATGATCACTCTTCGTAGGCAGCTTGGTGTTTATTACAGCCTTCGGTGCTGAAATATGACCATGTTGAAGTTTGTAATTGTTGCAGACTGTAGAAAATTATGTAGTGAGCAGAGATCCCTAATCGCACTCTATTTGATATATTGTGCACTTCCTTGGGTGATGCCAATATATCATACCGTACGTAGTGTGAAAAGCTGAATGGCTCCATATTGAAAGTGTAATGCGTGAGATTATTTCATAGCATACATACTGTACTGCCCTGATAATGAGAGCTCGAAGCACAACACCACATAAATATAAATATGTGAGTGCCGATTCTTGTTCAAGTCAAACCAGGACTTGTGATGAAACTTCTTGTTGAAACCGATTAACATTTAAAGAAGGCAGTCAAGCATAGTATGGTGATGAGACTCAGTAAAACATCTGAATGGTGCAAATGTTTTTAAATATCGCCGTACGTCTGTATTTGACGATCCCGGCAGTGGTGGCTCAGAGCTCAGTGAGTGGAACGCTTGATCCTCGAAAAAATCCTCAGATAACTTGTCGCCTGCATGTGGAGGAGACGCGTCTGTTTGTGGGAACTGTACACCAACACCACTTGCATGTTACAGGAACTCTGTTGTGAGTTCTTACCACATGCCTAAACAGTCCTGACCTCGCTCCAAGCTATTTTCACATATTTGGACCATTAACGGTGTTCCTGGGAGGCCAGTGTTTCAGACATAAAGCAGGCAGTGCGATCATGGAAAACTTTCTTTGATGGTATCCAAGCACTAGTGAAACGCTGGGATAAGCGCATTATATATAGGGGATTATATAGAGAAATAAAGGTAGTTAATATTTTCAGAATAGTTACTCTGCACAGTCAAAAGTCCCGGTTTGACTAAAACACACTGCAAAACATTTTCAATGAAAATTGGGAGAATGCTAAATTACTCCTGATTGGACACCTAATGTACTTCTTAGGGCACAGAAGCCATTTCGCAGATAGGGTGTAGGATTTGCTACTTTACTTCACACCTGATGTAGTGCACTATATCATCTAGTGTGCTAAATAAAAGCAAAAAGGTCCTGAATATTGAATGTTTTCATATTGGAAATATATTGTGCTAGACAAGGTGTAAGAGGGATTATTTCATTTCCTATGCAGTGGAGTAATAACGGGAATGGGGACTCACAAATGACTCCATATTGGGAGTGTAGTGCACTAGATGGGGAGTTTTAGTATTCTTATTTTGTATCTCACGTACTGGACATACAACAGGAATTGGAAGCAGAATGCAGAATCAGACAATATTAGATATCCAATATATTTCAGTAGATAGTGTGTTTTACAATGCTGTGTTACAGTATGAATTGCATATATTACACTAAGTGTGATGTAGGAGCCACTGTTTCATCCACTATGCATTATAATACTAAAATAACTCGGATTGTTTCCTAGGGTATACGGTGGTAAATCCCAATGTTGAGAATGTAGTGCACTAGATAGAGTGCAAAATCTATTGTTTTATATCCAATCTACTATACTAGTACAGACAAATGGGTGTTCAATACCAACTGTCTCCATACTGGACAAATAGTGTGCTAGATAGGGTTGCCTAATTGCCTCCACATTAGACAGATAGTGGACTATTTAGGATGTAGAAGCCATTAGTTCATACCCTACATAGTGTACAGAACTAAACCGCTCCATATTGAACATAGTTGCACCAAATAAGGTGTAAAATGTATGTATTATATCTAAGCTAGCATGCTAATGCAGATACATAGAGTTTGAATCTCACACGGCTCAATATTGGAGAAGTAGGGAACTAGAATGTGATATTTTATACCTAATCCTGTGTGCTAGTATTAGTATCTACAAATAGTGCACTGGATAAGATGCACCAGTCATAACTGTTGTTATACGTGTGTGGATTTGTGTCATACAGTATGTCTTTCAATGAAATGTAAAGCAGTAAAGCAATAAAGCCTTACTGGGTTTTAAGGGTTAAGTGACTTAAGCATTTAGCCGCTGCAGAACCTTTAAATGCGTTCTTCAGACAGATAAGCAGGGTTTCGGTGCTTCATCCCGTCCTTTCTTTCTAGTTTTGTGTTCATTCGTCTGTGCAGTGGCTGAGACGCTGAAGGATACACTCCAGCGATCGTCGTCCTAAAAGACGCGTCCTCCCCTCCATCCCTCCTTCTCTCGCTCCATTTCCTAGTGCTGTTCCAGATGCACACGACTGCACCCACACTCAGACACTGAGGAGACAGAGAGACAGAGAGAGACAGAGAGAGAGAGAGAGAGAGAGAGATCAGGAGAATGGAATGAAA
>JAQMYL010000036.1:5423153-5437790 GCA_030014365.1 Clarias pachynema
AACACATATATAAAATACATTATATTATTATACAAAGCATATGTATTTTATTTATGTATTTTATGTATTGTGTTTGTATTGTGTCTGGTGTATCATACATAAAAACAATTAAATAAGGACAAAAAATGATTAGCGTCAGAGCTGGTACAGTCTAACACGCTTATTTTAACTAATTATCATGAGTAAGGAAAAAAGTCGTCTGCCCCATGTGGTCAAATGTGGTATAGCATGCTAACAATTAGCCAATTCATATACAGTACTTCAGAAAACAACAGTAAAATAAAGGTGCAGTTTTACTTGGGAACACACTTTTTAAAACCTTTTATCTGATTATTTACCTATTTACATACTTTTACATACGTCTTACATTTATAACACACAATTAAATAAACCTGAAATAGCTAGCTAGTTTGCTAGAGAGTTTAGCTAACAGGCTACCTGAGCGGTGATATTTACAGTAGTGCAGTAGTTCAGAGGTGGTGTACATGATGTAGTCTGTGTTCATGCCATTTTGGTCAGAGGGAAAAAATGTCTGTGTTCATTTATTTTTTAAATAATTTTGTTTCTAAGTAGTGTTTCCAAGCTGTCTGTCAAGGTTCTTGTTGGTGTGATATTTCAAGAGCAAACAGGGGAATGTTTATTGGATTGATATGGAAGTTTCCTTGAAGGAAGCAGATTACTGTAAATTGATTAGATTTTGGAATGGATTCAAACAGGGTCAAGGTCACTCACTCACTCATCGTCTATCCCGGTTCATCCTGTGTCCAAGGTCGGGCCTGGAGCCTATGACAGGAGACTTAGGGCGTGAGGGGGGTACACCCTAGATGGGGTGTCGATCTATTCACACTCATACACACTACGAGCAATTCGGGGGAACGCCAATTAAACCTAATCTGCATGTCTTTGGACTGTGAGAGGAAACAAGCTCGGGGAGAACATGCAAACTCAAGGAGGTGCAAGGTCACAGCAAGGTCAGATATCTGAAATACTTTACCTTTGAATTATTTCCTATATGTTTGACATTTGAAGTGATTTCTAAAAATAGAAAACCACTAGGCTTCGTTAGCCTTGATTTTGACGTGTTAGTATATTTGATGACAAGAGGAGGTTTCATTTTGTTTTACTGAACAAATATTTCTGCAGCATCACATTCGTAGTATCAGTGAGGAATTCAAGGCAAATTAGCTAATGTTTCCAACTTAATTCCATGTCAAAATGAAAGCAGGTTATGCTAATCAGTAAGTTGTATATGCGGAGAAAAAAAAAACCTCATAAAAATCATTTAATTTTTTTTCTCCTTAAAACATCTAAAAACAGGTCGTCTTGACTGAAACTGAACAGGAGGACGAGAAGAAGGCTCCGAGAGCACGACGCTGTGCTACACGCGCTGACACGACCCACATCCGTTAATACGGTGTATCGCTCTTTTTAGCGTCCTCTGGAGTATCAGGACTAATATTTGTCATCGCTGTCTGTTTTATTAAGCGTCGAGTCTCTCTTTCTTGCTCTCTTTCTCTCCGCCTCCTCCTTTGCTGTGGGAGCTGCAGGATTTGATTGAAAAGGTGTGAGATTTGCTTTCATACCCCCTCAGGAGCGGAGAGAAGATCCGGTGATAGACAAACGTGATACACACTTCAGAGTGAAAAGGTTTCACACCTCGAGCTGTTATGGGAGATGAGCAGAAGTTAACGTTTATAAATCTGACTGAAACGATGCACTCGCTGTATTTTACATTATTAAATAAGCTTTATAATAAATAATGAATTTTTCTCTGTATATTGTTCTTTAGATTAGATTTAAAAAGAGAATTAATGAACTAATGTACTGTGTATTTTACGGTAATTCGCTTCAGTTTACCCCAATAGACCGCGCATAAGCATGCGTGTGTTGTTCAGAAGCAAGTACAGTTAGCTTAAATCCCGGCGATTTCTGGGGTTTTGTTCAAAGCATACCCTAGAACATCTTGTCCAAAGACATCATTTTCAGTTTATAAATATGTAAAATGGGTCATTTGGACCTGGGCGGAACTGAAGAGTTAATCTCAGCTGCCTTTACCGAGCGCAGTGATTAGCATGGCCTGATTAGCGAGAGCGAAGTTCCTCGTTCCTATTAGCAGCTGTACACAGCAGCAGCTGCCTTAACTCCCACAGAGAGTCCAGACCTTATTTCCACAAATAAGATATTAAACACCTGCACGAGTCACAGTTCTCCCATAAAAACAATCTACTTTCACCAAAAGAAAAAGAAAAAAGTTCCTTAGTTGTCTAAGCACTTATAATCAGCATTTCTCTACTGTACCTATAATAATGCATAAGAAAATAATCAAGGACAAATCAACACTAAGAGTTGATTATTGATTATTATCTTACTACAGATGTGAGTTTGTCCGGATCACATGTGGCGAGCCGAGACGAGCAACCGTGCACACCTGGCCTTATGAACGCATCTCTGGTGACCACTTGTGATTAGATTTCATGCATCATTTCCACCAGAGAATAGCTGCCAAGCACATTTATCATGTCAGTCTTTCACTGCATTTCTCTTCAAGCAGAAACGTCCTGTGAATCTGCTCCCGTTCACCTTTCAAAAGTTTTAATCATGTGCTGTGGTCTGTTAGCGATCCTTATAGATGAATGAGAGATTTGATGATGAATGAAGGTCTGGAAAGGAGCTGCTTCCATCTTTGGTACTATAAAATTACACTTATCTACATGGGGCAATCAAGTCAAACCGGGACTTGTGATGAAATTTTTGAGGAATGAAGATGTAAAACCGATTGACATTTACAGAAGGGGGTGGAGTGGAACGCCCGATCCTTGATGATCGATTAATAACTTGCTGCCAACTTGTGGAAGAGACGCATCTGTCTGTGGGAACTGTACACACACTCATTCACCAACACCACTTGCACATTACAGGTACTCGGCTGGGAGTTATCCCGCATCCCCTATACAGTCTTGACCCCGCTCCAAGCCATTTACACATGTTTGGGCTGTTAAAGCTGTTTCTGGGAGGCCAACGTTTCAGACGTGTAGCATGGCCCCCTGGCGTACTGGAAAAGCTTTTAACCTTGATAATATCCAAGCATGAGTGCAATGTTGGTTAAGTGGATTAGTGTACCAGGGGATTATATAAAGAAATAAAGATTTATGAAGTTTTTACTCATGTGTATAAAAAAGTCCTGGTTTGATTTGAGCACAATATATAAAATTACTGTTCATGAAATGTCTAAGAAAAAAATGTTTGACCAAGAAAAAAAGAAAGAAAGAAAGTTTAATATTGGCACAGCAGATCATCATGTCCTGGAGAGCTTTAGGAAATAGTTCCACCACTCTCTCTCTCTCTCAGTATTTACCAGCGTTTTCATTGTGATGCTATTGTGGTAGAGAGATACTGTATGAATTATGCATTGCTGTGAAAGATGGATTGGAGGAAATGGATCCGTTTTCTAAGCAAAGGCTAGAGCTTCTCCTGGGACGGCACGCTGTAAGGATACATTACAGCTTGGCCAAAGATTGCGAATCGGCGAATGGCTATAAAAAAAAAAAAAACTGCAGCTTGCGGGATGAGCATTAGCATAAATACAGGAAATAGGGTGATAAACCGGACCATGATTCAATATTAATATCGGTGTTTACAAGTGGAACAGATTGCGCTTGCATATCCACCACTTATTCGCTGATGCTGTTATTTGTTTTTTTTTTTTTTTTTTTTTTTTTTTTTACCAAAAGTCTGAGTCGGCTACAAAGAACTGTTTATAGAGTTAGCATTAACTGCATTCCTGTCCTAAGAGGGGCATTTTGTATAGATCTATTTTTAGGGACAAAGAAATTGAGAAAAGGAAACAAGAGACAGCACCAAATTGGGAGAAGGAAACCAGGGAGTACTTGGAATCAGAGAACTAGCAAAAAAAAAAAAAAAAGGTCCCTAAAATAGAGCCACCAAAAAAAATCCAGGTACAACATGTATCCATTCATCCATCTAGGAACCTCTGTAGTCCAGCTAGGGGCCGTGGAGGCCAATGGTGATTACCATTGTATTTATTCCCATTTTATGACTGTGGTGGGACCGCTCAACAGTCGCACTCACATTCACACACGATGGGCAATTTGGGAATGCCAGTTAGCCTAAAGTGCATGTCTTTGGACTGTGGGAGGAAACCGGAGTACCTGACGGAAACCCACCAAGCATATTCCGTTCCACCATGGTCATATACAGTATACCACTTTGTACATCTGCATTAAAGCATTAAAGAGAGAGCGGTCCCATTCAATTCTGTTGTAAATCAAAATTGAGGCGTATTTAAATAAATTACAATGGGTCTTGGTTGTCATAAATTTTCCTGCTCTGCACATCAACCGTGAAGTTTGTCACCGAAATGCGAGTACAATATAAGTAATTGGAACTAAATACTGCAACCCTTGTTCCATTGAAAAATGCATTCAGAAGCTTCCGCAGTCCCACTGAGCTAAATCGTGTTGGTATCTTTCAAAGTTACAGTTTATTTAGTACAAATGTACTGTAACTCTTTTCCTACCCCAGAAATAACTGTACGGTTCAGGTTAGCCATGCGGGTAGTTCAATTTAGCTGTACAGCTAGTTCTTGGGCCAGAAAAGACTTAAAAGGTCTAATGATCAAGATCTATGGTAATGTTCTTATAGGCAACTCAATTTTGATTTAAGACAGACTTTAAAAAGAAAGAAAAAAACACCTCCTCCTTTTTTCCCTTCCTTTAACCAGCTGAACTGTTTAATGGAAGTGAATAATTGAACTAATTCAATAGGATCCTGGTGGCTTAATGTTTAAAGCTCATGGTAAATGATTAGAACGTCGGAGGTTCAAGCCTCATTACCAGCAAACTGCCACTGTTGGTCCAAGTCCCTTAACTTTGCTCCAGGGGTGCCGCATCATGCCTGTGACCCCTGCTTCTTAACAAGCTGGAATTTAAAAAAAACAACAACAATATTTTAAATTTAAATGTGCCAAATAAAAGCTTCGACTTTTTGTTGAGCAACAATAAAGTTGTATTCAGTATGATTTAAACCATGAGCAAACATTGCTCCTGTAGGTCTCTGTTCGAAGCTGCTCAACCTTGGTTCCTAAAACTATTTCTGTGGTAGAATGCAGGTATAGATCCACTGGTCACATGTATTCATTTGGTAGGCTGATTTTGTCCCACGAGGTTTGGACGTGAAGCGGAATCCAATCTAGGCATAAAATTGCGAGTGAAGAGGGCATGCTGAGGGGCCTACATGGGGTCTCTAGCAACTCTGGGACTTGGCAAGCACACAGCAATAATTTCTGCACTACCACTGCTAACAAGTAAATCAAAACCGGGGAGAAAATGGCCGTTATCCTTCAATGCTCACTTGCCCTTAATCTCCATCCTCTCTTCCATGGCTCAAATTAGTGCCACTCTCTCTCTTTCTCTCTTTCTCTCTCTCTCTCTCTGTCTCTCTCTGTTCTGTCTTTTAACGAGGTGGCTGGTCCCTTGAGATAACTGGACACGCCTTGAGGCATCAGCAGGTGAAGGACACTCCATTATCTGTCCTAGATGGATGAGTTGAGATGCTGCCCTGAAAGCAGGACGGCTGCCAGATCCTCTTCTCTTTAAAGTGCTTTTGTCTCTGCTGAGTGCCACCATTAGCGTAAGAGGATAAATCCACCCAGTCTCACTCCGAGTCTATGGATCCAAAAACAAAAAATAAAAAAAATGAAAGCTGACAATTTGAGCTTATGTTTTATTAATGAAGTGTAAAACTATTGTTATTGCTATTGTCCAAACAGCACGGTGATGGTGTTATTTGCAGACTGATAGTTGATCCCGATCCTAATCATTTTTTTTCCCCCCCATCAACTTTTGAATATTCAAAAGGAAAGCGATATAGGATTATTTAAAAGAGGAATTCTATACTGTCTACGTCAATACTTATTTGCATTATTGCTTTGTTTCTAAATGCATAGGGCTATAGATTAATACTTAATAACATCTACAACAATGCGTTCTCAAAAAAATTGAGCTTATCCTGTACGGGGAACCTGGGAAGCCTGGAGAATATCACAGGAGACTTCAGGCACGAAGCAGGGTACACCCTGGACAGGCTGCCAATCCACTGAAGGGCGCGCACACACACACACACACACACACACTACAGGCAAACTGGAAACAAGGGAGGAACCCCACCAAGCACTCTCATACATGCAAACTCTCTCTCTCTCACACACACACACATAGACCCGAATGACATGGCCACTATGCTAACCACTATGCCACCGGGCCTTCATATTAAGGCATACAATATTAAACAGCACTAAATAAAACAGATGGAACAAAAACCCACTCGACACAGCTCAACAAGCATCTAAACAATACATCTTCTTTCTTTGAGAGTTCATCTTTAAAATCTTTGTTATATTTTTCCCCCAAGATGTTAAAGATTGCTTTGACTTCCTTTATAATTACAGATGCTGATAACAACCTGTTCTTTTGTATACAAATTGAAATAATATTTCTTTTAGTCATTTTATCTCTTGAACTTCTACATATTCACATATGGCGCTGAAGATTCAATCCCGCTAAGATCGACTAAAATTAGCAGGGCCATCGTCTCGCAGAGATTTTTAAACTGTGTGTGAAATCTGTCACTTATGTTTAGATCTGCAGATCTGCAGTATCTCTCTCTCTCTCTCTCTTTTCACGCACATTTTTTACGACTTCCTTCATAGATTTCTAATTTATACCTTTTGGGTGGCTGTTAAATAATAAATAAATAAATAAATACATTCAGGAAGTGCTATTTGTGATTCATTGGTTCTTTGCTAGGTGTGTGTGTGTGTGTGTGTGCGCGCGTGTTTGTGTGTTTTGCAAATTTGATCTTATCACTCTCTTTTTCCTCAATTCCTACCTTGTTGTCTTTGTTGAAAGTACCAGAATATAAGCTCTAATGTTATTAGTTCCAGAGACCCGTCTTCCCTCAGGACATATTCATTATTTGTTTTCTGTAAATCATAAACCTCTTGTCATTTGCAACTATCTGCATCTATCCCATGACAAGTCTCTGCGTGATTTGGAAAATCCCAGAAGAAACGTCCGTTGCATCACTTGAGGAAACAAGTTTTAAGAAATCAATAGTCCTAATGCAAATCCAAATAGCAGCACTTGATAGTCCTAAGTCAAATAGTCGGATACACGGGCACGAAACAATGCTTCAAGGCAAAATACAAGAGACTGGTGTCTATGTTCGACCTGACAAAAAGAAACATGTGCTGTACGGTATCTAGGCAACCCGGCTCTCAACCCACACTAGGAACTGAGAATAGGTGGTCAAGTGTACCTGATTCGTAAATATTGCCTTATGACTACAGCTCTGGTTAATGGCCATGAAGGAGACTGCAGTATCGAACCCCACAGTTGAAACACCAAGGTGTCAAAACCTCCTTCTGGGTCTGGGAAGACTCTAAGTAGAAGTCAGCACTGGGGCCTAGAATAATATCTGACGCAAATCACGAGTGCTACTCCAAACTGTAGCTCTTCCCATAGACAAGACAGAACATACAATATATTAGGAATTATTCTTGGAGTCCAGCAGGGCTTGAACCACTTATGCTGGGCTTCCTTCCAATTCCGATAGAAGACATGATGAGGTTGCCAAGTATGGGGGTTCCTTGTCAATAACTGAACCATCCAAGCAGACAGCATTCATGGGACAAGACTACGTCCAGTTTTTGGCTCTGATGCATATTTCATGCAATGTTTTTATTTAATTTTTAGGCAAAATACCAGAAATTATTTATGGCTGGATACACAAAACAGCAGGCATCGTATAGCTCGGTATTACTGCTCAAATGATGTAAGGAGTGGCAAGACTTCACAGTGATGTACAGAAAGACATAGTAAACAAGTGGTAAGCAAATACACTGTGGTGTGACCAGATGACAGCATTAGCTATGTTTACGTGGACGGTATTTTCAATGTTGCCAGATTTAGCTGGTGGTTTCTTCAAGATTCTTCAAAAACCACAAAAATGCACATAGAATGACTCAAAATATTTGGTCAATCATCAGTTCAGGATTCAATCAGCCAGTTTGTAATGCTGCAGCCACATGTGAGGTCAATAACAGCAAGAATTCAATACCACCACCTACTGGATGGGAGTGTGGATGGGAAACATGGGCTGCGTTCCAATCCGAAGTGTACTTCACAGGGTGCTTCCCTGTTCCATTTGCAGGGAATGTCGGTGAAGGGAACTTCCCTCGACAAAACTATACCATACTATACAAAACTCGGATACCTGTCGCTGCTGCTGTGGAAATTTTACACTGCGGACATTAAATATTGAATATTTATTGAAACAAAAACTAATACCATTATAGAACATACTATTGAAACATGTATAACTTGTAAATAAAGTATTGTATAGTAAATAAAAATATATTAAAGATGTACAGAGATTTATTCATATAAAAAATAGCCTATATAACACTAAGAATTTCTTGATTAAATAGAATTTTAAATTGTTGTGTCCTTTTCCCCATTGCGGTCAAATGACCGGTGCTCGGCGCTTCTAGTGTTAATAAGATGATAAATATATTAATCCTTTTCTAAGCTCCATTTTCTTTACACTCTAGCAAGACGCAATGACTTATGGGACATTTTTTATTCCCTTTTCCGGTGAAATGAAGACCTGATGTTCACTCGCTCCCTACACTGTTCCCTGTTGACCTGAACATTTTCGTTCCCTGCGGTTTGGATTCACACTTAACATGGCTGAACACCCTGTGTCGTATACTTCTCTTTGCAAACTCTTCTTCTGTTTTGATTTAGATTAGTTTATACGATGTATGTGTTTTTTTTTGATAACCTAGATACCCTATTAAAACAGCCCGTATTTTGTTCACCCGCCTACACCAGTTTACACCCTAAAAATCAAAACGAATTGAATCCTATTGAAATCATTCTGATTAGAGATTCAAACTTACCTTTGTACGTGGACATCTGATAAGATGTGTGTTTACATGATCAAAACATTTGATCACAATATTAACAGGACAATTTTTTTCCTGTTTAATGTTGCTTTTCCTGCTGCCAAGCCATTAATCTGCCAGAAATATAACAGAGGAAGATGTTACTGTATATTCTTCAACTTAGAGGTTAGAAGTAGGAAAAGTAAGATTAGGTTAGACTATCTTTCCTATCTTTTCTGATAAATCTCGCCTCCTGCATTGTGATTGGTCACAAGAATCCTCACCCATGATTGGTGTTAATACAAGCTTCCATTTGTTATGTTTTAAGATTTAACAAATTAAAGAAGGAGAATTAATGCTTAATACATCTGCCGCACCTCCATACGCTTCCCAGCCATCCCCCAAACAGGGGAGAGGGACAAACACGAGGAATCACGATGTGTTTGAAGTTCTCTGTTTATTATAAGCAAAGAGAGCATATTGAAGGTTTTGGCCAGGTGCCCTGTGTCACGTACATAAGGTACATCAAAAGAGCAAAAGTCATTAACATGTAAGACATGGAAAGACCCGGAGACAGACAGACGATAGGAAATACATTAGCATTTCCCGGTTAGACAAAAGGGCTCCAGCGAACACAAGCTATTTGTATGTATATTCGTCTAGACACGGGCTACAGGAAGTATTACCATATAAGGATCAAAGAACTGCAATGAGGGCGTTGTTTTATGGACATGAACCATGAGAACATTCGCACAATATCAGAAAACTTTATGATTGGTTAGATGCTTTACTACATACAGTATGAAGTCTCACCCAATCGGTGCTCCTTCCGCAGTCAGATACCCTGAGAGTCACGTCACGTCAAATACTGTTACCCAAAATGTGCAAAATAAGTATATCTATGGCAACAAGACAGAAACAAGCAGCTCAAGCTTTACCTATTGAAAGGATGATCAAAGGTTTACACGACCCTCTTATTCTGATTGAAAATTCGATCCAATCAGGCTGAATTGGATCAAACAGTTCTGACTGAGATGGTTATAAAAATGATTTGCTTTTATTCCAATTAGACCGGTTTTCTCACTATTTGTGTAACATACAGTATTAGGATCCATATGACAAGTGACCTGGGAGACAATGGAGGCATTTTACGGTCCAGGTATTGACATTATTATATCTTTCTATGGCTGAAATTTTTTATTAAATCCTCAGTGATTCGGCTGAGCTACATTTACACTAAATGGGAATGCTCTGACTTTTTGCATGTCTTTTTAAACCCTACATGGGGGGACAAAATATCTTCATATTGCTCTAGACCTCAGGAGCACAACATAGTCAGAAGGCACATTCTTAAATGTTATAAAAAAGTTATTCTAAGGAAAACACAAAGCATGAAATTAAAATCAAAATGAATGTTTAGCCACAGAGTCATGTTTTATTCATTTTTGATTGTTTAAAAATGTAGTATATGTAATCAGGATTAAAACCAGTAACTGATACAGTATATAAGTTCAAGGTAAGAGTGATTATACAGTGAGTTACAAGTTACAACTTTTTTTTGAAAAATAAAACGATAACTGACTTTGCTGTGCTTTTTTATCCTTAGGGAAAATGGGTTAATACTGTACATGTCAGACTGTAAATCAATAACACTTTCAGGCTTGTGGTGGGATTCCTAATGATTTTTCAAATCAATACCCATGATCTCAGATCCATAAGACAGTTAATTATGAGCTATCACTTCATGTTTTATTGTGTCGTGGAACGCATTCGCTTTTGTGAAAAGATCTCGGGAAAACACTGACGAAGGATTAAAGAGCTTATAGACCAAACAGAAGAGTAAGAGCACACCTGCCGATATGTCTTAACTGCTCCGATATCAGCTGCTTTATAAACTCCACATAAAGAACTGGTTTACAGGAAGCACTCTGTTAAAATAACAGTCTGTTACTTGCTTTCTTCTCTCTCTATAAAACACTCTTTCTCCCTGTGGTCCAATTCCACCTTAACACACCCCCGTCTACTTCCCCTCGGCCGTCTTAAGGGTCACTCGATTATCCTATCAGCTTGAGTTAAGTTTATTAGATGAAGGAAGGCTTCGAGTCGACATCAGTGTTCTCCGGCAGTACTACTTGCCCCGAAGGTATTGCTGCAATCTGACACCAATTCGTTTTTTTTTTTTTTTCAAAATGGCGGATGAAGCTGTTTAAACAGGGTCGATAAAATACTTCCTATTACAAACGTGTAACATTTGATTTCTGGTGTTCAAATTAGGTTTACTTCTCAATCTCTGTCTGTACATGAGTGCTGCTGGAGTTGTGTTACTTTACTTAGTGTCCTAAGTATACAATAACATTTCCACCATTTACAACAGTATGTACAGTACTAAGGGCATTGGTGGCTCAGTGGTAGGTTTCTCGCCTACCATGTGGAAGACCTGAGTTTGATGCCCAGCCAATGCCCAAACCCACTTCCACTGGATGCAGTGCCAGTCCCAAGCCCGGATAAAATGGGAGGGTTGTGTCAGGATGGGCATCTGGCTTAACACCTGTGCCAAGCTAGTACCAGGGATCGGATGGTCCGCTAACAACAACCATATGTACAGTACTGTGTAAAAGCATTGCCCCTCTTCATTTCTTTATAATTTGCTTTTAAAGAGGCAGACTTTCTTGTATTTTAATGTAGTCTCGAGGAAAACATCTCCAGGCTTTCTAAAGGACCTTTTGACTCTCATTTTCAGTCCAGTCCCTGTACTTGACCAGTTTCTAAGGAATGTTTTTTGTTTGTTAAGCCACACAATGACCTCGAGACTTTTGCCCAGTACTGTATTTCACATATTAAACAGTTATTTGCTTTATTTTATGGTGTTCAGCAAACATAGCATGCAATAATGTCAGGAACTCTTGGCAAAAGGTGGAAATACTCCCTGGATAGGATGCCAGTCCATCGTATTGCACCATACACATACACTCTCTCCTAGTGGCAAGTTACAACAGCTCATCCACCTACCAGGTGGGTAGAAAGCAGACAACCTGATAACCGGAGAACCTGGAGGAAGCCGCACTGGGAAATGAAGAGATTTGGATTAAAACGTCTTGTAATATTTAGATTTTCTTTCTAGGGAACAAACAAGACATTGTTGAATAGGGAAGCACAAGAGCAAGCACAATATATTTTAAATAGCGCTGCTCAGAGCTTATGTAAGGAGTGTCAGGACATGGTAATGATTTTAAGAATGAAACACATCCACCTATTAATATGTTCGGGATTTTTATTTGATTCCACAACAAACTCTGACCCCTCCCCTTTTTTGCAGTGTACCAATTGTCAATCTTTCATCACTGGTTTCTCATGGGAAAAGAGAATGCTTTTTCTTCTTTTTCCTCTATCTGAGGTCACTGTGTGCTGCACCTTGGTTAGCCGTATAAGCAGGGTATATAGAGAGGGAGAAACCCTCTGCTGATCTGCTTATTTATTTGTTTATTACTTATGTTTTTATTGTTCTGCCATTGCTGGTTTCAATTTAATGAAGTTTGATGCAGAGTGTATTAGAAAAGGATTTGAGTGCTGGACTCCTGCGTTTGCTAAGAGGGATTTAAGCCGGTAGGAAAAAAAAAAACATAGCACTCTTGCTTTAAAGCACCTCAGCATTGTGCTTTAATCCTGTATTCCCCATATGGGGATAGAACAGTGACAGCAAAAACAGGAGCTCTTTATTAATATGAACAGATGCCGCGCACTCGGGAGCTTTAGTGAAATGTTACTGAGGCACTTTGAGAGCGGAGATTTTCTCCCAGCAATGGGAGTACAGATTAAGAGGCCTTTATATATGTTGCTGTTAGAGACAAATGGGGGAAAAAAAGGAAAAAGAAAGTGGAAAACTGGTGTAGCAGCAATTATTTTTTTAATGTTCAAGGTCACTCAAAGAGACACGGTTTAGAAGTTATTATTATTATTAATATTATTATTATTATTATTATTATTAATAATAATAATAATAATAATAATAATTCATTTAGTTATTTATTTTATTAATTATTTCTTTCTCTCATCATATTTTAGAAAAACGTCCAATCTGGGAAGACCAAAGGTTAACAACATCCCTCCGCTAAACAGCTGGACCAGAGGAAACAAACAAACAAAAAAAATATTAGGAGATTACTTCGGAACAAATGAATAAATAAACCCTTAATTTTCTACTAACATTATTTCCTCCATTGCTTTGTCTTATACTGTAAATGTAACAAAAACTTCAGAAATAAGTAACTTAATTGATTAAAAATCAAGTTTAATAAGTTTTGCTGCATTTACAGATGATGATTCTTTTTGTTTTTTTATGTTTGGAGAAACAAACAAACAAACAAACAAACAAACAAATATATACTGATTGACATTTAAGACTTACAGTAAAATATTTGAATGCTGCCAACATTTTTAAAAAAGGCTGTACATCCATGAATGATGACCCTGGAGCCCTCTGCAATTGTGATCATTCAGCGAGTGGAACGCTTGATCAATAAAAATCAACAGATAACTTGTTGCCAACTTGTGGAAGAGACACATCTGTCTGTGGAAACTGTACACACAATCATTCACCATCACCACTTGCACGTCACAGGCACTTGGCTATGAGTTATTGCCACATCCCCCGTACAGTCCTGACCTCGCTCCAAGCCATTTCCATATGTTTGGGCCATTACAGAGGTTCCTGGGAGGCCAGTGTTCCAGGCAGTCTGATCATAGCTCCAGTATACTGAGAGCTCTTCTTATCTTAATGGTATCCAAGCACTGGTGAAACACTGGGATAAGTGCATTAGTGTTGCAGAGGATTATTCAAAAATAAAGTCTCAATTTGACTTGAAAACACCTCATATTTGGGCTACCAACATAACCTTTAACTTCCTTAAAAACCCAGCTCTAAAACAGCAACAGAAAAGTTAAGAGAGCTACGCAGTGGCACTGTGGAGACCCAAAAAGAGCAGTAATTATTTAATTATCCATCAATTTGTCAGTCAAACTACCATTCATTATTGATGATGATCGTGTTGCGTTGTCTCCTGCGACTATAATTATATAAATAATACAGCGTCACGTAATTTAATGATGCTCAGTTTCAGAGTTTTCAGTTATTAGCCTAGACAAACATGACATCAAAAAAAGTGAAGGATATCAGCAAATCAGGTCACGTCTTTAACTACAGAGTGCAGGCCGTATATTTTCTGTCAGCAGGACCACATTTTGGGCACTTTTCTATTAATAATTAAGCCATCTGGAGGATATTTAGATCGGACGATATGATCCATCTCAGTGTATTTTGTACATTAGATTCTCTGTGGTTGCACCATTCAGTCTTGCTCTCGTGCATAAACACATTTCGTTTATTTCGCACTTTCCTTCATTTCGGTTTGTGTTATAGCACTGTTAGCATGCATGGCCTCCACACAGTCAGTATCACAGGGGGCTGATCTGAGATCACCGTCTCTGTGGCAGCTTAAGGAGGATTGGCGCGTGTGTGTGCGCGTGTGTATGTGTATGTGTGTGAGGCTCAGTTTGGAAAAGGGTGATGGATTTGTTGTCATGGCACCCTGACAGCAAATCACTGTGTGTGTGTGTGTGTGTGTGTGTGTGTGTGTGTGTGTGTGTGTGTGAGAGAGAGAGAGAGAGAGAGAGAG
>JAQMYL010000036.1:5451623-5464975 GCA_030014365.1 Clarias pachynema
AGCCTGGCCGGGAATCGAACCCAGACCCTGGAGGTGCAAGGCGACAGTGCTAACCACTACACCACCGTGCCGCCCCTAATAAATAATGAATAGGATATTTTTTTTGTACAATAAAACAAAGGCTGTAATTATTTTATTATATGCCATGAATATAAATGATGAATTCGTATCATTTCATTGGCCATTATTGATTGGATATTAGCTCATTATCTCCCCTACTTCTTCTTTATCTTCTTCTTCTTACTCCTCATCATCATTACTTTTGTTTATGTTCTTGTTGCTGATGCTGTTGTTGTTGCTCTTCTTCTCTTCCTCCTTCTCCTCATCATCACCACCAGCATCATCATCATTTTTGTCATTGTTTCTGCTGTTGTTGCACTTCTTCTTCTACTTCTTCTTACTCCTCCTCATTCTAATCATCATCATCAGATGATACAGTAGTTGTTGCTGCTGCTGCTGCTGTTGTTGTTCTTCTTCTCCTCTTCTTCTACTTCTTCCTCTCCTCCTCTTCCTCCTCAAAATCATCATCATTTTTGTTGTTCCTGCTGCTGTTGTTGTTGCTGCTTTTACTTCTCCTTCATTTTCTTCTTCCTTCCTTCTTTTCTTCTCCTCCTCCAGCTTCTACTTCTGCTTCTCATCATCATCATTGTTTGTTGTTGCTTTTGTTGTTCACTTCAAAAAGACATTCCCAAATACTGAAGAGTCTAAAGAAGAGGAAGAGATAAAAGAGTATTCGCTAGCTAATTTTAGCCCACCTTTTCCTTTCTTATCTCTTTGAGTATTTGTACTCTCTGTACGCTTTTAACCCTCACTTTAAGACAGACCTTTTGACACATTCTTCTTTTATTTTGCCCTGAAACCATGAGTCTAATGTGACTATCGCGTAATGGAAGTTTATATCACCCAAAATCGTTTTTAAGTATCTGCCTTAAACCACCTCCGGTTCTGCAATAATAGGACATAATGTGACTCATGCATTTAATAAAACATGCTGTAGCTGAAGGTTATATGGACAGACATCTTGGATTCCTGCTCCGCTAGACTCCGCCTCCTGGTGTCATGTAAAAGACAGTTGTAATTTATACTGTAGTATCGCTCATTTATGAACTTAAATGCATTTACTGTATGTTACATTTGAGGTGTGTCTGAAAGGACACATTTGAAATTCGCTCTGAATCATCCTCCTCTCACAAAGTCTGATCATTCTAGACTGTAACTGCCTCCAAGACAATTAATTGGACAGTAAATGGCTTTTGTCGACGATTACTTACCGTATTATTCATCCATTTCGGTTCAGCTCAGCCATGTAATTGGGTGAATACGTTTATCCACAAACACACATACGCACACATACACAAACGCGGTGATGAAGTGTATCTTTTGTCTCCTCCGCTGATTGTGTGTAACCATATCCCCGTTCAGTTTTATGAGATGGATTTCTCCTTATGTGTGTAATTTAGTGCCTGCATCGTCGACCCTTTTGTGTTCCTCAAGTGAAGTTTTACACTATTCAGCTCATGCATTTAGTCTTTCATTAATACCCATAATGCACTTTTTTCCCCCTCTTTCTGTCGAGACAGAGACATCAAAAGTTGACTGTATGACTGTATAATGGCTCGGAGCCGCAGTGCTATGGAGATAAATGAATGGTTGCAGGAAGCAGGAAGCTCACATGCTGTGTGTCCTGTTTTATTCTAAACACGGACTCTATTTTCTCTTAACTGTTCTGCAATGGCATTTATTACAATCTTGTTTTAAAGCACGCGCACTGCAGTGTTCGTGTGCAGTTCTTCATTTGATATGTTTAAATCATGATGAGCGAGAGAGAGAGAGAGAGAGAGAGAGACAGAGAGTGAGAGAGAGAGATACAGTACCTTTGGCAGAACAAACAGAATGCAAACATCAAGCATAAGAGACAGAAATGAATTCAAAGCATTATTAAAAATAAGGTGCCTACAAACACAAAACCCATATCTCATGATTAAATAAAAAGGCTTTTTAAATCCTAATTCCTTGTAAATTACTTCAAACCCAGTGCATGTTTTAATTTAAGTAAAGTTGTTATTCAATTAAAAAAACGTTCTTCAAATCCATTTTCAAGCAGAACTTTAATACTTGTACAGTATGGGAGGACATCCATGTCTGAAGGCTGGCAAGCAGTCCACAAACGGTTGTAAGAGAAATACATCCTTCTCACTAAACCAAATTGTAGGTCATGTAGTGATAATATAGAATAAAATCTCACCTAGTTTGAATCTTATCAGAAGGTTCACTGTTGGGACCTTGAGCCAGGCTCTTCACTCCAACCACTCAATCTGGCAACTCAAACCTGATATATTTCCAGGAAGGAGAGTATTCATGGGCTGATGTGCCTCTTGGCACGTGGATGGACCCCTTATGCCCAGATTCTTCCTGCAAGTTTACAGCTAGATTTGCGTTCCAATTGGACTGATGTTTCTGACCCAGTTCTGTAACCTGGATGTGTCAGGGACATTATTCAACAAAAAAAAAAACATGAACCCTGTAGGCCATTATATACTCAAATAAAATCAAAAATCAGTCCAGTTTCTATCTGTCTTCTAAGGTCACATATTATACTCCATTTAAAAGAAGTGTGTATAAGATTTCTCAAAAATGTACAGTACATTCATAATAGATGGCTTGCACCTCCAGGGTCTAATAACCATAATAAAAGAGCCAGTGTTGGTTCAGGTGAAATAGGCTCTGCGTTGCTGATTGGAGGGTCGGGGACTCATCCCCTAGAAACTGCAGTGGTGCTTGAATTGGGTCCTTGGGCAAGGAACATAACCCTATGCCCATACTGTACATAATACTGAGCTTCTGAGATGCAGGGTCCTCAGCGCCTGTCCCAAGCTTGGACAAATGGATGGGTTTTTTTCAGGACATTGTAAATCCTGTGCCAATAACTTCAGATTGAACAACATGTAAAGATATGAAAGTTAAAACACAGTTGAGAACTGAAAAAAGCTAGGTCAGCCATTAGTAGTTAGCCATTAAACCCATGCTTATTTACTGTAACTCTTAAAAATGGCATCCAGAGAACAGCAGAGTTGGGCAGAATTGGGTGGAGATGGCAAAACTTGGTGGAGACAAACACTGAGCTGGTGGAGGGTCTCTTGTTAGATGAGGTCACAATAAGGGAAACATACAAATGCAATGTGCAGGGACCGATACATGAATGTAAATGTTTGAATGCCTGATCATGACTTAAAAAGTGAAATTTGCATAATAAAAAAAAAATCATTGTGATGGTGCCAGGGAGGAGACCTCATGATATCATGTGTCGTGCAACTAGAATAGTTTTATTGTTAAGGTTCATATATAGAACAGCCTTTAGCCTTTCATAGAATATCACGACCAGCCTCTTCTTAGTAAGTCGATAATATAAAGCGGTGAGGTTTCTAAATATTCAATAAAAACCCCACTCTCATGGGAGTGATGTCACTCTCTCTCTCTGCTCTAAACTGCATTTGGGTCACTACTTATTTTGAAGGATGAGTCTGACTTTTTTTGCCTTTAAAAAAAACAACAACAAAAAAAATCAAAGCTCCCAAAACATGTATTGACTCCTTCATCTTCTACACCTTGAAGAAAATTGATTCAGATATGAAGCAAGAGAAAGAAAATTAGAGTGGTTACTCCACGCAACTGCTCTTTTTTTTTTTTCCTTTTTTTTTTTTTTTTGAGAGATTTCTTCTCTTTCATGCTTGCTAAGTCTTATTACACACCACCCAGGGGGTGAAGAATCAATTTGCGAAGCTTAAACAGAAATGCCAATTTCATTTTCTATCCTTGAAGAAAAAAAAACGTATTGTAGGGCAGGAGGGGAAAATATATACATATATAAATAAATAAAAGTGATGGGGAAGAAAAAAAAAAAAGAAATACAATAAAAAAAAGACGCATGGACAGTTAATCCATCTGGGTTCTGCTCAGTAGTTTTCATGTTGTCTCTTCCTGTTTGTCTGGTTAAATTCATGTGTGTAGGGCATAGAAAGTGCACTGGTTAAGATGATTGTATGTTCGAATTTAAATTGCTTGTATTTATGAATAAATTGAAATTGTATGAGTTTAAAAATGGCGTTTCGTTGGGGTCAGGACGTACCACGTCTGCTGTATCTTCAGAATTAGGCTGTTTATTACTGTAAGAAATGCAGGATGTATTTGAATAATTGCACATCAGGAGGACAGATTTGTTCGAATTTGTAAGTCGGTGGTTAAACCTCTAAGGCTCAAAAGGTTGTGGATTCAAATCCCAGAACTTTAAGACATACAGTCTTTGCTGTAGTTGAGCAAGATTTATTAACCCTTAGCTGTCATGCTGTATACCACAATGTATGATTGTATTGTACATTTTAAAAAATGGACTTTTGACTTTGGCACGTTAAGGTTCTGTGTTTAGGGTTTGAGATCCTATCAGGTTTATCCAGATGCAGGCCTATAAAAAATCTCTTTAGTTATGTGTCATGATTCCTTTATGTGACAATTCACGTACTGTATTGCCAAAATAAATGTAAAATGTATATATGTTTGCATTTTGATGGTGGAAAATATTGCCATTCCTCTATAATCCTACAGGTGGTGCACTTTAAACTACTTTTATAGCGAATTATTTGCTGTTTGTTTAGTGTTGTAACAAAATCTTTAAAAAATAATATATATAAATTTAAGCTACTACCAGAATCGCAATACATTAGAATCGGCCCCTAGGTTTTGTGTTAGTATCGGTGATTCCCATCCCTAATAAACACATCTACAATGTCTGACAAAACCATAAAGTCAGGAAAAAAGTCTGAAAAAGAAATAGCTGTGGCAGCATGGTTGCACAGTGAGTAGCCCTGATATCTTACAGCTCCAGACTGCAGACAATTTGATCCTGAACATGAGTTACTGTCTGTGTGAAGTTTTCAATCTGTAGGTTTTTTTCTTTCCTGGTTCTCTTATTTCCTATTAGCTCTGATGTACTCACAGTATGGGTTATCTGCAGTTCTCCAGTTTCCTCCATCCAGCCACCAAATAAATAAATGTGTGTGTGTGGCTGCAGTTTGTCCTGTGAAGGACTGGAAAACCATCCAGGATGTTTTCAGTACCTAAACGCCAGCCCCAACATGAACCTGGCCAGCTCACCAATACACAGTACACACCTAAACCCAAACTTACACTGATCAGCCATAACTTTAAAACTATCAACATTTAAACCACCCAGGACCTAGGTTCCCCTTGTGTCTTCAGGGCAGGTCTGGCCCCTTCGTGTTTGGCTCCATATGACCTCTGGGTGTGTCCTGTGGTGACTGGTACTGGGACATTAGTGGATGATCTGGGGAATTTGTAGGCTGGATTAACAACCCAGGACTCTTTGCTTAGCTAAACCACGTACACAGTAGGCGGTGATGTGCTGGGTGTTCTGATACCTTTCTATCATGGCCTGTATTGACTTTTTTTTTGTCAGTTTGTACTTATTGGCTTCTCTTATATGGTTATTAAACTTATTTCTAGAAGCAAATTAATCTGCATAGGGGGAAAAAAAAACAAAAATCTAAGCTTTTTCAATCCCATTTCATAGAGAGAGGAAATATTCTTATACATAATTTATAAAATCATCATAAGGAATATTAGACACATTGGCTCATATTCAAGATATAATCACTTGTAAAGCCATGGAATTTTAATCACAGGCAAAATAGGAATATCAAATAATTATATGTGGCATTATGATTAAAATTCTGCACTAGGTTGTGAGTTCAAAACCTGGACTTAACAACCACTCTCGGCCCTTAAGCAATATTTAATTAGCAAAACACTTAACAGTTAGCTGCTTAGCTCTGTCTTATGTGTAAGGAACTTACGCACTTAGAAACATCTTCCAAATACAGATTATAACTGGAACTGCTTGTCTGCCATGCTGAACAGAAAAAGAATGAGGTCAGTACTAGGAATGTAAAAAAAAAAATTGAAAAAAATCATAGACATGTATAACAAACAATAAGATGTTTTCAATTGAATAACCAACCAGAGACATTATGAATCAGTCAGTACCTCAGAAAGGTTCAGTTCTTCTTGCTGGTGTTGTTGTTGTTGTTTTTGTTGTTGTTGTGGTTGTGAAGCAGTAGGAGTTCGGCGTGTACACTATAACAGGTTGCCATCTTGAGAGATAAACCCTCTAGCACAAATCCATCCAAACACTATTACTTTAACACACACACACACACACACACACACACACACATAAAGTCCCCTGCTGTTCTGACAGGTGTCGAAATCACTTCAAAAACACCTAGTGACTTTAAAAAATAAGCCGAAATAAAAATGATAGTTCCGTCACTCGGGCTCTGCTGGTGAAGACATGAACACAATGTTTCTGTACACACTGGTCAAATCACATTCACAGTCAGTGCTTGCAGGAACTCACCTGAAGCTATCTAACTTCAGAGATGTGCTGCTGTAGGTATGATAGAGGTGTCAGACTCTGACGTTGTCCCTGTCAGTTTCAGCTAGTGGAACGAACCTGACAGGAAGTCATAGCACAGTCAACAGCTTTATGAAAGAAGAAAAACAAATAATCTACTGTAAGTGACTGGAGAAGATTATTACAGCCTGATGATAGTAGCGTCGGCCTGTCCATTTCTATCCAAATCAGATTCAACCGGTTCACGATATTTAAACTTTTAGACCAGGTTAAAAAGCTCTTTACCAGTTGTACCCAGACCACACCTACAGTACCTAATCTATAGAATCCAAAGGCTTGTTCCAGTCGCGTCTGAGCAGATAATCATGTCTTGGGTAAATCTAACCAACAGACACCAACCTACAGACTGTAAAAGTAGGTGAATAACTTAAGATCTGCAAACATCGTCAGTTCTAGACCAGTCCATAAACTCCAAACAGACCAGTTCTTTCCCCAAAACTGTCCTTAGACGGTTTATTTTAGGCTAATCTACGTAGCTCTGTAAAGAAAATGTGGTTTAGTAAACATAATCCATACTAGACCGTCACTCTTATTTTTTCATATTATATTAAATAATGGGAAATAAATGTTTTACTGTGACACGCTGCAAAGTCCCTAAAGATATTTAAAAAAAAACCTCAGCAGCAGCGTCATCTCCCCTCTTGTTTATTCCAACCACTTACCATTCAGCATCAGCAGTAAACTAATCACCGGCCTGATCATCTGTCATCGTCTGCACCCGTTTCTCATTGTTTCATTCCTTAACTTAGATGTTTTTTTGTTTTTTTTTTATGCTTGATTGATTCAGAGGCAAACAAAAAAAAACATTAATGTGAAATTGGTCAGGTATAGGGACTGGACTGAGCCAAAAACTTACCAAAAATGAAAGCAAGTTCAGGAAGCCTGGAGAACTATTCCTCAAAATTATACAGTATGAAAAAAATACAAGAATCTCCGGATTTTTGGAAGCAAAATATGTAGAAATAATGGGTAGCTCAAGATTCAAGACAGTGATGTTGTGGTTTAAAAAAGTCCCTTTAGGACGATTTCAAAATGCAAGCACTTGTCCAACCGCTAGAATCCAGCTTGTCTATAGAATCCAGCTCAATCCAATCAGCCGATTTGCTTAGTGTTGCTTAGTGTTGCCAAGCATTCCCAATACAGTCCAGATGAAACCAGTGCAATTATTCCATGGAATCTAATTGTGTCCAGGTGCAGATGTGCCATCCTCATCCATCCCTGTTCATTTCTGTCCAGTTTGAGGCAAGTCGATCTAGTCAAGTACAAGGTCCTGCCCAGTCCTTTGTAGTCTCGTTAGTGTAGTCTAGTCCAGGGTAAAAAAAACAGTCCAGTTTAGTCCAATTGAATACAGCACAATTTGGATGTAGTTCACTTTAGCTGAAACCAGTTCTGTCTAGCCAGTCTAGTTCAACCCACCCCAGATGAAACCAATCCAACACAATCTATTTTAGTCTATTTAAGTCCACCCCAGTCCAGCCAGTCCAATTTGGCCCAGTTCAGTCAAGTCCAGATGAAAGCTGGAGAGCCTCCAGAGGCTGTTGTGTTTTTTTTTTTTTCCCCATACATATCACACCTCAAATGTCAGAGCCGTAATAGAGTTAGGAGTAGTCTCTTGCCTGTATGCAATCCAGAGACATGTACTGCAGCACAGACTTCCTCACAAATCTTCGAATTAGTATGGAAGTCTCTTGGTCTTACCTTTAGAATTTAGATCAGGATTGACAGTTGTTGTTAGTAGACATTGAGGTGCCTGCATCAATCATTCCTCTTTGTTCCACTTATCTCTTGATCTGATCTCTTGTTTTTTTTGTCAGTCTATCCTTTTTATAATTCTAGGCAGATGGATAGATTGATACCCTCCCTCTCACTCTACCTAGCGATAAGCAGGGGATCAAAAAAAAAGTGTTCAAGGTGTTTAGTATTCCTTACCTCCCTGTTGAGTGCGTGTGCGTGTGTGTGTGTGTGTGTTTAGGACAGTGTATGAGCGAGCAAGCACATTTCTGTTTGTCTCGTGTGAGGCGGATTACGTGTGCAGAAATCCAGTCGCTCAGAATCTCCCGCACGTCATACCGAGCTGCAAAATGCTTTATGTGGGAGGCTGATTCAGGTCAGAGAGAATCAGTGCAGATTTGTATAGCTGTTCTCACAATTCCCCAACTGACACAAAGCCTTCACTGACTGAATTCCCTCAGGCTGACACACACAGACGGCAGCTGGCCCTCTGGCACAGACTTCCTGGCACTCCATCTCATCCTAATTAATCTCCCAACATGGACACACACACACGCACACACACGCACACGCACACATAAACTCCTGCAGATTTCGTCTGTTTGAGAGTAAGAAGACGATTGCCTCCAGTTGCATCCTTGGGTTCCATCATTCCTTACTGATAGCGTGTTCTAATTGGCTGGAGGCAGTAGGAACAACACCACAAAAACAAACACAAAGTTGAGAGTATGTGGTATCTGGTGTTGGTTATTAAGACACAACACCATTTAACCCTGTGTTAGGACAGTGGTAGCAGCCCATAAACATAAGATTGCTGGCTTTAATCCCACGGCCAGGGATTTACTTTTGACCAGGAGGCTTTAAAGTACATTTACATACAGACTTGTGTATTTAGGTGGCTTGCTCTATCATACAGAGATTGTCAGTTTGAATCCACCAAATTTTATAGCCATTCTTGGCAGGGAGTCCAAAACAGGGATACTTTTACTTACTTGTCAAGCACATGCATGTGGAAAGTGGCAGATATCACTTTCCTATGAGTATGGTGCATTCAGTGTGGTAAGAGATCAAAGGCTGGTTGGCTTCATGTGTCTTTAAGTAAGCATGCGACAGCCTTCAACCTCCTGGATTGTTGCTTCTGGATCTGAACAGTGGATGGGAATTGTCCAAGACTTTGTTAGGAAGGAAATCTGGGAAAATCTTTTGGCAATTCTATTGGCAGACTTTTTTTTTCACCAAGTAATGGAGACCAGAAGATTAAAGTTGAATCCAGAATTATAAAGCATTCTTTGGTTTTTCCACACTGGATCTAAAACCTATCCTGGGAACACTGGGTTCAAGCCAGGAACCCACTCTAAGCAAGACACCAGACCATTACAAGGTACTGCTTGGGCTACATGGGGGGTGTTTTCACATTAGAGCCCCGGGATCCTTTCCGAGAACACTTGATGCCAAAGTCTGGTCATCCGTGAGAACACAATCCTAGAATGCTTGGGAACTGTGGCCAAATCCGCTGGTGGTTTCAAAAATTATACGGTGTACTCAGGGACAAGTTAAATGATATATGGAAGCCTGTCATACCTGAGAACGGACGTAGATCACTGTTTAGACATCAGTGCTGTCTGTCTCTTCCAAAATGCCAATCTCATCCTCTGAACTACACAGACATGACTAATACAGTGGGAAGGCAGAGAGCATTGCTCTTGACATTTTTTTTTTTCAAAATACCAATAATATTAGGCATAGCGCAAAAGTTAACGTCCTCATTCTCTTCTTCTGTTGTGTTAAATTGCAGCAAACAAACCAAGCAGGTGCATACTGCCCCCTGCTGTATCGGAGAGTGTAAGTACATGACTGTACCCGTGAACAGCAAGCACTAAACAGTGTGAATTCTGGCCAACAGGGGAGTGGGTTTCGTGCCAAATGTAAAAACACCCTTAGAATATCCAATCCAATTATTTCAGGTGGATAGGAACCAAAGTTCCTAGAGATAAACCATTCATACACAATGAATACATGATGCACTTAGTACGGACGGTAACCAGAGTGTGTAGTGGACCCTGTAGTGGAATACAGTAATATCCAGTTCTTCATTGATCTGCCCAAAGTTGCTGATTTATCTTGTCCAGGGTTGTGGTCAGATATAGAGTCTAACACTGGATAGGAGGTGGGAATACATATTTGGGCAATGTAGGGTAGTCAGCACATGTATTGGAAGATTGTGAGGCAGAAGGAAACGGGATAATCCAGAAGATGTTGACATGGGGAGAACATTTAAAGCTCCACAAAAACTATAATCTCAAGGCTCAAACCTTTGACCTTGGAGCTCTGCGGCAGCAACACTAACTCATGGCATATAATCCTATGCATTCCATTATTATTATTATTATTATTATTATTATTATTATCCATGCATCTATTATCTAAACCAGACATCCTATATAAGTGGTTTTGGTAGGACCCTGGATGAGGTGCTAGGTCAATGCAAGGCACATATACACTCAGACGCCCAATCACACACTACAGGCAACTTGAAAATGCCAGTCAATATAGACCACATGTCTTTGGAAACCAGAATACCTGGAGGAAACCAACTAAGCATGTGGGAAACATGAAAACTCCAGGCACACAGATCAGAGGCTAGATATTAACCTTCAAACCGGAGGTTTGAGGCAACAGTGCTAATCCCTAAGCCACAGTGCCGCAGTATTATTATTATTATTATTATTAGTAGTAGTAGTAGTAAAAGTAATAACCACTGCCATACTCTGTGGTTAAATTTGAAGCAAAGCATCTGACAAACCATATCAAAATTGTAATGTAATACCCTTTGAATAAGGGATGCACCATCAAAAAAATGGATGTAATGGAGTGTGAACAGAACATTCAGATGGGCTTGTCTCAGCCGGCTCCCTTGCACACCTCGAACGTGAGGCATCTGTTTGATTGCGTGATGGGATTGCTTTTTTATTTTATTATTATTTTTTTCAAAATAAAAAAAAAACCATTCTCAGTGCTTCTATATACAGTACATGACTGTGTAAGCGTGTGCAATCTGAAGGTGTCGCTGTTGGTCTGTTTTAACTGGCCTCGTTGTGCGGTGAGTAATGAGCGTTTAAAGGCGTCAGTTGGTGCTTTTATGCCATTCGGCTCAGACGCCCAACTCTCTAATTAGAAGCTTGAGCGAGTGCCAGAGCACATGTGTTTGGTACTGTGTGTGTATATGTGTGTGTGTGCCGGCACTTATCGAGACGCAACCTTTTAAAGTATTTATTAAAAAGATACGCCTGGCTACTGCGGCGACTGCTTCCCCGGCAACAAGCCGTGACGACTGGAGCCTTGTGTGACGCACCTTGGCGTTTCTTGAAGACATGAATAAATTCCATTTGAAGGTGATTTGATATTTCAAGTCTCTTTGAATGGATTAAACTTAAAATGTCAACTCGGAGGGAGCAGCTGGGCGGGGAGGCACTTCCAAGCCCTGGAGCTGGCCATTCTGGGGTTAAAGTTCAAATCTGCCACACACCCCTGCTGGAGATCTAGGCTGTGTCCCAAACACTGGGGTTTGATAGATGGTGTACAAAGAGGCCGCATCAGAGAGAAGAGTCTCTAAACAGAAGCGTACTGTATCTAAAGCTGTAGGGTTTCACAGCCCGTGAGCTAATAGGCAAACTAGATGTTAACGCATGAGCTCTGAAATGGCTAAGTGTATATTAACCCTTGCTAAGTTACCGCTATAGCATTACATATTCATATCTAAATTGACTTGTTGCATTGTGGGTAAAGGTTAGATGTGTTGCCTGCTGAAAATAGCAGCATTTAAATATTTAATAGATGTAATAGTCAATACTGGGAAGGTTTGTTAGACTGGTTATGCAACGGCTATGTGAGACTGACTCTTGCACTCGGGTCGGAACATTAAATCGGCTGACTTTCTAATGAGAACGCTAACTAGAGATGAAGTGTTGCGTTTGTGACAAAGCCCCGAAAGCTCTTCAGTTCCAGTAGAGTGCAAAAGTGAGAACAGCAGTGTAACACTAATTCTGCCCCCTGAGCAATTAAAAAAAAGAAAAGAAAAGGGGGACAAGCTGTTGCCAGATGAGATGTGTGTCTATGTGTGTGTGAGAGAAAATCCAGAATGAGCAGCCAGGCAATTTAAATAATTACAGATTGACAACCTTTAGTAGATTTGTAGATTTGTGTTTTCATGTGTGTGTGTCTGTGTGTGTGTGTGTGCTGGTTGGATTTAACTGTGAGTGTGTGTGTGTGCACTAAAAAACGTTTTGGCTGAAGCTGTGCCTGCTGAAGCGTGTCGAATGGGAAAGTTACAGGACGTTAATGCGCTGGCTGCTGTTCTCTTTCGCTCATTCATATTTCATTCGCTCTACCATAAATGCCCGACTTATTGGTCTTATTTCCTCCCAAACTCATTGTTTATAGATCAACCCTGCTCGGCGGGGTCCGCGTTTCCTAAAAGCTTGTGTGCGTCCGTAATCGAAACAACACTAAACTGATTTATGCTTCTCGTCGAACGCCCGCAGGGACATGAGCGTTTTCTTGCTCTTCTCCGTCTCCGATGAGACACCTTAGCCAATTTAGCCACTTTGGGATAAATTGAACATCTTTGGCTTATTGGATTGAGCAGAAGTAGGTAGGGAGAAAAAGAAAAAAAAAAAAAATCTGTTTGCTGACAGCCTCATCGGCGATTTTGCGGAGGCCGGACATCTTCCGCACCATCGATGAGACAATTAATATGTCCTCAGGGACAGTGAACAGATGAGCGAAAGTGCTGAGGAGGATGAAGTGTCGCGTTGCTTTTCTCTGAACGTGCACTTCAGGTAAGAAACTTGTGCACTGCGACATCCTACTGTGTGTAACTTTTAAAACTCTGAAATATGTCAAAATATCGCGTGCGTGTTATTACATACGGGACTGCGCAAAAGTCTTGAGACACCCCTCATTTCTACATATTTGAATGTAGTCCTGATTATTATTTCTCCAGGCAGATGATAAAAATCAATATTTTTATTTTCAGTCCAGTCTCTGTATCTGAGCAGTTGGGCACTGGTGGCTCAGTGGTAGGTGTTTCGCCTGCCATGCGGAAGGCCCGGGTTCGATTCCCAGCCAGTGCCCA
>JAQMYL010000036.1:5471613-5490681 GCA_030014365.1 Clarias pachynema
ACAATGTAGAAAGAAATAAAAATCAGGAACGATCATGGAGTTAGAAAGTGTTCTAAAACTTTTGAACGGTAGTGTATATTGTAGACTATAACTGAGTTGACAACTGGAAAAAAACCTTAAGAGGAACCAGACCCAATAGGGAATTCATCCTCACTTGGGTGATAACAGATAACATGTATGACTATAAATCAGTTCCTAGGCAGCACAGTGGTGTAATGGTTAGGGTTAGGGTTTAGGATTGAAAATTACTTGTATTGGCATGATTGGCACCCTGTCCAGGATGTAACCCACCTTGAACTCGAAGTTTTCTGGGATAGACTCCAGGCTTCCTGCGATACTGTACTGGATAAGCTATGAATGATGAATGAATGAAATCAGTTCCTGCTATATCTGTGTGCTATGATACTTTCAGTGTTGGGTAAAAAAAAACTGTTCGTGGGAATGTCAGTCAAACACTATTGAGTGATTACAGTCACAAAAAAAATCACAGAAATAACTACCAACTACAATAAAAATTACACTTTAAGGTGCAATATAATGAATGGAAAGGCAGAGGTTTTATTTATTTATTTATTTATTTATTTATTTATTTTTAAAGCCATTCATTTAGGCAGGGAATCAGGCATCACACAGAGCCACCTCAGCAAAGAGGCCATATATGTAATTCTGTCAGCACAGGGACAAATGATTAAATGAATAAAAACTATAAGGCACAAAAGACAGAGAGATACGGGAGAGAAACTAATATAGCAAGACAATGAGAGTCACTATGCCCTATATAGACTTATTTTGTAGACAGAGTAAATGAAAAAGTATCTGTATCTCTTTTGTGCTAAAAGATTATTATTATTATTGTTTATTTTCCTATGTAAATGCATGCATCCATATTCACAGAGAAGGACAGAGAGAAATATATACAGTAGACAGAAAGTCAGACATGCACAGAGAGAGATGTTAGCGTGAGCTGTGTGTTTGTAAACAGCAGTAGGGATCTTAAACCCGAGTGAGTGGTATTTGATGCTGACTGCGTGTGAACACGCTATCATAGAGCAGATCGATACACAGACAGAGGACGGGTGGGGGGAGAAGGTTGGCATGAGGGATAAGCTTGTACAGTCTGTCTGAGGCTGGAACTCTTTGGCTCTTTGGCTGCACGCAGATAAATAAATCAATTGGCTGCGGAGCAGCGTGCAGCGTGTCGATGGAGTCAGTCACACGCGAGCGGATAAATTCAGCTGATGGAAGTGTGGGATGTAAAAGAGGAGTGATGGCGTATCGATCTCTCGGCTGAAATAAAATCAAAACAGCGCGGGAATGAAAAATCATTTCGTCTGGCGGCAGGAGCGTTTATAGATATACTGTATAATGGCTGTTCTTGCTCGACACTGAGGTATTTACGGGTTTCTCATGCTGCTGCCAGATTCTCTACATGAGTGTTTACCAAACAAGGCCATAGTGATTCCCAGATAGTCCATATTTATGATTTCTATAAATATGGTTGGACCATAACCAACAGCACAACACCTCGCACAGGAATTCCAGATGTTGGGGAAAATGCCACATCTGGGTTCAGCAAAGGACAATTATTAATAAATAATAAATAAATACTTTGATTTAAAGGTCACATATTTTACTTTTTCTTTAACAAGATAACATAGATCTCAGAGCTCCCTCAAAGTCCATCCGTTGTGCTAAAATACCCCTCAATGCATTTTGTCATACATTTTATGCACCTTTTTTCATATCTTAAACTAGCTCTCTTTTACTTCTCCTCCAAACATGGCATTTCATTGTAAGACTACGTAAGTGACTCAATTCCGATTTTCCTCTCGGGTCAGTTTTTTAGGGCTGTCTAAATCTAATTTATTTATTTATATTATTATTATTAAAAAAAAATTTCAGATCATGTTTGAGCCACTTTCATATATTTGTCTTAGATCGAATACATATCCTATACGTGGTCATGTGACTTGAATAAGAACGGGAAGATGGCGTGAACAAAGATTCACATCCTTATTAGCGTCAGATAAAAATCACTTGTAAATATGAATGTGAACTGTCATAACATGCAAATCTGATCTAAAAAATAAATAAATAAATAAATAAATAAATAAATGGAATCGAACGATGTAGCTTGTAATGCGAACATAGCCTAAATGACCTATTTCTGAGCTACTTCTTATTCTACTGTAAATGACATCCTGCTGAGACACTCAAAGGTGAGCAACAAGTCAGGGAAGGGAATCTTCTTACAGTATATGAGGTCACATTACTGGGAAAATATAATTGGCTTGTTTAAGTCCTGGCCAATACAAACATAAAAAAAAGTTGTTTTATGTATATTTGAGAACCAGGTGAATGTCAAAAATGACTAATAATAGAATTATACATAATAGGTCTGGAGTCTGTCTCTTTGACATGTTCATTCATGAAAATATTGACATGTCCTTGAGTCTATATAAGAGAATGAATGGAAAGAACAGTTACACAGTATTGAAATATGCTACTCAAGAACAGCTGCGAATAATTATCAGCTTTTATACTTATGACCTAAACAAGATGGTATTTACTACTTTTTACACTTTATATATCAATGTTTTTTATTTTATTTTATGCATATCTTTGAAATTAAGTTTTTAACCACTGACCTTTCTCACAATACCATTTGTTAGCTTTGCAATGTTTGGAAAATCATCTACAGTAGTTCTATTTTCTCTCCCTGACTAATCTAAGATTTCTTTAGATATTTGTCATTGTCGTAATTACATATTTCTAGCATTTGCTCAAGATGAAGTGGTACAAATAACCACCTATTTTCATAAAAAAAGATCATCTGATTGACACCCCGCAAATGCCTAACTGTAGAAGTTTTCCCTTAAGCCAGTATATTATTTATAGTTTGCATCAAATTACCTTAATAGGTTCAAATTATGTAATGCCATGGACTTTTTCCTGCTTTGAAAAGTGTCAAAAATATATTTAAAAAAAGACTCTATGAGGTATGGCCAGATTATATGAAGCTAAAGGAATACTAAATAACTAAATCATCAGTTTTTCCTATTTATTTTAGATAAAGTATATAACTTTATTATAGAGTATTTCTTTACCTACAGTAGTTATTTAATCTGTCACAATTTAAAGCATTTCCTTAATGGTGAGTTATGGGTAAACATGGTCCTTCACACTGTTGAGAGTAACACGGTTTCAAAAATAGTAAATAATACAACTGCTATTGAGATCTCTTGTGTGTGTCCTGGAATTTAGGATGTTTCTTCAACTGGCTGAGGTTCTAGTAAGAGCAAAAAGCTAGTGATGAATTGTTTCATTCAGGTCCAGAACCATTATATGACTCTTATAGGTCTGCATTGTGCTGGCTAATCAGGTGGTAAAGATAGCTCCTGCTGTGAAGATTAATACTGTTTACCTGTTGTTCTCCCTGAAGAATTGCACCTGGTTGCGTCACCTGGTAATGGCTGGAAAATACCACCTGTTGACTGAAACCCATGGCAGCAGTCCAGACAACCATTCCAATTATTCTATTTAGTTACAATTGGGTCTAAAACCCTGCAAACAGCTGACACAGCTAGACAATGGACTTGTCTACATTTTTATATAATGGGTTCTTGAATAATATGAATTGACTGAGGGAACTGTCCGATTAATGCTCAAAAACTGATGAAACCTAAACAGGTCAGGGTAGTATACTCACACTGTTGTACCTGACTGCATATAAAACAAAAAAAAGTATGAAATATTCATCTCATACACTCAGGCTATGGGTAAGTGGTTAAGTTCCGCTTGGTAAGCTTGTTAATTTGTCTGTTTCATAACCCGGGCACACTCTGCCATTTTGGAGCACGGCATTCTGTAAGAAGCAAAGGGAATCCTCCATCGGGATAAAGGCACTAATTAATTTCTAAGTCTGTTAGAAAAATTCATTAAAACACTCCTGAATATTTGGTTTGCCTGACTTTATCAGAGTCTCTTTGCTCAGTGATGGACATGAACCAAACTAAGTGTGCAGTCAGGTCTTAATGAGCATTACCTGGGCTTTAAATAAAAGTTAATGATTTGATCCGTGGCAATGATTCTTGATCATTGCGGTTTGGGAGAAATGTATTTTCTGTTAATAAAGGTAATATAAATGAGAATTAGCTAGTGGCAGATTTGTGATTCTGCGTTCTGTTCATACTGTAGGTTCAAAAGTGAATCAAAAGGACTAGGCCCTATGATCAACTGCACTACAGCATTAAAAATGATTCAAAAGACTATAAAGTAAGCATTCCGTTGTGTATTAGCAGATTCGAAAAAATAAACATTTAAAGTTAAAGACTATCATACTGACCCTTTTACCCTTGACCCTAATAATTGTATGAGTCAAATGGTCTATTGCTTTTAAGGCATGCTTCTCAACCTAACCTAAGTGAGAATTAAAAGCATTAGTAATTATCATCTGAATTAAAAGTGTTGCAGAAATGAAGCTCTGCCACTAATGACTCATTTGAGATAATATAATCAGGTAATTAGTTGGTGAAGTGGAGAGAGGAAAACGGAAGAAACTCAGGAATGGGTGATGGAGATTATCAATCTTCACTATCTCTTTGTGATCCCTAGGATTTCGATCCACTTCTGACTTTTTTCAAACTGTCATTTAAACTACATTGAAGCATGTTCACTTTATTTCTGGAAAACCTCTGTGTGTTCAGTATGTTTAAACACAAGTTCAACTCCTTAACTAGTTCTTTTTTTTTTTTTTTTATGTAGCAAAACCTATGAATGATCCATCAAAGTTCAAAGCAGCCCCAAAATAAACATGGATTCCACAAGACCTCGGATGGTACGCTGTGGTATCTGGTACCTAGGTGTCAGCACCAGATTCTTTAAGTAAAATTGTTTAGTTGCAAATGTAAATTGCAACGTGATGCATTCATTCAACACCTTGAAATCATTGTCGTTTTTTCTTAAACCAATCATAAATGATTGGTAGTCTGGCAGTGTGCCTTATCCTGCTGAAAGAGGCCATTGCCGTAGGGGGATACCTGGTCTACAACTATTTTTGGTAAGCATTATATCTAAAAGTAACATCCACATGTCTGTCAGAACACAAGGTTTTCCAGCAGGCCATTGCCCAGAGCTTCACACTGACTTTACTAATGTGCTGTCTTCACATAGTGCATCCTGGAGCCAACTATTGCCCAAGTAAGTGAGGCACATACCCAGGTCACCTTCTTCCATTGCTCCAGTTCTAATGCTCACCTGTCAATTATAGGAGCTTTCAGCAGTGGACAGGGGTTAGCATGGGCATTCTGACCAGTCTGTTGCCATGCAGCACCATACACAGTAGGCTGTGATGCACTGACAGTTCTGACATCTTCTGACATCGTCTTCTGACAAAGTGTGCTACAGTAACTCTTCTGTGAGATTTGCCCAAACAGATGAGCCTTTGCTTCCCATGAAGCTTAAATCTTCAGATGTTTTTGCTTGCCCATTTTTCCTGCATCTAGCACATCAAGTTCAAGAATTAAGTGTTCATTTGCTGGATGATATATAATACCCCTTGACATAAATCAATATTAGCAGAATCACTTCACCTGCCAGTACTTTTAATGTTATGCTTCGGTATATATTATCCTGCCACAACATACATAATCATGTCTGATCAGCACATGATTCCATAAAACAATGTGCATTTCTATACGTTTAAGAATGTTTAAATCAGCTCTTTGTTGGGTTGCTAATGTCTGTGATTAGTATTCTGTAAAGCTGTTCTTAACTTTTACTTTTAGCAATTATGGAGAACGCCACCCCACCCCCACCCACTTTGAGGGGCCACGAGCCAAAGCATTTCCATCAGTAATGTTTAATGGAACCGGTGCAGGGAGTAATTACAACCACTCTGCAGCAGACAGACCAGGGTGCTTGGCTGGGGGGAGGTCCCATCTCTCAAACTACCCACCCATCCATCATTTTCTCCCATCATTTATCTCAATTTATCCATTTTTTCTTTTATCCAACAGTCACTTTATCTGTCTCGCCATCCATTCTTTGTTATATCAACTTCGTCCCTGTCTTTGGTCATACATGCATGCCTTCCCTCTTGTTCTGTTTATTCCATCCACTTTCTCTTTCTTTATTACCCTGCCTCCCTGTTTCTCTCAATTTCCCTCTCCACCCATCTCTTTTCCTTTCTACGCCATACTATATATCCACATTTCTATGTACTGAAACCCGTCTCACTCCTCAAATCTTCAAGAGTCCCTGTTGTTCTAACACCAACTTACAACTGGAGAGAGACAGAGAGACCATGAGAAAGAGAGAGAGAGAGGAAGTTATTATCAGCGAGTCCCAGAAGCTCAGACGGCTGTCTACTCGCACTTTCTGTCTGTTTGAAATACACTGCAATCTGATGCTTGTTAAAATCCTCCTGAGTTTCAGCAGCCAAGAAAAGGATAACAGTGTTTTCTCTGTCTGTTCTGGACATCTAAACAAAAAGGTACACTTGGGACCATGCTTCTGAGTGAATGGGCCTGAGTGCACCAGCAAAAAACTGCTTTAATTTTGATCAAACATGTTTGATAGCAGATCAGACAGTAATACAGCACGAAGAAAAAGAGCTAATCATAGACCTTTGGAAAACAGAGGAGCTAAAATCACAAAGGGCTCATTAGAACCAGGAATCAATTCAGCTCACTTTGAGGACACAGGAATATTAGGAGCTTCATCCACAATGTTCAGCGGAAATTCTCCTTTCTCAGAGGAATGAGGAAGGATAGAGCAAATAAGCAGCTGTGGGTTCAGTTATTCAACGATTATCCCACATTTGTCCAGCATTTGCGCACCATCAAGTTCTGCTACAGAAAAACGCACTCTCACAGAATCACATATTCAAATAGATTCATGCCAAAGAAACTAGTTTCTGGAAAGCGTCTCTGATGCCTTTCACCTACCATAACCTTATACAGTATATGTGTATATAAAGTGTGTGCACATACTGTACATACAGTTTAAGTGTGTTGGCGGCCTTCACCGTTGGAATGGAAACTTTCTTTCAGTTTGCCTTTAAAATGCTCTAACTTTTATTATAGTCGAGGCATATGCGAAAAACAATTGAAACATATTTCAAAACTTTTTTTTTTTGCAGATAATGTGAATTTGACCATTTGATTGTGTGATAATAAATACACTGATTAGCCATAACATTAGTGCCATACAGTATAACATTAACATGTTACCATTAATTATTATAAGCAACCAAGGCTCACCCATGCCCACAGGGACCAAAAGCTGGTCCAATCCCACAGAAATACAATGCAGCAGAACTCAATGAAAAGAATGGCACTAAGCGGGATTGGCAGGCAAAGAGCCTAAAGCCCCTGACCTGTTCTCCAAACCCCCCAGATCCCAATCTGATGGAGTACTCATGGGAAGCCCCATACAAATAAATCCTATCCATGGAAGCCCCCATTCCACAACCCACAGCACCCAAAGGATCTGTACACACTTCCTTGTCTTGTGATGTCATGCCATGAGGGATCAGAGCTGCCCGGGTGGCACAAGGGGACAAACACAATACTGGGCTGAAGGGGTAGCACTGTAATGTTATAACTGATTGGTGTAAAAGAGAACAATTGGTTCTTTCAGTTTGGAAAAAAGGTAGCTCAATGATATTATACCCAACACATTCCACCAGGACTGCTCCATGGTAAAAATGAAACTTATTGAAAGTTCAAAAGACAAGACGTGCACAGCAGACGAATGATGGCTCAGTGCCACCTACTTGATTCAGTTTGGTTTTATTCGTATAGAGCATTTAGCAGACATTTTCAGAAAACAGCTTAACAGAAATCTGGGTCCTGACACCAAATAGGCAAGCCAGTTCTTGGAAAGAGTAAGTCTCTGGAGCATTCGTGTGAGAATTTTAGAGTGCAGCTAGAAGGTGAATAGCATATACTGTACATGTAAATAGTACCAGGGCATGGCAATATTAGTCAAGTCTAGAGGGCTAGAATGCAGGAAGATCTATGAGTAGTAGCACATGGCTTAACATAGTAATTTCAGCTATAAGTGTAGCACACTCATCTGTATCATACACTGCAAGAACTATTTCTAAATCCAACCAGTGTCATACGTAATCTGTGATGAAGTTTCAAAGAAAAGGCAATAAAGAAGAGAAGATGGACGGATGAGGAATGGAAGGGGGAGGAAAGGAAGCATTAGAAGAGTTGAGAAAGCTAGGAGATGTCAGCATGATGTGTGTGATCTATAACTGTTTCTCTCTCGGAGTGAATCTGGCCAAGAACAGGAAGTGTGTATTGCCGTGTCTGTGTGGGGATTTTCTCAGATCTCTGAAACAAGTGTCAGAAGTCTGACCCACCTGAGACATGCTATAGTTTTATCTAGAACAGTGCATACGGATAGGCTGAAAGGAGGACGGAGAAAAACGCAGAATATATGGAGACAAGGTTAGGTGTTTGATCATACCGAATGACTGAAGAAATGCAAGAAAGGAAAGTTTCAGCAGACAAGTGGACATCTTATATGTCTTAGAGGTTATGTCTTATAATTAATAGTGTATGAACTAGTAGCCATGCCCTTGCCATTCTTCTCGACTGTTTCAGTGTATGTCAGGTTTTCTTACTTAATGTAGCAGTGAAGATTTATGAACACGTATATCTATGATAATGACTATGACACTGTTAGTATCAACCAGGCTAACAAGCGTCCTCGAAAATGATGATCCACAAATACTGTGAAATTATAACATTTTCTATCATCGATGTTTTTGAACTGAAATATTCTTTCTCAACATGTATCTCAACCAAGACGAAAATTGTCTTCAAACATTATTAAAGTTTGTTTGGCCCCCAAAAGTAAAAAAGGGAAAATAATTGCATCTAAAGGTTTCATTTCGGCTACAGCACAAGAGCATTTTGGATACTTTGACAGCTGGTATCTGATTACAACATGAATTGATTGTGCGTGTGTGTGTGTGTGTGTATATCTACATGTAGAAATCTAACAACTTGATCAAAGCATGACATTCCATGTGTGAGGAAATCAAACTTAACTAGCTCGGTTTTTTGACAACTTTAGACAGACTGTTTATCAACGTATTTACTCAACATGATCTTGCTAAGACTGAAGGCAAGACTTGAAAAGTAAGAAAGAAAAATAAATCCTTATCATTTGGCGAGAAATGTTTTCAGTATCTTAAAGTAGAACTGTCAGGCAGAATGTTTGGACAAAATTTTAGGTTAAGTTTGGCCAGAGTGACATGAATGAACGTAGTGTATTTGTAGTGTCTCTTACTATTTCCTAGTTGGCTATTTCTACAGTATGTCACTCGAAGACACTCTTACAAAAATACACCCTGTTAAAAAGGAGAGGTTTAAATTTCTCCTGTCAGCGATGGGATCATGGGCACCTGAGGCTCACCCATGCCCATGGGGACGACAAAAGGCCAGCTTGTCTGGACCCACGGAAAAGCCAATGCAGGACGAATCACTGAAATAAGTCAATACTGGCCATGATAGAAATGCACCAGAACATCCAATTCTCCACAGCCTGTGTTGCCTGAGGGCTGGCAGGCAAAGAACCCAAGGCGACTGAATCGGCCCCCAAACTTCATGGGCTGTATCGGACAACCAAGTCCGATCCATAGAGGCCCCACCCCACCACCCACAGTATCTAAAAGATCTACTGCCAATATCCTGATGTCAGATGTCACAGCAGACCTCCAGAGGACTTGTGGAGTCACGCACCAAAGGGTCAGAGCTGCCTGGTGGCACAAGGGAACCTAGGCAATACTGGGCATAATGATTTACGTAATGTTATGGCTGATATATGGGACATATGGGTTTGAATCCATTTATATATATGTGCATTATTAGGTAGTATAAAGATTGAAATGTATGTGACTGTAGAGTAATAGAACTAGACTCACTTAAGACTTTCAGGGAAAGAGTGTTTATGAATTTCATGATGTCTGAAATATTATTCGGAGATTCGTCAGGCTTTAGTGGTGTATAACATCTGCGAGGAAAGAATTTGACATTGAGATGCTTTTGTACGCCGGCCTGGCAACCCAGGAGAAGGTCAAACTTTTCTCCACAGCTGAGTGAACTGACAGCTGAAAGGGCGCATAATCCTTCACCGCCGCCTCCTCGAAAAAGCTTCATTTCTCAAATGGCAAAATTGGAAATGATCGCATTACTGATTGTAGATTTTGGTATCTAACCGAATTAGTTACATTTCAGGGCATTCTCTGCACCTCAGGCTAAAAGCTGTGTGTGTAATGTGGCATTATGTGAAGCTGATGTGATTGAGAGGCTCTAACGGGGCAGACGAGAGTGATTCAGACTTGCCTCGCTATAGATCTTCTGTTTAACACGAGTCAGCGAGACGGCATGAAAAACACCTATTGATTTCGTCTGAGCAGAATTATAGAAATAGTAGCTCAGCTTTCCTTGTCCGTGAGTAAGCGTGCGAGTGTGTGCCGGAGCGGGATAAATGTACTATATCGAACTTCATTACGAAGTTCACATTACAAGAAGCAGAGCTCCGAGGCGAACTTCTCCACCTGTCTCTGTGGGAGTGTTACAGCTGCATCGTGTCGTCTCCTGTTCGTCAGTGTGTGTAGTGTCAGAGCAATGTTCTCTACATCATTCACCCCGCCACTGTGTTAGCCGTGTTAGACAGGTCAGTCACATACACACACACACACACATACACACATATAGACCCTGTCCTCCTCCACGCTTCAGTTTTCATGAGTTACATGAGTTCCCAGAGTTAGAAAGACAGTGAGACACAGACAGATCACAAGACATGCTGAAACAAGTAGACTTTTGTTTTTGTGTTAAGTTTTTTGTTTCCCTCATGTTTGTCCTCAGTTTGGTTTCCATAACTGCTCTCCATTCTGCATCACTGGGCGGAATAACACACCCACTTCCGCATGCATGAGCTTACAAATTCCAGTGTCCAGTCAGTCATTGTCAGTTTAATTGGAAATTGTGTGAAAAAGTCAATAAAATTTTGTCTTGGAATTCCTACGAAAGTCTGTAGCTCTGTAGCCAGCCTCTAGTCTGAGAAAGTTATATCCGTGCATGTGATTGAACAACTATACCAGAGGTCTTGCTACGAAAGCTGCTCTGGTTCATGGTTCGAAAGCTAGCATGGCTGACCTTTCGGCTCTACTACATGGTTCAGTCAGCTAAACCCCTTTCACCCAACTCCTACTCCACCACTTGATGACTCCTGAGCTTTAGACCTGACCTTTGCCTTTTGGCAAAGATTACTATTCTACAGTACCATCGTGCTATGAAACATATGACTGACCAGACCTGAAGTTTTCACACTGCTGCATCTCACTGACTGCACTTTACAGATGCTGTCACTTCTGATTGAAAAAAAGTCTGAAAAAAGTAAATAACTCAAGCCAACGTGTTATGCAGGGAGTTCCCACAATGCAGCAGCTTTAATAAAAATACCTGCTCAGGGAAATAAACTTCAGTGTCTATGGAGGGGGAAAAAAACCTGATTTGGATCACCTTGTCCATCCGGTCAAGACAGGAATATGTCTCTGTTTGTTGATCCTGTCAGATCAAAGAACGGTTCAGACGTTTAAGCTTGAGACGATTGGTGCACTTGGTAAGGGGGGACGACTCATGAGAGATGGTACAGTAAATGGATGTGTTTTAATCTGAGGTACAGGGTGCTACAGGTCAGGGTCAGTGTTTTCTTATTTTATTTGAAAGGGAGCATTATTCAAAGCATTTGAGATGGAATACAAGTTGAGGAGTGGAGGCTTAAAGGTCTTGCTCGAGAGCTCCACAGTGGGTCCTGGGGTTAATAATAAAATGATGACTGGGTCAAGGATATCATCCCTCTCGGCCAACCTTCTGATTGTCTGAGAGTGCTACAATTGCTGGCCACTGATGGCATTTATGCAATTATCCGCCATTATCGGCCAATCGTGTAGCAGCGGTGGAGTGCATAACATCATGAGGTTCCAGGTCAAGATCTTCAGTCGATGTTAACATGAAATATCAAAATGAGCAGCAAGTGATGATTGGATTGAGGTGAAGCTTAACTTAAATAACCAACATGATGAGCAGAAACGCATCTCTAGTACTATAGATATTCTGCAACTGTCAGTCACGAACTGAGTGTTGTCTGAATGGTGTTGGAATGAGCACACTTCACTCTAGTGCACTAAGCCTTTAGCATGGGACTAGACCAGATTTAGACTCATATCTGTATGTGTGAGTGTGTGTATGAGGGAGAGAAGTTCATACAGTAATAGTATTTTTTCCTGAGGTCATGTCCCTCCCGTGTGATGTCGCAGAGGGAGGTGAAATGCATGCTGGGAAATCCTGTTGTTGAGCCGAGCCCCATCCATGGCACTGAAGCTTTACCTTTAAGGACTTTATCAATAAAACATCCGTCCTAATGGAGCTTCTGAGCACAGTGCGCTTCACTATCGCTTTGCTCGTTTTAGCTTAGTTCACTGTGTGCGCGCACGCGCACGTGTGTGTGTGTGTGTGTGCGCGTGTGTGGGGTGTTCCACAGGGAGCAGACTCAGCCGCTTACAGCTGCGGTGTGTCGTTTTGTATTTGTCTCTGTGTGTAGAATCGTCTATGTTAAAGACTAAAAAATGTTGTTTCTGAATAATTCACATGAAGGAAGAGGAGAAAAAGCAGCGCCGGTGTGTGTGGATGTCTGTATGAATGTCTGTATAAATGGATGGATGGATGGATGGATGGATGGATGGATAGATAGATAGATAGATCTTTACTTTTTGTAATTTCCTATTCACTTATATGTAGTGTTATATAGTCCTATTCACTATATTGTATAGTGTTCGCTCGCTTAACAGATAAAATGCTTAATTTAGCAAACCAGCAAGAGTGTTTGCAAGAAAAACCTAAATTGGATATCAGATTTAATTAACCAGCTAACAGCTAGTAATTCTAGATAACAGCTTTGAATTGTAAAGAAATGTAGATACCATCTATTGACTCCAAATTGACAGGCAGACAGGATGTGTAGTGTTGCCACCTCGCACCTCGGGTCACTAGTTCGATCCTAAACCCAGGGGCATTTTTAAACACACTATCTAAACTTCCTAGATAAAAGCTAATAATTCTCGAAATTGTCTGTCTAACCTATTTAACCAGATAACAGTTACGGATCCTAATTAAGCCGGCTAGACATCAGTAGTTGGATCTACTTTAAAAGGTGTGAATGCGTGTTAGTTCGAAAAACGGTGTGAATAATCCACAGTGATGGACTGAGTGTACAGTATTCCCGGCTCAGACCTACTGTAGCGTTCCAAGGATTAGCTCTGGATGACATGCGAGTCCTGATTCACAACTCGATGCCTTTTCAATTGCGTTGTCTTTTAAGTGACCATCAATGTTTGTTTTAATGTTTCTATGTGATAGAAATTTCAGAGCTGGGGTTTCAGCGATTCGGTCTTGTTTTCTGGATTTGTAGTTGACACTGTGACCGTGTGAATGCAGGGACAAAGAATGTCAGATAAGTGTTGTAATATAGTTGTACAGTATATGGAATATATAATACTGTACATCTACACACTACGACCCTCGACTGTTACTGTATAATCGACTACATCCAGTTATCTGGCGTATACTATATTCTGGCAGCTTGTTTATTATTGATTTTTAATACATCTTTCGCAGCAGGATTTTTTGGCTGTTAAAAAAAATGTTGTGTTAATTTGGCAATGCTACAGAGATTGGGACAATGTTGGTTCATGTCAGTGTAGTGTATACTGTATATATATATATATATATATACATTATAAAACTTACGAAATAAAAAACTTACCAAACATACGTCACCAGAACACAACCTGCTAGGAAGGGTATGTTTAAAATCGCTAATAAACAAGGGGCCAGAGTAAAGTATACGTTGGAGAACTGGATATTTTTGACTGTACAATAACAGTCAAGGGTCATAGTGTGTAGAGGTATTTATTTTTCTTTCAAAACAATGTAGTTATTAATGTTGTCCTGCTGGAGGGAATATGAACAAATTCTGGCGCCAGTAAACATGGAAGAAGAAGAAAAAACATTATATATATACTGAACAGAAAAAAAATAAGTAAAAGATAGTGGACAGGCGTTCACCCTACTGGAGGACAAACCAATTGCGACAGGAGCATAGAATATAAATTTAAAGAATTACTACAACCACGCAGACAATTTGAGTGGGATGCAAACAAGAGTAGCTGCAAGCTGTGGCATCTCCGTGTAGGTTTATCTAAAAAAAGGCTTCCCTTTTTCTTTCCTTCCCTGCAACAAATCAAGTTGGGTAATGCATGATTCCTAGTCATTAGTGAGATCCCCAGGCATTACGTTTTTTTTTTTTCTTTACTGCTTTCACCAGTTCTTCAGTTAAAGACCTGTGAGAAACAGTTTGTAACTCTGCGAAGCAGTCTTTCCATATATTCATCTATGAAGTCCCAGTCCTAGTGTGTCATGGCGTACTGTACCTGCCTTCAGTTATTTCACAAACAAAATGACAGCAAGCAAAAATAAATTGAGTCTTGTCAAGTTTAACTAGTATTTCCTGTTATAAGATTATACTATTTACAGTATAGTATAATACACTGTATTCCAGTGTCCGAGCTGGGAGTAATCTCATGTTATTAACAAATCAAATTTCTACATTTTTATAAAGAAGATATATATATTTTTTTATATAGAGAAAAAAATTTATAAACACACATTATGAAGCCTTTTTTTTCTCCCTAACCAGTTCGTTCACTCCTTTTACCAATTTGTTAATTTGTGAAATTGATTGATTTAGTAAAACAAGTGACCACAGGAGAACTCCGTAAAATTAGCAAGAACGTCTAGACATGTATATCAATACTTTAGATTTGGTTTATACAACTGAATAGAACATTGCTTCTTTGATAATTTTAAACGCATATGGCTTGTTTTATTCTAAGTTTGTCAATCAAAAAACGAATGAAAATTGACGTGCATGTATGTACATTAAAGTAGGTCTTGGTTGTTATAGATTTTCCTGCTCTGCACACTGACAATAGAAGTACTTGGGGCCGAATTCCACATGCACAGTTGTCAGTGTTATACGCCTGCGCGTTTCTGCTACACATCAGTTGCCCGGGAGCGCTGAAAAAAGCATGCAGTATGGCATGTTTTAGGAATTTTTAACGATTTGAGAATATTGCAATGGATCACTTGGAATGCAGATGAAATCACCTGGTCTTTAACTATAATTGGTGATCGTCCCATTCATTTGTAAATCCAGTGGCTAATCGTTTAGTAATATTAGTCAAGTATGCTAATAAAATATGAATAATTATTATTAATTATTATAAATGATAATGATGATGATACTACTTCTATTACTACTACACCATCAACAAAAACAACAACAATAATCATCATCATCATCATCATCATCCTCACCATTGTCATAATTGAAGTTCGTCCTGCAAACGTTTTAAATGTTTGAAAGTTTCAAAAGAAGAAACCAAAATATTTGGATAGACAGGGAAAGGTGAAGATATATTTTTAGACCGGAATGCATAATTTATATATTTATTTATTCATTAGGCCGATTTTGTCCTGCTATTGGTCTGGCCTTGTCAACCCTGGATAGAGCAGTGCTAATGAGTTTTCTCAGCAGGATGGAGTGATTGCACGGAGGGGTGGGGAGTAGGAGGAGGAGGAGGAGTGTAGGGACAGTGCCTCACTGCTCAGTGTGCGCTGGGTAATGAGTCCCCCATGTCCAGGACTGGACAGCTACGCTTGTCCTTTGTGTGTGTTTAATTTCAGCCTGGATGACACCGGGGCTCGGAGGACGTTGTGTGTGTGTGTGTGTGTGTGTGTGTGTGTGTGTGTGTCTGTAAGAGAGGGAGACAGAGTGAGAGAGAGAGAGAGAGAAGGGCAGAAATCTTCTAAGCAGAACTGAGACACATACTCTTCAGAGACGGAAGAGTGAAAAATATTCTGATGGAATAATAAAACAGCTTCGAATTGTGTTTGAGTGTGTATATGTGTGAGAGAGAGAGAGATGGTCAGAGTGTCACACACACACAGAGAAAGTGAAAAACAAAATCATTTTTATGGTTAGATGGGGGGGTCAGCGCTGGAACTCTGGGGCAGTGAAATCAGTCACATGATGAGCTCGGGCTCTCTGATTGGTCGGGATTATAATTATACAGCAGGGGGCAGTGCTGGTCTTTTTATCCTTCGCCGAAGGAGAGTCACTAAATGGAAGGATGAGAGCCGTTTTTGTCTCACCATTGTATCACCAGCACTAGAGTCAAGGCCTTTGAGGAAGTGTTTAAGATCTGATTTAATATAAACAGAGTTCACTGAGGGTATCACCCGAACCTTACACACTCACACCTCAATCTTTGATTCAATAGATGAGGTGATGTGATCCACACACCTTGCACAAAACATCAAGCCTACACATGCTCGGTCCTGTGAGACCTCTATAGCAACCAGAAGAAAAAGGAAATTGAATAAAACACGTGCATTTCATCTGAGCTGGATTCTGTCATCTTTCTTTTTTGGAGTGCAGATGCAAGATCATAACTAAAGTGATCATGTGACCTTTAACTTTTGGCATGAGCTCTATGACCTCTACATAGTACAATAAAAACGCTATATAATGCCTCTGTCTTTCTCAATTTGCATGATTGCCACATTTAGGGGCAAATGCTCTTTTAAACAATTTACAAAAACATTTGATTTCACAGCTCCAGTTTGTAGAGAGATGTGCAATTCAACTGATTCATAATTTTCAAAAAGTATTTAGTTAAGCTTACAAATTCTTTTTGCAGGAAATACAAACTGCTTGAATCTTCTGCAGATACTCGCATTTTGGAAGAGTATTGCTTTATCTCCAGTAGCGGAATATTGGTAAGAAAAAATAATAAATCACGCTTTGTATGAGACATGACAATTTAAACACATTTACTCACAGGTTTAGTCATGAAGGAGCTTCCAAATGCACACAAATCCACACACACACACACACACACACACTCGCACACTCACACTGTGGTCAAATGGATTAAGATCATTCACATAATAAAACATCTGGCTCACCAGAGATGAGTATAAAAGGATACAACGAGCAGGTGTAAACCCAGTCGTGCACAATGACAATCAGGATGAGTTCAGTTCCAAAAAGAGATGTTCCAAAAAAAGGTGAGATGTTTAGACCTGAAACCTGGGGACAGGATCACTGAAAATGAAAATGTGTAACGTTTTTCAGCTGAGATCTCTACATGGGGTTTTGGACACAAGCCATTCCTTATGAAGCGGCCTTGTAAAGACAGAAACAGCTAGGCAGGGGGAAAAAAATGAGAGAGTACAGGAAAAGAGAGATAAAGAGTCAGATAGAGAGAGAGAGAGCAAGATCAGGAAGGGTGTCAGAAGAGAAACACAAAGCGAGAGAGGTAATGCCTTTTTGAGCAGGTGCTCCAAAATCTGCTTCTCAGCCTGCAGGTGGTGGGGGATATATGGAACTGGATCAGAGACTTTATCATAAAAGCTACTTGTGTGTGTGTGTGTGTGCGTGTGTGTGTGTGTGAGTAAAAGTGTGGTGTAAAAGAACCCTTGTTCCTACACTATCCCATATGTTATATTGATCTCCGGCAGAATCAGGTTAGTGAGTTAGCGGTGGAGGAAGTCGCTCGGTTTGGAGTGCGTTAAAAGACAAACACTGGAGTCTAGTGGACTTTGAAGTGTAGCGCACTCTTGAGAGTAGTGTACTCAGCTGATGTGTCATTCTCCAGATGTCAAAGCCTCTCAGTGACAAGTGAAATTTACTCACACACGTTTCGAACAACTTTTTTTCATAGTAAAAATAATATCCAATTAATTAAAATGATTTACTGCTATTTATAATGATTACATTAATGCAGTAGTTTAACAAATTTCACTAATTATTGTTAATATCTTCTTTAATATTTAGTTTTAATTAAATCAATTAAGGAGAAGAATACGAATAAATAATGAATAAATAATATATTGTTGAGTTTTTATAATCTATCTATCCATCCATCCATCCATCCATCATTCTAGCCGTTAATCTTTTTCTTAATTTTTTGTTAACATTAATTGTACCTTTTTCAATTTATTTTGGATGTTTTGCTTTTTTGTTCATCTTGTCTTTTATTATATAAACTCCGATTGACCACAAACCTGGCGCGTGTGCCGCTCCTAGTGAAAGTGTTACGCGAAAGCGGACCATTCCGATCACGTTCGGAGCATCTGGCCTGCAATCGGATCCAAGAATCTGAGCGCGTGGCCAAGAACTGGTTCTGTTCCATCATTTATCACGAGGAAGAGCTGAGATGAGAAGCAGATACAGAAGGCGCAGTTGTCACTGTGATGCGTGTGTGATCTGTGAGCGTCTCGGTTTTTAGAACGAAGCCGTACGACTAGCGAGGAAATCAGAGTGTGTTCCACTTCATCTGTGCTGCTCCGTCTTTTGTGGGAATTTTCCAGATCTGTCAAAACATAATGCAAGGAGGCTTCAGTAGCTGTTTTCAGTCTTCAGAAGCTATAACGTTGGGCTGTTAAGCGATTTCCCAGGGAGCGGATTGGAACTGGTGTCAGCTACAGTAGCTTTCAGCTTTAACATTATTTCTTTTTATTTTAAAGACATAGCTAGCCAAGGCTCACTAACAACCTAGTAACACTAGTTGCTGATCAATTTTATCCATTTAGGAAAATATGCCTGTCTTCCAACTGCTGGGTGAAACAGTTATTACACCACCATGCTGTTCCATTCGTGATTTCGCTTGGACAGGAAGTTTTAATTAACCCTCTTACATTCTTTCTAAGAACAAATTCTTTTTAATCTGGCATTTGTATTACCTTAGGGCAATAATAACAACAATTCATATATATTTACAATATAGGCCTAAAAAAGGTTGAGAGTGAAAGTATTGGTATATACAAAAATAACAAACAGTAGGGATGTAACGGTATCAAAATTTCACGGTACGGTAATACCTCGGTATGAATGGCACGGTACGGTATTTATTGA
>JAQMYL010000036.1:5504920-5514920 GCA_030014365.1 Clarias pachynema
CGGAAATCGAGCCTGGCCGGGAATCGAACCCGGACCCTGGAGGTGCAAGGCGACAGTGCTAACCACTACACCACCGTTCCGCCGCGATTAATTTCGATTAATTAATTACAAAGCCTCTAATTAATTAGATTATTTTTTTTAATCGAGTCCCGGCCCTAGTAGAGATATTACTCAAGTAAAAGTAGAGGTCATCCATGTACAATTCAACTTAAACCAAAGTACAAAAGTACTTAACTTCAAATTTAATTAAACAACAAATGTACTGATCTTTCTGTACTGTACTGATAAGGTATAGTACATCATTCTAAACGTGCTATTGTTTCCCCGGTTGTCTAGAGACAACCGTCTCTACATCTGATTTCAATTACTGGCTACATGATTAAGTAAATCTTGCAATTATGCCCAATAGTCAGCAGGTATTACCGCTTTACCGCTTCAGATACTACCCTCCAATCTCGTTATGTAACTCACTGCTATGCAGAAATATAGTAATGTAGAAAGTACAACTTTACAACCATTATGAGCAGAAAGGCTTTGCACCTTGAGACAGGTGAGCTGCCGCAGCAGAAGAGCACCTCGGGGTTCCCTGTCAGCTAAAAACAGGAATCTTAGCCTATAGTGTATAATAGTGTCATGGAACATTTGACAGTCATGTCTTCACGACTTAAAATCCAACTCACAAGAGACTGAATAGGCGGTAGTTCATTTGTAGCGCATGCGTGTTTGGTTTACTGTATGTGTGCTTGGATCTAGTTTGGGTTTGGGTGTGTGAGATTGGGATGAGTGTTTTAATATATTTATTTTCCACACCTGAGGTGCCTTGCTATACTGAGAGAGTCTTATAATTCCAGTAGAAGAACTAATAGAATAGACAAGAAATAAGTTGTATTGATTAGAGCATAGACGGGAATAAGATTAAACAGGGTCGATCGATCTGAGTGTGTATAATGCAGAGGGGAATAATCAGTGTTTCAGAAATAAGCCATGACCTCTGTAATGTGTGTGTGTGTGTGAGAGAGAGAGAGAGAGAGAGAGAGAGAGAGAGGTGGACAGACAAAAAGACAGACATACTAACAGGTGGGCAGGCAGACAGGTTGGCATATGAGAGCACAGATAGACAGATATGACTGCAGACAGACAGACAGACAGACAGACAGACAGAGAGTTGGGGGGTCACATGGTTGCACAAGCTTGTTATATTTGTCTAGAGACCAATTTGTCTAAATATCAGTTGAGGACTGGTGGCTCCTACAGTCTACCTGAGCCTCCAATAACGAACTGGACTCCATATTACCGTAAACACATCTCCTGTTATACTGACCTTCCAGCCTCCTTACACACAGTATGACTGCAGATCAATCCCTGCTATCCGTTATCACCCAGATGAGGATGGGTTGCCATCTCAGGGAGTTTTTCCTTGCCATTGGAAAGGCCTCGTCGTCCTCGGCTTGCTCATCAGGGACAATCTGATCATTCTGATTCATACACATTCACTTTTAATTGTGAAAAAGTGCTATACAAATAAAAATGAATTGAATTGAATATTAAAATATTTCCTTTTATAGATAGATAGATAGATAGATAGATAGATAGATGTGAGTGCAGATTTCTTTCTCACTGTTTAATTCTTTTCCATCTCTTTTCTTTGTCTGTCTCTCACTTTGTCTCTATTGCATTGTTTCTCTTTCTGTCTCTTCTATCTCTATCTGTCTTTTTCTGTCCCTTGTGTCTGCTGCCACCTCTATTCATTTTACTGCAGCCGCACCAGTGTAACCACACACACATACACACACACACACACACAAACATACATAGCAGTCACACAAACCACATGCACGCACCTTTCCCTCATCTCCTGAATGTCAGTGTGTCCTCTCCTCCCGTTTCTGTAATAGGCTTGTCTCCATCACTAAAGCTACTCTTTTGCGGTAGTGTCTCAGTGCATGTGCAGACACGCATACACACACACACCCTCAACCCCCAACACACTCACACACATGAACAAACTGTTCTGATAATGGAAGGGGGAGGTGAACGAGGGATTAAAGGTGGTCTTCTTTGATAAGGCTCCTGCCTAAATCACACCCCACTTCCTTCCCAGCGGATAATGAAGCCAACGATCAGGGTGTGTGTGTGTGTGTGTGTGTGTGTGTGTGGTCCTGACCATGAATAATGAAATGTCTTGGTGAGCCTTTGATTACCTAAGAAAGAACAAAAGAGAAAAGAATCAAAGGAGAAAAAGCAACATAAAAGAGAGACATTATAAGAAAGAGTGTGAGAGAGAGAGAGAGCGAGAGAGAGAGAGAGAGACATACACATGGACAGACAGGAAGACAGACAGACTAACAGGTGGACAGGCAGACAGACAGGTGACCACATGGAAGCACAGATAACAGACAAGTGGGGAGAGTCATATGGCTGGACAAACTACCTGGAATGTAGATGGGCAACAAAAGAGACAACAAGATATTACACAGGTTTATGCAGCCTGACAGAAAGACAGACATCCGAGCAGGCATGTGGGTGCTCCTCTGGACAGATGGAAGTACAGACAGATGATTTGTGTGCAGGCAGACAGACACCCACTCAGACAGACAGGGTGAAACACATATATTATGTGGTTATGTGGATGAGTGGGTGAACAGATGGACAGACAGACAGACAGACAGACAGACAATAATAATCAGGCAAGCAAACAGAGAAACAGGCCAGAAATAAGATGCAGAGACAGACAGGTAGGTGAGAGGATGAGTGAGTAAACATTTGGAAAGACAGACGAACATGCAGACAAGCAAACAGAAGAACAAGTCAGGAATTAAATGGACAGCCAGACAGACAGGTAAGCCAACGGGCAGGCAGACAGGCACACAAACATTCAGATGTGCAGGTCGGAAGCCAGAGAGGCAGCTTGGTTCCTGGGTGGGCAGGTACACAAACTGACAAACAGATGAGCTGACAAATGGACAGACAAATGGTATAAGAGGATGGGTGGACAGACAGAAAGCCAGACTGATAGACTCACAGACAGACAGGCGTATCAGGGTTGGGTGGACTATTGATAAAAAAAAAGAGACATCAGAATAAAGGACATTGGACTGAGACATCTGGTAAGACAGAGAGAGGGAGACAGACAGGGACTCCCAGGCATCGGGGTTGCTGTGTTGATATAGATGTGAAGTGATACAGGAGGACACATTGTCCCTGCCACTGTGGAGTAAATATATGAAATGGAAAGCGTGTGCGCGATAGTCATTCTTTCTCCTAATACCCTTCCATCACTTTCTGCTTTCTCTCTTTGGCAGTCTCACTCTGTCTGCCTTTGACCATCTCTCTCTCTCTCTCTCTCTCTCTCTCTCTCGCTCTCGTTCTGTCTCCATCCTGTGGAGTGTGTCTAATCTCATATGGATGTTAAGTCCTTTTCCCCTGAGAGCACAAACACGCAGAGTCAGGAGAAATGAAAAGTCAGTGAGGACTCTGATTTGGCACACACCACTCACCTTCACATGGCCACAAAGCAGGCATAAAGCCATGTGTCTGTCTATCTGTCTTCCTCTCTATGCTGATCTATCCATCTCTTTCACTCTCTCTATTTCTCTTTCACTCATGCCCTTTCTGTATCCGTCTCTCCATGACTCAGTGTACAACACTTCTAAAAGGACATATGTTGCATTCAAGCAGGGTTGTGTTTTCACTGTGTTTACTAGATGTTTCCATATGAACATTTGTGATATATAACACATGAAGAATGAACATTTGTGGAGAGCTACTGTACTATACTGTATGAGTTCAGAGTTTGGGAAAGAGTTATGATATCTGTGATTGTGTTGGAGCAGTTGAAACAAATATGGTGTAATCTTGAGCAAACATAATTGTAGACTTTTTTAACTGCTCTAATAAATCCAAGAAGTTCATGATCCCAACAATTTTTAACAGGATTCTGACTTTGTTTTGCAAAAAAATAGTCACTGAGCTAGTATTATTAATATACTGTATACTGTATATACAGTGAAACCTCGGATTACGAGTAACGCGGTTTACGAGTGTTCCACAAGACGAGCAAAGATTTTTAATACATTTTTACTTGGAAAATTAACAAGTCTTGGTTTACGAGTACCGAGTATCATGTATCACGCATACGCTTCTTGTTTTGACGCCGAGCGTCACGTGATCACAACTGAGCCAACGGTTTTTCTCTCTCGCGCGCTGTGGAATTGTGGGTAATCGTCTCCCCTGCTGGGTCTTAGTGCTCGTCTCTTACTGGTATAATCAACATCCGTGTGTGTGTGTGTGTGTGTATGTGTTTTTTTTTCTCTTGTGCTGCAGAGTGTGTGTGTTATGTGTGTGCGCGTGCATAATTTGACACCGTGCCGGTTCACTCTCTCTCTCTCTCTCTCTCTCGCCTTTAATGTGTGTGTGTTTGTGTTTGTATGTGTGTGTGTGTGTGTGTGTGTATGTGTGTGTGAAGCAGAGAGGGGTGCTTCACTCACACACAACCGACACGGTGTCAAATTACGCGCGCACACAAATAACACACACACTCCGCAGCGCAAGAGAGAGAAAAACACACACACACACAGCGCCTGCGCGCATAAACGGAAACACTTATCTGTCGGATTTATTTTTACTTTAGTTAAAGTGCAGGTTAATTTGTTTTATTTTTACTTTATATTTAGTGTTACTTATTTTTATGTATTTATTTTTTTGGGCTGTGGAACGAATAATTTAAGTTTCCATTATTTCTTATGGGACAATTTGCTTTGATTTACGAGTGTTTTGGAATACGAGTCCGCTTTCGGAACGAATTATGCTCGTAATCCAAGGTTCCACTGTATATATATATATATATATATATATATATATATATATATATATAAAATCAGGCTAGGGTTTATCCAGGTATCTTTCATGAAAGATTCTTGGATAAAGATGATTACAGCACCCAGGTCAACAAGCATACAAGCATACAAGAGGCACATAAAAGTCTTTATTGACTTGGGTAGCCAGCCTCATCAAGTGAGGGAACGCTGTAGTTTGAATGGTCAGGCAACCTGATCTCAGTCTGCCTTTTCACCATCCACTCCACACCATTCTGGTGAATCATCCTTTATGTCAGTAGGTCCCACTTTTTTAACCTTAAACCACAAATGCTCCCCTCTGCAACCAACCAATCAACAACCCAGAGCCTCAGTACATTTATCACAATTGCTTATAGTGACTAGCCCTATATACATGTTGCCTGGAAACAAGTTTCTCATGATTGTGGCTGCTTTGTCAAAAGTGTAAGTTTGTAAGCAGCAATAGATCAGGCATAATGTGGGTTCATGACTGTACTGGATACCCAAGCAGGGAAGTTTGTAAAAAGTTATAGGAAGGGTTGAACTAGTTAAGTGCAGTAGTCATTCTTTGCTCATATCTCTTCCCAACTGCAGGCATTCCATGTGCCCAGTGGCCCAATTAGTGATCCCCAGCTGTGCCAGAGTCTGCTTAGTCCTATCTTTGATTTATCTGATTCCTTAGTGCTGGATAACCTGAAGGCAGCAAAGGTCACTATCTGGGACACTAGCTAGTGCTGTACCTTATGTGGTATCCATAATAAAGACCTGGCTACCCAAGTCAAACCTGTGGTTAATGTCCCTCCTGTATGCTTGTTGACCTGGGTGCTGTAATCATCTTTATCCAAGAATCTCTCCTGGATAAACCCTAGCCTGACCTCTGGTTAATTTCACCCATCTGCACCTTCATGACCATGTGGTACCCATGATGGAAGTTACACAAGTTTTACTTCAGCTTTACATAACTGCCACTTTTATACAGTAGCTCACTCTGTTTTACCTTGCGACTGGCCAATCCATGCATATTTGAGGCAAGAAAATCTAAGATATAAACATGAGGCACAAACCTGGGATATCTTGCCATGCCAAGGAAAGCATGTACTTGTTTTTTTTATGCTGGTTCTCAGAAAGTTCTTGAAGCCTTCCAACATATTTGTCTTTTGAAGGAGACCTTATACAATTCAGACCAAGTAGAGATATTCCGGTGTTATTCCACTTCAAAAATATTTTGCATAAGACTCACCTACAGTATAACTGTGTAATTCCATGATCTGTTAACGCTGTACACACCTTACATACAAAGTTGTATTGACCTGAAAAGGAGCTGACAGGTCTTTGGCCTGCTTTCCCAAAATGTTGGTATCTTTTGGCAGTTTGCTTGAGTTGAGAAAACAGACAGGTTTGTATCATTGCTTCTTTATCTCTCCAGTGCCTCACTTAGCTGTTGCTGTGTTCCACTGGGATGTCCTTTTCTGGCATGGTGTAGAATCTTCACTAGGTCTCCAGAATATTTGGAACTTACATTTTTTTTTTTGGTATCATGAAAGTTGAAAATGGTAGCTGAAATTTCTGCAAGCCTTTATACCCCAGGGCTGACCACACTTTCAGCCCCAACAAAACCAAGTGCAAGTATATCTAGGGGCAATTTCTGGGGTATCCTCTAGCAGGTGGTGTAGTGATTAAATAGGTAGTAGACAGGAGATAGATAGTATCACTAGAAACCTAATGTGAATAAGGATACTCAGATAAAAGTTGTAAAAGGGGACCATGAGGGGGGGTTGGATTTTGGAATATGCAAGCACTAGGTGGCTGACTCTTTACTTCATGCTCGAGTTAAATCATAGGGAAAAAAAGTCAAATGTGAAAGTTTGGTTAGTTAGGTACTTTTGCTTTGTTTCCCGAGTGTTCTTTTCAACTGCTGGTGCATCGATGTGCAGTCACCTGGGAGCTGTTAGGGCATTCAGTGGCTTCTAGCCATTTGCGATCCTTCTTATCCCTGCTTTTGATTTATGTTCTTCCATGTGTGAGTCCAGCAGTCACAGCGAGTGTTGCACTACTCATTATAAAGTCCACACCAAGGATACCCATTTCTATCCAGAGGATGAGGGCCTTCATTGTTGATTACTGGTTCCTCCCAAGGTTTCTTCATGCACACTGATGTCCTTCAGCTCCTTTTTTATACACTGCATGTACAGTATACTGTATATACATGCCTACATACAGTACAGTATCATATCACAATATATTTAAAATTCTCTACCATGCTGCTACCGTTCATGACCTTGCTCTGTTTATGAACATTCTCCACTACTATACTCCATCTAAAATATGACTTTCCATATTCTAAGATATTTTAATATATGTGTTCATGTAAATGTTGAGTTTGTGAGTAATTATACCTTAATGGATCCTGAAACGCACACCCACACACTAACCTGAATAGCATAAAATCAGCTCTTTCTCTAGATAGTAGTAGATAAATCGCTGGCATGTACTGTAGATAAAGAAATGCTGGGATGGTATACGGAGAGAGAAGACAGGAATGTGCACGCTGAGAGGACAGGAGTGTGAACGTATGGACGGTGGGTGCAGAGTAATGCGTCCTCACTGGAGGTGGTGATGAGTCCATATATCTCTGTTTATCGTGTCGAAGGGCTTCTTCCCTGCAGCTACAAAAGCAATTCTCTTGCTGCATTCATACAGCAGAGCAGAGCAGGGGAATGCACACAAACCTACACACACACACACACACACACACACGCACATACCCTTACCCATACAGCATTACCTGAGAGGTTGCGGATCTTTCAGAGCTCAGTCGAGTGTGCCATTCTGCTCTTTCTCCTCCAAGTTTACAAATGGTCTGAATTTCATTGGGTTTGAAAATGAATAAGCAGTGGTTGCTGATGGGTATGTGTGTACTGTATGTGCTCACGTTTCCATAAATTGGTTTATAAAACACTTTTTTTGCATGCATCATACCCACCTTGATTTCATTCCTAGTGATTCGTTAGATAGGTCTGTTCTTTTTTGCTCTTCTCTTTATTGCATGATCATCTTTTTCTTTCCACATTCATGCTTACCCTTTTTTGTAAATTGCATGCTCATATTCTTTGTTGTCCCGTTTTCCTGTGATAAGCCTGGTCTGTCTGTCTGGCTGGCTTTTAATGATGGATTATCTGTTTTACATGACCTGCGGCTTGCCCAGAAAGCTGTGTTCAAATGTGCACGATAAATAAATAGTGAACCCATCAATTGGCTGGAACCTGAGATTCAGGATGCATAAGCAGATAGTGTTTGTTTACATACATAGTCACGGAAATAGACAGACAGGATGGGGTCAAACCCAGGGAAAAAAAAATAAACACCAGAGATAGAATAGAAATGGAAATCCCGAGAAAAGCTTGAACAGGAAAGCAATAGGAAGTACGGGTGCCTTCACATCAAGAACTCAGACCTGACTTTGCATACCCTTGACCTCAATTTCAAGTTAGTTTGATTAGGTTGAAAACTGTGTACAAAAAACTTGAGCTTGAGTATGGGTTGGGTGTACTCTGGTACGGTTTACATCAGGTTTCAAAGCTGACTGTATCAAAACACGAAAGTGGACCACTGTTTAAGGTGTGACGTTATCAATGGCTTGGCCACAGCTGAAGTAGGAAGATGGATGAGAGGGTCGTTATTGACATTATTTTCTATAAGAAAATAATAATACTGTAGTAAGCATAGAACGAAAGTCGATTCCATAACACTGTTCTACTTTTTTGTACTTACAGTATTGGTGGCTCACAAACCAGCTACAGTAGTTGCATATTGGTGTATCAAGTGTATCAGTGTGTAGATACGCAAGTGTACTCGCAAAAAACATTACTAATGTAAAAGCTGGCTAGTAGTACCAGGAACAACAACATTGACCATATAAATATACATTTGGAACAAAGGATACAGTATGTATGTCTCAGTGCTCAGTGCTTGCAGAAGTGAGCCATCTCGCAAGACAGTCTTTTGATTTTGATGGTGCAGAATAATAGAACATATAGTCATAAGAATAAAAACTCCCTTTATTTCTTTATATCATCCCCTGCTACACTAATGCGCTTATCCCTGTGTTTCACTAGTGCTTAAATACCATCAAGGTAGAACTTTTCTCACTATACTGAAGCCATGATCTGTGCGAAATGTATCATCATACAGGGTTGCGGGTGGCCTGGAGCCTATCCAGGAGACTTAGGGCACTGTCCAGAGTACACCCTGGACAGGGTGCCAATCCATCGCAGGGCACACACACATACATACTCACACACTTATTTACTCACTAGGGGCAGTTTGGGAACGCCAATTAGCCTAATCGTCATGTCTTTGGACTGTGGGAGGAAAACGAAGTACCCACCAAGCATGGGGAGAATATGCAAACTCAGAGACTCTGGACGGGAATCGAACCCAGACACAGGAGGTGCAAGTCAACAGTGCTAACCACTACACCAAGCACTACAATATTGCTCTAAAATCTATCAAATTATCTCTATTGCAGGGAAATGCAGTGCCATCATTAAGCGTAAAATATGTCTAGATCGCTGGCATTTCATGCCATCTGTCATTTAGTGTGACGGTGACATGTAGTGTGAGCGCTCAATATTGAACAGTATTGATGATTATTATTACACTCCATGTTAGTGTGGCAACTTTATTATTACAATCTGTTGAATTTTTCTGTTAGTGACATACATCAAAGCAAAAAAAAAAAAAAAAAGCATTTGGTACCTAAGTTTGTCAACAGGAACTGACGCTGTGCAGGTTTTTACACCTCTCCAATTTTCACTTGTTCCTTTTTTACGTAATTGATCAGAATGTTTGAGGAGGACATGACAATTCGCAGCACACATCACACGGTTACAAATGAGCCTCGAGATGTACGGCGCGTACAGCACCCGTGTGAACAGTGCAGACATGTTCTAGTCACCTTATCCACGTCAACACACACACACACACACACACACACATACATACACACACACTCTCACTCACTCACGCGCCGTCATCATCATCATCAGGCTGATCAGGTGTCTGAAACTTCAGCGCCTGTCTGACAGGCGCTTTTGTCAGTGTCAGACAGGAGAGAGCTCATTAGTGATTTCTCTCCACATTTCACTCTCAGTGTGTGTGTGTGT
>JAQMYL010000036.1:5525569-5562466 GCA_030014365.1 Clarias pachynema
GTGTGTGTGTCTGTGTGTGTGTGTGTGTGTGTGTGTGTGTGTGTGTGTGTGTGTGTGTGTGTGTGTGTGTGTGTGTTGGGGTGTCAAGATCATGTTACAGCAAGTTACGGCATGTGATTGTCAGATTGCATTTGCACTACTGTGTTATTTGTTTTTTTTTTGTTTTTTTTTACTGCATGTCTACATAGGCTGTGTGCGTGTGTGTGTGGGTGTGTGCACCTATGTGTGTGTGTGTGTTAAAGCCGGAAAATCTATCAGTCAGGCTTCTAGTTGTAACCCAATAAAAAAGTGTGAAAATGTAACATGTTTAATTGGAGCTGATACAATGATTATGAAAAGTGAGACCTAATAATATGATGTAATTATGGTTTTTATATTTAATGTGTAATAAATAACAAGCTGTGTTTTATAAACTTAATTAAAGCTGATGTTGATTGAATAGTTTAAATGAACTAACACACAAAATGAACCTTGGTGAAAATCAAGATCATTCTGTAGACCTTGCAACAATTGTGCACATTTTTATTGTCAGTGACTAAAGTTCTTGATACCTAACTTTTGGGTTACTGGCAGCCATGTTTATGCAAATTTCCCCAATTATATTGCAGCTCATTTACACCTGGGAAACTATTCATTGGAGATCTTTCTTTCGTTTATCATTTGATAAAACTCTCTTTGGATACTCGGTGATGATGAACACACCTCAGCATTAATCCTTACTAATTAAACCTCAGTTGGCCATAACATCCTGGACTGAAGGTAGCCAGTTCCTGCTGTCCTGCAGAAATTAAAATGGAACTAAAGGGTCATGTGTTGATGAGAAAACAGAATGATGTTGTAATTGCATCAGGTACTAGTGAGTACCTCTCTCTCACCAGTGCTTTGGAAAGATTTACAGTGCTGTTCATGCCGGGCTTGAAAAACCCTCTGAGCTAATTGCATCTCGGTGGTAAAAGAAAAACAAAAAAGATCCATCTTATGCTAATTAAATTCTTACAATCTTAGATATTATTGGAAAGCACTATGTATCATAACTAAGAGGGCTGACCTTTAACCTGAAAACAAATGTAACCTTAGAAACAAGATATGAAAAAGAAGTTGACTTATTTCTTTAGCCTGCTAGGTCAGGATAAGGATATCGTACACTGTGCAAGAAAGGGAACACACACACACACACACACACATGGAGGTCAAAGTGATGCTGTACTGTATAATGTGGTGTAGAGAAAAAAGAAAGAAAAAAAACAAAACAAACAAAAAACAAATGTAGAGACAGTTCTTATTTGATATACACAGTGGAACCCAGAAATGTATACATTCTCTAACATTTTTTCTCAATGCCCTTTTATAAAAACTGAATTATGGCACCAATTTGTAGTATTATGTTTCATATACAAAATGTCAGTAGTTGCACCATTGTTGATGCTATCATGTGACCATCATATATTAGGCAAGCATATATTTTTCATGTTGACATGTGTATACATTTTTTCGGGCCCTCTCTCTCTCTCTCTCTCTCTCTCTCTCTCTCTCTCTCTATGTACAGAACATATTATACTTGTTTTAATTCGCATTAAAGCACAACAGGAGAACCAAATACATGTTTATAACCTGAGGTAATGTTCCTAGACTTCAGAATGAGGGGGACAACAGCAAACTCAGCAACTATTACCATGACAGACACGCTGGCAGTAACGTCTATCCTGGTATTTTTCGCTCACAAAAGGGTGAGACAAACAAGCGAAGAATCAGTCAGTTACAGGTCTGCCTTGTTGATCAGAGAGATCAGAGGAGAATGCCCAGAGTGCTTTGAGATGACAGGAAGACTGTAGTTGTAGAAGACTAGAATACAAGTAGCCACTTTTTATAGCCATGGTAAGCAGAAAGGCATTTCAGCTTACACAATCCTCCAACTCTTGAGGTGGATCAGCTTATTGTTTGTTTGTTGTTATTAGGTTAGATATTAATTCTCCTAAAAAAGCTATTTTTATATTAGTCATTTACTTACATTTGCATTGTATACGCTAATGCATTTGACACAATAGTGTGTATTAACCAGTATATAAACTGTGCATCCTATAAGTATCTCACTGAAGATTAAAGTCAGGCTTCTATTTCAGAAAACATGGAAGCGCCAAATGATCATCTCATTTCTTTCGTCAGATTTAAATTGCATACGCACAGATAATGAGTCGTGCTAAGCCGTAATAACATCGTAAATAGTTTAATACCCCACGGCCCAAATTTCGTCTCCTCTCTTCCTAATTCTTCACCACTTTAATTAGTTTTGGAATTTGTTGCTGTCAGTCAGTCAGACACTCGTGACACTGATTTGCATATGTTCATGCATTGTATGTCTCTTTGATTCCTGGAGGAATTCTTGATACATGATGTGACCTCTGCTTGCAGGCTTTTTAGAAAAACAACAAAAAAAAATCTCTGTGGATTTCTGCTTTTCCTGCTGTGCGTGAGGAGTGGTCTTACTATACACATCTTCATCAGTTATGATAATAATAGTAAAGAGATTATGGTCCTGTGTTTATATAATAGCAGTCACAAGCTATTTGACAAAATTTGTTGGTTAAAAAAAAAAAAATCATGTCATCTTTTTACCTAACATTACCAACTCCTGCTAACCACCACCCATGGTAACAGATATGCTCACATCAACTAACATCACAACTGTAGTGGGTGATTAAAATATTCCTAAATGAAGCCCAAGAGAAAAAGAAAAAGTTGTACTTAAGTATACTTTAATATAGTTTATTATAATAATAATTATATAACATTATTATTATTTATCACATGTACATTATAGCACAGTAAAATGATTTTTTCACACATCTCAGTTAGGAAGCTGAAGTCAGAGCATAAAGTCAGCCAGGATACAGCATCCCTGGAGCAGATAGGGTTAAGGGCCTTGCTCAAGAGCTAAACAGTGGCTAACATAAACATACTAATCTTTACCATTATTTATTTCTGTTTAACATAAGTATTGTAAACTGTGGCCTTTATATAGATATTTATATAGATGATACATTAAATTATTTTTAATGTATGTACATGTGCTTAAGATCAACAATTTTATCTCTAATTTAAATGTTAAATAATGAAAAACAATCAAATGAGTCTCATGATTAATTCCTGTCATGTATATTATTTAAAAATCTTAATTGCATTTTGACTCCACTGTGCTGAAAGCCCTATCCACCCGCTTCCATATAAATAAGATGAGGGAGTCCCAAGATTGACTAGTGCTGCAGTTATTGACCTCCAGGTGGCATCATCAGGATTCTAACATCATCTCCTCATCATAGCGCAAACTCTCAATTCAGTTCCAGATACTGTATATACAGTATACAGTATATACAGTAGATTTATCCAGTCTATCACATTTTCTTTTTTCATTTGTCCAGTAATACACCCAGGGCTTCAGAGTTTGCTACAGTTTTGCATGTTATTTAGAGACACAAAAATTTCTTTCTCTCTCTGTACTATATGCTAAAAGTCAGGATGAAATTGAATATAGCAGCCACAAATACGCCACCCTTCAGAATGTCAATGCTAATCCTGTTCAAGTCTGTGAGTGATGTGCAGTAATGTTCAGATGCCAATAGCAATAGAACTGAGGTTCTTTTCAATCCAGTGATTTGTTTTTCCTCCTCTCAAGGACTATATAGAGAAGTATGAGAAGTTTTTCTATAAGTTGCTAGTTTTACCATTAATCCCTCAATTACCTGGAGAGACTATTTTATTTATTATTGCCTGATCTGGTTATTTTGTTGAGAAGTGTGTGTAGCAAAGTAACTCAGATTACTCATAAGCAAATTTGAATTAGACCATAAAACTACTTTGCTTCTCTCCTTGTGGCTTTCTTCTCTGTGTATTTCACTCTGCATTTTAGTTCTCCTATTTGCCCCCCTCCACCCCCCTCGCTGTGTGACTGACAGTGACATTTGGTAGATGTGTCATCCACTGTGTCAGCATGGTTTTCACCCCTCTCTCCCCCCCTTTCCCCTACCCCCTCTTTTTCTTTCTCTCTTTCTCTCTCTATCTATCTTCAAACCCTCCTCACATGTTCAATCCGCTTCCATTAGCCGTCTATCTTTCTGCCCTTTGCAGTCTGAGCTGTTTGAGTCTAGCTGAGCCAGTCAGGTTGGGTCGTGTTGTGATAAAATGTGTAAGTAAGGACTTTTTCACCCGATACTGCAAAACATGCAACAACCTTCAACTGGAGCCTTGAAGTTCACTAGTTTCCGGACTGTTTCTGTGGCTTAGCTGACCAGAAAGTGGATTTGAAATGCCTCATGTGAAGGATGCTCTAAGGAAGACTCAGAATTAGTTGTTTTGTAGACTTTATTGTAGTGATTATTGTGGAGCAGCAAGTCTGACAAATTTCAACCTAAAAATAAACACTTCAGAAGATGGTATTTACTCACTCACTCACTCACTCACTCATCGTCTATACCACTTTATCTTGTATTCAGGGTTGCAGCGGCATGGAGCCTATACCAGGAGACTTAGGGCATGAGGCGGGGTACACCCTGGACAGGGTGCCAATCCATCACAGGGAACACACACACACTCTGCCCATCACACACTATGGGCAATTAGAGAACCATAATTAGCCTAATTTGCATGTCTTTGGCCTGTGGGAGAAAACCAGAGTACCCGGAGGAAATCCACCAAGCACGGGGAGAACATGCAAACTCCATGCACACAGAGACGGTAATCGAGCCTGGCCGTGAATCGAACCCAGACCCTGTAGGTGCAAGTCGACAGTGCTAACAGAACAAATAAAATCAAAATTTGGTTATAATGTTGGTGTCACGGTTTCATAGTGGCTAGCACTGTGGCCTCACACTTCTTTCCTTTGTCGAGGAGTCCTGCCTTTGGGTAGGTTTGCATGTTCTCCCAACGCTTAGTGAGTTTCCTCCCACAGTCTAAAGATTAGGCTAATTCATGTGTGACTGTGTGCAAGCTTGTGCCCTTTGATGGACTGCACCTCACCTCAGTCTCCTGAGATAGAGTGAGAGTCCAGTGGTACCTCAGTATACAAATGCCCTGCCTCCTAATTTTTGGCTTAAGAACTGAAATTTTGCAAGACATTTGCCTTGGCATATAAAGCATTTCTGGCATACAAATAACCTTGTGATAAACTGAGACAAACTGAACTGATTGGTTTTATATGCGAAAATATGATTATAGTGTTGGAAATTGGTAATATGGGTAATATTTTTCGGTGGCTCTAACAGATTATTTACATTATTTCTGATTATGTACATTATTTACATGTACATAATATGAATTTTCACCTTAAGGAATGGATTAAATTTAAATGCAGAGATAAGACTAGTTCTATAAATATAATTTTATATAAAAAGACATATATTCAACATTAATGAGCATTCAATGTAATGATCAGCATGTTTTATACCATAACAAATCTTCAATATAGATACTTGGCTGATGGCTGTTTATAAGCAGCTTTTTGAAAAAACACAGTTTATATGTCACACTGCTTCCAAAAAAAAGGATGCTAAGCTACAACCATGTTAAGTTTTGAGTTGGTAGTTCTATTTCCTGTTTTGTAACACTCCATATATTTAAACAGAGATTTAGAATGATATAATTAGACAGTTTGAAATTTTATTTCTGTTTTGGATAGTAAAAAAATGTTTGGTGTGAAATCTTCAAATGCAGCTTCACCTCAGTAGGATTTACAGCATACTGGAAATGCATTCTCACTCCTGGCTGGCTCACCAAACTTAGCCTCGACGTTAGACTTTCTTAGGAATGCACTTCCCACCCTTCCACCTAATTTTATTTATTCCCTTAATTTAAGAGATCTACTATATAGCTGCTCTATATACAGTGTATCCACAGTCAAAATAAAACAAATATATTAAGTGCAGCCAGACACTTTTTATTAAAGCTCCTTTTTGATCACACACAGTGCAGAAAGCATAAGCCTTATGGTTCTTATGGATTATGCAACTGGAGCACCCACACACTGCAACACTCATGACCATGGCCATAAGTGCAGCATTTTTACAAGAAGTAACATTTTTAGCACATATACACAAGTTACTTGGAGAAATTGTCCAACTGTAGTAGAAATGGTACTGAATTTTTTTTTTTCACTTTTTTCAAATTTCTACTGATGTAGATTTTCTATCAATATACTACCCACTGCTACTTATGTGCAGATTCAGATTATATTAGAAATATATGCGCATTTATGAATTTCTAAAATAACAACCAGGGTTATTCAACCAGTCTATTTTCTTGGGAATAGTGAATGTTCCACACATATTTGCCTTTCTCAGAGGAAGTAAGTAAGATACGTGTGCTTAAAACGGGGCACTGGAAGAAAATGAGCAAAGGAGACAGCATTTACATTTTAGAATCATAAAATCATTGTAGGGTAAAATAAACATGTCTAGTTGGATTGATGTTTCAGTTCTGCAAACATTTACTTCTCCTCTCAAAGCAGAAAGAGAAAGGAAGAAGAGAATGAGAATGCTCGTGAACAGCTCTGAGGCGTTCTCCATATACAGACCAGGGCAAGCGTGAAATACGCATGAAATGCAGACAAACAAAAGATTAGTGTGTGTTTACTCCAGGCACATGTTAAACGTTTTGTTTATAGACATTTTGGCATTATTTCCTTGAAAAGCGCATGGAAGAATTTCATGGACTAGTGAATGCTAATTCTAAATGCAATGGTTGTCATTTTGGGTTAAAAAATTAAAGGGAAACTAAAATATATCCAAACCCTGTTAAGCGTAGTGGGATCTGATGTGAGATCATTTGCTTTGACTGAATTAGTGTTAGGTCATGAACGATTACTTTTGAACTTTTTTTGGACACAGCTTGTAGCATGTGGTTAATGCTTTGTAGCAAAATGCTGGAGGGTTTCAGAGATCCGTTTCATTCTAGATTGGCTCATTAACACACTACACCCAAAACGTGAGAGAGCTTAACATCAAATGTGCTGGCAGTGATTTAGTGCAGTGGAGCGAACTTCACACAGTGCTAATGGCAATTTACCAAACCTGCAAAAAAAGCTGATAAAAATACAAGCTCCCTTGTACCAAATTCACAGATCAGTCATACGATTATGACCACTGAATGGTTAACTGAACAACATTGATAACCAGTTATTCCCCAGCAAACTGGTGGCAGGATCATGAGCATCTGAGACTCACACATGCCTGCAGGGACCAAAGGCGCGTCTATCTAGTCTGATTCCATAGTAAAGCAAATGCAACACACATCCCAAAAAAAGTCAATTCTGGCCACATTAGAAAATCACCAGAGCACCCAGTTTAGCATAGTCTGCCTCTACCGAAGCCTAGCTGTCAAATAGCCCAAGACTTGGTCTCCAAACTTCCTAGATCCCAATCTGATTGAGCACCCATGGGACAAACCCGTTGGACAATCAAGTTCAATCCACAGAGGCCCCACCCCACAACACACCACACCACCTGGAGAGTCATGTCCTAAGGGGATAGAGCTGCCCTGGTAGCACAAGGGGAACCCAAAATTCAGGTGGTTTTGTAATGTTCACACTTTAATGCTATGGCTGATCGATGTTAATTAAATATGTTTCATTTGTCTGTTATTGAGGGTGAATATTATATATATGAATACCAAATGTTTTAAGAATGCCATGTGGTTTAGTATGCATCATCCTGAAAACAACATACTCCCTCGGAAGCATGGTGATGGTAGCATCATGTCATTCAGATAATGCTTATTAACTGGGAAACTGGGCAAATTTGGGGTGTCAATCCTAAAAGAAATTCTGCTCCAGTCTGCAGGAGATTTGAGACTGGGTCAGAAGTTTAACTTCCAACATAACAATAAACCTATGCACACAGCCAAAGCTGTACTTGAGTGGCTCAATAACCAAAAACCACTGAATGTCTTAGAATGGCTAAGTCAAATCAAATTCCAGACATTTGATTGAGCATCTGTGCAAGACCTGAGAATTTATGTATACCAATGTTATCATCTAAACCGATAAAACATTGACAATTTTGCCAAGATGAATGGGGTAAAAAAAAAAAAAAAAAAAAAAAGGTTTAAGTGTACAAAGATATATATCATAAAGAGCAGGTGGAAATTGAACGATGTGGGTGAAAGTTTATAAAAGCACCAAATCTATGTGTTTTTGGTTAACTACCCTTTGAGTTGCAACCAAAAAAATCTTTTTTTACCAAATGGGAAAACATTGTTTGAATGTGGAGCTGGTTAAGGGAAGACAAGTTCAAGACACTATATATCTTATAATCATCAGTCCAGTGATTATACCTCCCTCCATCTCTCTCCAAGGTAATAATCTGATAGTCATTACCTCCAGCCAGCTTTTGCTTATGAGATGCCAGCTACCTTGATAATGAAGGCTAACACATGCATCCATCAATATCTTTGAAGCCAGCCAACTACATTTTTACGAACTGTTCCCCATGATACATCACAGGACACTCACTCGCTCATCATCTACATTGCTGTAAACAGGGTCGCAGGGTGGCCTGGAGCCTCCCAGGAGACTTACTGTAGGGCACAAGGCGGGTCAGGGTGGACACTGTGCCAATCATTCGCAGGGCACACACACTTACACACATTCTCACACTCATTCACACACTATGGGCAACTTGGGAATTTCACAGAAGAGTATAAAAAGAGATAAATATGCAAACCGTTTCCACAAAGGTGGAAAATAGATTAGAGGAAAATTGGATTTTCTGAGCGATATATGCTGAAAGGCTACATGGAAAATAAGCAGGTACAGTCTATAACTTTGGATTTTGTGGGTGAGCTAAAAGATGTGTTTAAATAAACAAACCATCCATACTGTAAGTACTTACTACTGTAAGTAATACAATGTCCAAGTCTTGCCTGAGGTATTTCTACTGTACGCTTCAATTAATACATGGGACATATGTGGGGTTTTAAGTATTAATTTTACAAAGCAACAGATTGCTCTCAAGGAGAAACAGGAAAAGCATTATGGGTTGTAAACGACCTGTGGTAAACTATTAAAGGAATTCAACTCTTGGCTGAGGGAAATGAATGTTTTTCTTTACTGTGTTTATCAATTGAAGTGTTTGTGGGGTTGTTAACTAAGTGCACCTCTTGAGAAAAGGTTTACAAAATCTAAGATTATGCTTGTGTGTTCATACAGAAATAGAGCTGCATGGTAAAACTTACAGCACCACTAAGTCCTAATACAAATGTAAGCTTCAAGAAAATAACTACATTAGGAATAAATAAATAAATAAATAAAATACACAGAGGCAAAAGCAGCATCTAGTGATATAGAACGGATGAGGGATGCTAAACAGAAAAAAATGTTTTCTATCCATTCCTATGGACTGGCTCTGCAGGAAACATTTATTATTCTTCAGCCCCCAGAGTTTAAGGAAACAACACTTTGAAAGCCGCGTGTGGGATAAATAAATTAAAGAAAAAACATTTTGGGAGATGTGTTTTGGCAATAAGGGGAAATATCCACAGCTTGGCTTTTTAAGCAACACTTACAGCACCATTGAAATGATGTTTGAGATGCATTTAAGCTTCATTCAGACCGCGACTGTGAGCTAAAGCGTATTAGTGTGAATGCTTTGACATTTGTGAGTACTGCAATGATGAAGTCTGGCTCCTTAACATTCATAGCTTTCAAAGTTGGCGAGGCTTGTAAATAAGCACTTGAATTTCTCTATAGAAGAAATGAACATCATTTAATCTCTAACTTTGCAGAGCAGGATTTGGCAAGACATCATGCTTCATTCTTTATCTGTATCCTATTAAAAACTTCAGACCTGTCTTTAGCGTGTCTCTACGGAAGGCAAACGTACAGTAGGTGAAACACAGTAAACGTTTGTTACGATGGTAAGTCAATTTGTGTTTGATTAACAGCTATTGCACGAATGCCAAGATAAATGGATGACTAGGGGCATTTGAATCAAGCTTGGAATTCTGGTAAATGAAAGCGATGAAAAAATTTTTTATTACTGACATTTACAAGTGATTTAAGCACAGTAGGGTGAACAATAAAAAATCGAATGGTGCAAATGTTTTAAAGAAGGTTGTACATTAGTGAATGATCATTTTGACAGAGGTGGCTTAGAGCCCAGTGCAGTTGTTCCTTTCAACATTCAGCAATCAAAAGTCCCAGTTTGACTTGAACACCCTTCAAACATACAAGAAATGTTTAATACTTGCCCAATCATTGTGGTATAAGTAGAATAAACATTATGTGAAATGTTGGTATTGGAAAACAATAAACTTCCATGTTAAAAAATAATAATAATAAAAATTTTGTTCAGGGTATTTTTCTCCTTACTTTGTAGGAAGCGGCAATGAAGCTCATATGGCACTGATTACACGTAGAATTATCCTAATACTGCTGTGAATACCACTCAAACACACACAGGTACATATGTAAACATGTCTGGAGACATTTAGTCACAACGCAGATTACTTCCACCTTAAGTGCTTTAAGGTTTGATTAGTGTTACAAGACAAATTCTGGGAAAACCATTCAAACAGAACCAGCATGAGCTCTAAAATCTTCCCCGGCTTCAAAAACGCATTTGGACACAAATTTCCTTCAAAGTCTGTACAGAATCTTATCAGCTCACTAACTTGTTAGCAATTTCCCTTTCCCTGCCATACTAGAGTAAATATCATTCTGTTTGATGAGCATTAGTGTCACGGGCGAAGAGGCAAAGCCAAGGCCTGTGAGGTCTGAGGAAAAAAAAATATAAGAAAAAGATTCTAATGAGGTTCTGGGAAGCTTTGTACTGAGGCCTGCTAGCACACCAACACGGTTGTCATTAAACACATAAAGGAGTCAAAGAAGTCTGAACATTGAACTTTCAAACCAACTGGGTCAGATTGGATCAGAAAAGTTACATGGAGTTCACATGAGTTTATATGGATGGTGTTGAGAAATTTTATTTATTCATTTATTTATAACTAGTTATTTTTTTCTCCTCATTATTAGCTATTTTCTATGTGCTCAAGTCAAACTGGAACTTTTGATGCAAATAATCACAGAACACAGTTCTGAGAGTAAAAACTCCCTTTATTTCTTTAAATTACCCCCCTGATACTCTAATGCGCTTCACTAGGGCTTGGACACCATCAAAGTAGAAGGTTTTCTCAGTATGCCAGAGCTATGATCAGACTACCTGCTTCAAGACTGGCCTCCCAGGAACTCCTTTAAATGGCCCAAACATGTGGAAATGGCCTGAAGTGATTTCAGGACTGCATAAAGGATGGGGCAATAACTGCCAGCTGTATTTCTAAAATTTAAGTGAATGATTGTGTGGACAATTCTCATAGACAGCTGCGTCTCTTCCGAAAATTGACAAGTTATCCATCAGATCAGGCGGTTCCACTTGCTGAATGTTAATGGGAATGACTGCAGTGGTCTATGAGACACCTCAGCCCAAATCGCCATTCACGGTTTGCACCATTCTCATTTTTTTTATCGCAGCTAAGAGTGTCATCACCATACTGTGAATGTCAGGCAGTTTCATGAGAAATCTCCACTTGAATGTCCCTTGTATTTAAATAATTTGTACATAATTAAAATTTTTATGAATTTTTTTGCTTTGTTTTTTGTTTTGTTTATTTTTTTCTGTAAAAATATTTTTACACAATTCTACTTGTGATTTTTGCAAAGAGTTAAATTTTGTACACATAATTGCCGGATTCAATTGTTTATATGTTTTTTTATTTTTTTTACATAATTTCTTTACTTCCATCTAATATTTTATGTACACATATCATTATCATTTGAAGTGATTTCGACACCTGTCAGAACAGCAGGGGACAGTGTGTGTGTGTGTGTGTGTGTGTGTGTGTGTGTGTGTGTGTGTGTATTTGTGTGTATTTGTGTGCGAAAAAGCGAGATCGAGGGACAGTTGCCGAGGTCTGTTTGAAACACGGTGTCACACACTCTGACTTCTGCTTCTCATTTTGCTCTAATTGAATGTCACTTGCATTCTGGAATCGAGTCATTTGCATGGAGATGAGATGAACTGACCTTTGCTTTTGATCATAATTACAGCAGAAATTGTGTCAAAAATAAAACCTAATGACACAGGAGTGATATCAAAAATGTCACAAATAAAACGGATCAGAAAAAAAATTCTTTACACTCGTAACTCATCAGTTTTATTTCCTTTTCCTTGTGCAATGCGTAATTATTAATGGCTATTAGATTTTTATGAGTTTAGATTAAACGCTTCGTTATTTCACATACTTTTACTTAATGTGTAATTGTCTAAGAAATTTTTTTTTTGGAGGACATTAAAGTCCTCCACACACTTGGTGGTGTGTTTTCATGGGAAAATAATTAACAACAGCATGGTGTGATACATGAAATAAAAAGTTCTGAACTGAAAACACTGTGTCCCAAAGGTTCTTATTTACTGCACCTTAGACCTCCAGAACTTTTCCTTTATTAATTAATAGGCAACATGTCCATCCATTTATAATTACATTTAAGATTGTAAATTAAGTTAGTTCGTATTATCATTTATGTTCACATGATAATGAATTGTCGTTCCTGCACCAGCCTCTCGCAGCTTGTCATGTTACAAGGACACAACAAAAGTGCCAGAAAAATGTAAAATATACAGCTTTACCTCTGACACCAGAGACTCGGATCGTAATCATAAACAAAAGAAATTGCATGTATGCAGTATATTTATTACAAAATATATTTCTGCCAAGTTTGATTCATATACTGTAGATGGCACTGTGGTGTTGTGATTAGAACTGTGTTGTCCCACCTTGGGTTTGCATGTTCTCGCTGTGCTGGGTGGGTTTTCTCCCACAGGCCAAAGACATGTAGATTTGTCTAATTGGCATTCCCAAATTGCCCTTAGTGTTGTGTGTGTGGCCTGCAATGGGTTTGCACCCTGTCCACACTGCCCTGTCGTTGGCCTGTACAGGATAAACAGTATAGAAAATGAATGAATGATTTTATACAAAAATCTGTGTCTCCTACAACCTCAATGTTGGCCCTCGACATGGCCTCCTTGCACGTCCAGCAATTCAAGCTGTAGATAAACATCATTGATGACTTATCGTGTGTTACCCTGGAACACCAGCAGCAGGTGTATGATTTTCCAAATGACGCCATTGAATTGTTTGTCTTGTCTCGACATTGTCATTCTTGGATTTCCAGACATGCGGCAATCAGTAGTAGAACCAGATGCTACAGTAGGAATCTTGTTCAAAACGAGTCTTATCTTGTTTGGCAACATCTGCTTGCGGTGCATCTACAGTAGCTGAAGTATTCCGCTGCTAGCATTGTCTAAATGGGGCATGAAAGTTTGAAGACAAAATGCGCAATCAAGATGTTTTCCTTACTTTACCAAGTCATGTCAGCTGCTTTGTGCAGCAACTTTGTGCACGTGCATTGCACCTTTTAAGATGTGAGTTTCCAAGGGGTTATCCATGATAGAGTGAGCTTTAGTGATAAAGTTACTGAGCATGATGGTAATTTTGTTTTAGATTTCAGGTTTTTTGTAACAATGCACATTTTTTTTTTAATTTTTATAGTGCAACGTTTCTTTTGTCCATTTTCTTTTATATAAACAAATCTGTACAGACAATTTCATCATATCCCATACTGTACCTGATCTGATTACTTCATGTTAAAGGTGCTCCTCCTGAAATGTTTTTACCTTCTGACCAATCAAAACTGAATATTCAACTGGTCTGTTTTTGGTATAGACAGACAAAAGTTTGAAAACACCTTCTAATTAAATGATCTTTCCTGACTTTTATTTCTTTCTACATTATAAAACAACGCTGAAGGCATCCAAAATATGTAATAATATCCTTTGAACAGTTTATGCTGCTGCAGCAGAGGTACGTTTTGGTCTTCATGGGAGCCAGTTTCATCATGGTGCTTGATGGGTTTTGCAAATTCACAGTACATAACAATACTGTCCTTGCAAGAACTATTCCACAGCAGACCTTCATGTCTTAAAATAACAACTGATTGTTGTTGCTGTTGTTGTTGTTACTCAATTACCTAATGCCATATTTGTTATTTCATAGTTTTGAAAAAAATTTAGTCTTGTTCTAGAATGTAGAAAAAAAAATCAAAACAAACAACAAAAAAAACAATGACTTAGAAAGTGTGTCCAAACTTTTGACCGGTACTGTAGAAAGACAGACAGATAGAGAGATAGAGAGAGAGAGACAGACAGACTGACAGATTGTATATATTCACTCACAGGATGTCCAGGCTGTTTCTTATCCGTTTGTAACTGAATTACTGATGTCGATGTCTCAATATAATTCAACATGATTTATTGCGCTAAAAGGAACAAGTAGGAAGAGAAAAGCAATACGCTGTTTAAATTAGGGGTGGAGGGAATCACTTCAGTATTTCTTTCTATTGTTCTACTTGGGACTTCTCTTTCTGAATGCGAAACACTGAGCTGCATGGATCTACATACAGTAGAAGAACTGAAATCATTAGTATTTTTGTGTTTTTATTCTAATATGTGCAGTATGTTTTGTCCCCTAACTTAGACCATGTCCACAGTAAGTGGCACACGATTGCAGATTTTACATCAAACCTTAAGACAGCGTCAGCGTCAGTGTCAGTGTCAGTTGTGTACACTTCCCGTCTCCGGTAGTGTGTGCAATGTGAGTATTCTCACTATATCTATATGATTCTCCTGAAAGAACTGAGGATGCCAGAGGCAAGCATACGAAAGAAAGTGACGCCAGTATTTTTTTTTTAGTTTTTTTATGTTTTCTTTATAGCGCTGATATAAACAAAAGAAGAAGGCAAAAAAAAAAAAAAAAGGAATAACTAAAGGCACACTGTACACACAGTCTAAGTAAGATGCTGTCAGCTCCTGACAGGCACCAGCTCGCTTTCTGGCATTCAAAACACACACAAGCTGTATATTATTGTCTCACACACACTCATTACCCGCTTCTGTGCGACTCCTCATCCCATTCACAGCCGCCGCTCGATCGTACCCAGGCTGCCACTAGCTGAATTCTCGTTGTCTCCGAGTTGGTGTGAGTGCAGAACCATATTGAAAATACTTAATAAATTGCACTAACGCAGGTGAAACTCTTCTCTTTGCTTTTGCAGTCTCAGCGGCGCGTGACCTTTCACCTCCCTGACGGTTCTCAGGAGAGCTGCAGTGACAGCGGTTTGGGTGAGCCTGAGTCTGTCGGGGGTGGAGCTTTGATTTCGAAGCCCCTCCCACTTTCGCAAGAAGAGTTCTATGAGCAAGACAAAAGAACCGAGGCTGATGGCAACTCCGATCCAAACTCGGGTGAGTCCTGAATCAAACCATTATTTATTTCCTTGGTCATCAACTGATGATTTTCAGGTTTTTTTTTTTTTTTTTCACTTTATTATGTGAAAGTCAAGTATTCTTATCAATATCAAGCCAGAGAAAGTGATGTGATCTCTCTTTTTCTCTGAACTCATAAATATTCACGAGCTGTGCATAAGGATGGCCGAAGCTAAACTCCGGGTCAGACTATTTTACACAACAAAAGGCGTGTGGACTGTACTGGGTTATTTGCCCGACTTTCTGTAGGTCACCGAATTACTGAAGGGTTTTTATTCATGAAGGAATAAATCATTCACATCACACACACTTGTAAACATGATATAGAAAAAAAAAAAGACCGAAAAAGAGAAAGAAGACTGCTTTTATATCAATTTTTCTTTGTGTTCCTTTAATTGAGGATGACGTTGTTACTTTGCTTTTGTGCTGTGGATGGATTGCAGTTGAAAAGCACTGACCTTAATGATGAAGTAAAGGAAGTCATTTAAAAAACATTGAACTTTCTAGCCAAATTTCTAAAGCCTTAGATTTTCACCTTTAATTGGTAAGATTTTTTTTTTCTTTTTCCTGGACAGATTTGGTTAAATATGGTGAAACAATGAAACCTGCCGAGTAGAACAGGTGGATTACTGTAACCAAAAAAAAAAAAAAACTCTTGCAGTGCATTTTCTGTCACATTATTTTAGACCAATGAATGATCACGTTTTCACTCAAACCCCAAGAAATGAACTAAACTAAAAGTTTCGCACCGATATGCGTTATGATAGATATGAGTTATGATATACAGTACCTGGATATGAGTGTAATTTGTTATAGCGATGTTTTAATGATTTGGGTTGGGGGGGGGGGGGTATCATGGCTTTAATTCAGGGATTCAGATTCGCTTCTTCTTCCTTTTATTTCTCCTCCCTGATTTGTATGCAACACGGTAACCTTGAATTTGCTACACCTGTTCAAGATCTTATGCTTATTCTCCTCTTCTCAAGGAAACCGCTTTGTCATATTAAACCTAAATTACACTACATTTGACCTCTGCTGCTGTCTCGGCATCACACTGTCCTCACTTGTCACTTACCATGACATGTTCATATGGTCTCCCATGTTTAAGCTCCTTTAATTTATTGCTTCATGTTCAAACCCTTTCCTTTTACCAAAGCAGCAAGTGGTACATTTCTTGGAAAGCAATACACTTTTAACTCTCTTCCTTTTTTTTCTCACTATCGAGTCTCCTTTTTCATGCCCAGGCATGGAGTAGTGGGTCGCTTCTTTAATTCCACCTGCACAGATCTCACAGCTGCTGTTGCTCCTATTTAAATAAGAAGCTAGAGCTCAACCCTGGCTCTGTAATCATATTCGTATCTGCAGTCTTGCGGCAAAGTTGAGCAGAAAAAGGAATCGAGATAAGCTTCGGATATATCATACAATTCTAAGGGATTCTTTAACTTGATGTTAGTGCTTAGGTGAGGAAGGGAAACTTCGATAATCTTAAAGTCCTAATATAGTGCCTGACATGGATCCTGCTGCTTGGTTTGATGCAACATTTGCATGAAAAAAAGGCAGTAGTTATCACAAGATAACATCTTTGACCTCTAACTTCTCTATGCCACCCATAACACACTCAGAGGAAAGTGCTATCTGCCCTTTTCAACATAAGAAAGGAGTTAAAGTCAAACCGAGATGCTGTGCTGAAATTTCTTATGAAGAAGTTATAAAACTGATAGAAGACTTCAAGCACAATATGGCGAAGAGAATTTAAGCCGCAGTAAAACATTCGAATGGTGCAGACGTTTTAAAGTAGGAGGTACATCCCAGCCGAGGTGGCTCGGAGCCCAGTGTGATTTTACACTTTTGGATTTCGAGCCTTGGATGGGATGTCAGGATTTGAACATGATCGTGAAGGTCCTGATAAAGGATTGGCATCACAAATGCCCTCTGTGTAAACATCTGCTTTCAACAAAGATGTGACTTTCTGTAAGATGAAAATCATAACGTCAATGGCTTGGACATCTGGGATTACTTTTTTCTTCACTTTTTTTTATCATATGATTCTGCCAAACCAAATTATATATATATTTTTTCTTCACTTGGCAATTCCTTTATTAAACAGTGCGACATTTTAGAAACCTTCCCACTTCTGTGCACTGGTTTGCAAGTATCTTTACTGGGGCAAGATATATCCAGTAATGTAAAATGTTCACAGCATCACATATTTAAAGTTGTTCTTTGAATGAGTTTTGTTTGTAAAAGTGTGCAACATTTAGTGACAAAAATGAAATCATTAAAATCTAAATGTTGGCTTAGTGCTTAGCCCCTGTTCCATCTCCAGGGTTCTCCAGGGGATCTGATGTTGCCTCTGGTCCTGTGCGTGTTCTCCCTGTCCTTGGTGATTTTCCTTTGGGTACTTTGGTTTCCTCCTAAAGACATGACCAAAGACATGCAGGTTGATTGGAATTTCCAAATTGTGGCCTTCCTACAAAGGGTTGGCACATGAATGGAAACTGCTTTTCTAGCTTATTTTTAATGTGATATCCATTCTGAGATACTTTTCAGCTCACCATGGTTGTAAAGAGTCGTGGAATTACTGTAGCTTGACACTCAATTTGGAATATTCTATTCTGATCTCTCTCATCAAAAAGACATTTTTGATTGTTGAGTTATTTCTCCAGAATTCGTATTAAAACTTTTTTTTTTTTCTCCACAGATGGACTTTTAGGACCTAGAGGCCTAATGGAAGCAACAGAGATGTGTACACAGGAGTGTCTAGTGCTCGGCCACTCGGATAACTGCTGGATGCCCCCCAAGTCACCGGCTTCATCCTATGGAGGCGGCCAGAACGAGTGGACGAAAGACAAACTGCTGAATGGTCACACGCTAACCCGTGGCTGGAAGAGCAGCCACGAGCACTTCGGAGACAGGAAATCTTTCAACGTAGGAGGAGTTGGAGTGAGCAGTCACATAACCGACATCCCATTGGCCAGTTTGAAATCCTACCAGGCCTCTTCTGGCACTGAAAACCCAAAGGAGCAACAGCTTTAAGAGCATTTACTCCGTTACTGATATTTTATTCCAGTTAAAAAAAAAAAAAAGAAAGAAAAAAAAACAGATTATTTTCTTTTACATTTTCTGTCTCATTTTCTGTCATTTTATTAGATGGATGCTAATGCTGTGTGATAGTGAGACGTACAGATTAGACAAAAAAGTGCTTATTTACAGTTACTATGCGAAATCGAACTTTGCACGGAGATGTCACAAAACTTTTGTTTCTGAAAAAAATAATAAAACTTGTCTGGGATTTCATGCAAATTGTCATATACAAAAAAAAAAAAAAAAGGAAAAAAAAAAGTGTGAATCATCTTAGGATGGAGACTGCAAATGTTGAGAGAGACATAAAGGCCTTGGGACTTTTGCTGTGTTTTAAAAGCGATAATATGGCTGACCAATATACAGTAAACCAATATTGTGACGTGGTTGTTTATTGAGGTGTTTTTGGGACTTTATTAATCTTAAACAGTGAAGAAAAACGGAGAAAGCATCGTGCTAATACACTGTTAGTGGAAACCTCGTTTTAGTCTCGTCATCAGTGGAGTGTCTGTAAATATAAATTAATACTAACCGATTTTATGTACTTGTAATACTCACATGGGTTAGATTAACAATCATGGCAGTTGTCATTTATTATTTATTTCTAGGAAATCAATCCCAGAATTCCACTGATGTTTCTAATGCACCCTCATTAACCCCCCCCCCCCCCCAGCCCCCCCATGCAGTGAAAATAATGCAGCCAAAAATGATTTCCTTGGAGATTTGCACACTCGCTTTCCTTAACAATCTGTACAGTCATGCTGGCCTGCTAATTACCTAATGGATTAAAGTGACAATTTCCAGTACAGACAGATGAGCTGGGAAAAATAAAACCCAAGCCCAACACCTAGAGTACTACCTTTAATCGTGCTGCCAAGAGATAAGGGGAAGGTGATGGGGAAGACGATGGGGCATTTAAAACAGAATTGGAACACAGCAAAGGGGTTGGTTTTAGATTTTAGGTGGGAAATATGCATTTATTTATTTCCTTGTTTATGTCTGTACAGAATGACAACTGTTTCTCTCTCTCTCTCTCTCTCTTCTCTCTCACAACACACACACACACACACACACACACACACATACATATACCCACTATACAAAGTACGACCACAACAAAAAAATATCAGTATGTATAAATAAAACCACATGACGTGACTCATACAATTTCACAATTTGCATTTACTTAACAAACATATTTTTTCAAAACTATTTTCTATTATAATATTATTGTAATCACTCGGTTTATACTTATGGAAGTGAAAATTTGATGTCTTAAAAAAAAGAAAATGACACAATGTTACAATTCAACAGCAATATATTTGTAAATGTTTTATTTCAATATTGGTCACTATTGTAATGCAAAATTTAAACTGTGCTTAAAATCCAAAATAGAACATGCAGTCTATAAAATTATGATTTTTTTTTTCATTTTTTTTCTTTTTAACATCCCTTCTTATATATATATGAATGTTATTTTCAACCTGCAAAATCGTGTGTATTTTTGGGTTTCATGTGCTGTGCCTTCGTCAAAATACTGCTAATAGTAATAATAATTATATATATTTTAAAAATCTAATTGTAGTTTTAAAAATCTTTTTTTTTTTTTTTTAATGACATAGCTATAGAGTTTAATTATGGCCATTTTCCCCCATAACCAGAAATTTTAAACCTGAACATCAATGGCAAAGATGGACAATAACTTCACACATTATGAAGCATGTTCAAAAAATTTAGGATTGTTTTTCTCCCCACTTTTTATTTATGTGTTTTAACTTCCTTTTGTAAGGCATGAACAGCACGTGAAATGAAAAACAGCTTTAATGAGATTAAATTATTTCCCATTGTGTGTTTTTTTAGTTCTGTTAATTTGTAGAGCATTAATTTTGTACACACTGAATGTCGTGTTCATTTTGTACAGCACTTCCACATTTTATGTCCCAATTAAAAAAAAAAAAAAACATAAAAAAAAACATGAAAAAAAAAAAGTAAGAGCAAGGGGATTGTGTGTATTGCTTTGAGCCAGTGTGTGGTTAGGGGATGTGTGAAATTCTATCGATATTATTCTATTACTGCGTGTTGCCGCTCTACACGTATACAGCTACTGCAATAAATGGGTTAAATTTGTGCACGGATGTGACTTGTGCAATTTATCACCATGATTTACTTTTCTATCATGCACTTTACACAGTACACTTCTGTTGTTGTTCATTGCTTCATTAGTAGTGCAGATGCTATTTCAGTCAGTTCATCAGGTGACCACCAGGGGGAAACACTGTTCCGCAAAGGCATATTAAGACTTATTATGTTCCCATGTGGTTTGTTAATTGTATTACATTTAGACCAAGCATTTAAATTGTGTTTTGTGTTTTAATTAGGTTCTGTTAGTCTTGCTTTCTTTTAATTAAAAAAAACAAACAAACAAACAAACAAACAAAAAAAACATAGGTGAAAGATCCAAAACATTGTTTCAGTGTTTTACTCTTTTTACCTGGGTTTACTTTTGTTGTAATTTTCCAGGATTATTATTATTATTATTATTATTATTATTATTTATACAAATAGCCTTCATGTATTTCTGCAATTTCAGGTTACTTAAATATTTGTGAAAGATGGTTTTCTGTTGCTTTTCGCCTAAAGTTACAACCATTAAGCAAGACCATGCTGTGCTTCAGAAACGAGTCCTGCAGAGATTGTAACTAAGTGAAACCCAGAAATGCTATTTGATGATCCTGATTTTCTGATACTGAACTAGCATCCATAAAAATGTTGATTGAATGTTGGGTTTGGCATGACATTTTAACAAAAAGACGCAGAGCATCATTCCGCCTCTAATTCTTCAGACCAGACCATTGATACCAACAACTGGTTGTTCCCAAGTGTCCTTGACCACAAATGAACCTGTGCACTCGGAAATACCCGTGGCTCCAAACCCATGTGTTGAACAGAGTTCCTTCTGTTGGTTAAGTTACAGCTGTAATTTTTTATTTTTAAAATATTTCCCACAACTTTCCAGCTTATTTCAAGTGCTAACTGTATCTGAACCCAATTATTTTCTGGGTGAAGAAAACCATCTGTACCAAGTTGCATCCTGTAAGGCTGACCAGCTGGTTTGTATTTAAGAAAGAAATTAAAAGAGATCCAGTTCTGAGTAAAAAGTTTAATCACTTTTCACAATATGGGCAATATTCTGGTGTTTTGTTTAGTTTTTTTTTTTTTTTTTCCCCATGATCCTAGACTTCACCTCCAAGCAGTCTATGAAGAAAAACCCAACTCAGACATGGCCGACTTGAAAAGTTACAATTTGTACCACAACTGCAACCTTTCAAAGCAGATAGAATGTTTGTTTAGTTTGACAATATAATACACAAGTTTTTATTGCTAAAGCATAAACACAGCAGCTAGTTCAACTGTAGTTCAAATTGAGCTTTACACCAATACAGAACTCAAGTAGTGCTTCAGTTCTAGCATAATCATCAGCCTTGGTGGTATGACTTTCCTTTTCATTGTAGAAGTGGATCCATTAGAGGTAGAAATAAGTCATTCATTTGCCTTGTACTCACATGCTTTCTCTTACATAGTGGACATAATAACAGCAAGCTGTTGACTCTCGAACTAGATAGGACGAGTGGCACTGGCTAGACAAGCTTTATCACTTGATCTCCATCAGATGGCTTTTTGAGAGATTTTATCTGCTTGTTGCTGAAGACTCCCTAAAAAAAAAAAAAAAAAAAAACTCATAAAACTTATTGGCTATTTGTAAGCTGCCCAAACACTACTCTTTATTCATTTATTTTGTGGTTTGGTGGAACAGCAGTTGAATCTCTTCTATTGACAAGTTCCACAGCCTTTTACAAAGCAAATAAAACACGAATAAAGGTTATATCTTATCTTATCTAAGACCTAGCAACCTTGCAGAGAAACCTCATTTACCTCGTTTACTGTTTACCTGTACTCACTACCCTATTATTTTAGTCATTATACGAGGTGTATTCAAGTCAAACTGGGACTTATGATGATATTTCAGGTGAATGAAGGGGTAAAGCCGATTGACATTTACAGAAGACTTCAAGGTGGTGGTGGTGGGACTCTTAGCTACAGTAAAACATTTGAATAGTGCAAACATTTTAAAGAAGACTCAGTGCCCACTGAAGTCATTCCCATTCATTTTCAACAAGTGGAACTTTTAATCCTTGAAAACAATTGAATAACTTGAGGCTTATTCATCTGGCTGTGGAAACTGTATACACAACGCCACTTGCACATTACAGGACCTTGGCTGGGAATTTTTGCCACATCCCCATACAGTTCCGGCTCCGGCATGGTATCCAAGCATTATGCTGGGATAAGTGCATTAGTCTAGACAAATTTATTAATTCAATATACTGTATATAATAATGTATTTCCATACTTCCTCCACCAACCACAACACTTCACTAGCATTGACATTATCATCATTGTTATCATCATCATGATCACCATTGACAACAACAAAACATTCTTTATTGAACAGTGACATTTTCCAGTAAGAACACACTAAAATTTTTCAATACACACCGCCCCAAATAAACGTTTTTTTTTTTTTCAACCCTAACCCTGCACGATTTAGTCTCTATCACACCCACTCCAATTGAGAAAAAGGCTGTTAATTAGCTGCTTAGTTAAATCGGTTCTTATGGGAGCTGAATAACTACTCAGGTTTGCGGGGAAGGGGTTCCTCCATGAGAAGGGTTGAGGACCACTGAACTAAAAGCATCTCCAATGTCTAATGTCCTGCATTAATCAAAATGGAGTTTTGATGTCACTGGTTACTTTTGCTGCATTTTAAAAGTAAGAAGAAATTTTACAACATTTTAATCGATAATAGATTATATGTAAAACAATGGCTACAGAATTATACACCTTGGCAAGAATCATGCACCATGAAATGCATTTGTTTTGCTTCCTTGTTTTGCCCACAAGATTGCAACACATATACGCATAGTTGGCAGCGTAAGCGAACAATGTCGACTGGAGAAAATCACAGCATATTACACACATCTGCCAAATAGGAATACAAACAACCATAATCATGGGAGCACTCACCTTTGTGTATTTCAAAGAACTGCAAAACAGATTAGACATTTGTGTCAGCAGCTATTCCGCAAACTGCCTAGCCCATAAAAAACGAAGGATAATATACATATTAGGCGTGTCAGCATCACCACGGATAACTGAAGAATAATATTGCTTATCGGAGCATAGAGCCTGATCGACTAATCAGACATTTGCTGCGCTCTACAATAAACATTCACTTTAAGGGGAAAATCCTTGCAACCCTGTAGCTTACACGGCAATATGAAATGCGCTGTATAAAAAGTTTTAATTGTTCAAACAATTATATGGAACAGATTCTCAGTTAAGCTCGCTGCAAACTGAAAGGCAAAATGAAGCAGTGACTATGAATAAATAAAAAGAGCAAGAGGTCCATATCCTCCAGTAGCCATTAATCAGAACTGCAAATAACTCACATAAGAAGGAATATCATAAGAAATTTAAATTGAACTAATTATTAGCAATAATAAGCATGAGATTATTATATTTTTCATCTGTGCGAACTGAATGTTAAGTCTGATTTGTGTCAGTGTGCATGTACAGTACTGTGTTTTATATACTGTATCTTAAATCTTAAATTAGTAAACCAGCTTTCTGCTCGCAGTGCATTATGGGTGTAACCCATTGACCACTGGGACTTACAATGCACAACACATGCTTATAGAGTGACTTAGTGACCTTTGTGTTGCCATTAAGGAGAAGAAATTATTCAGCATTACACTGAGAAGACTATGCATGATGCATGGAATACTGGTAGGGCACTTGTTAATCCAAAAAAGTACCGAATTACTGGATATACAACAGGAGTAGTGAAGATACTAAACACAGTCTGCATTCATTCATCCATTCATCCATCTAGAGTAACGATGTTATCCTGGTAGGGGTAATGGTGTATCTGGATCCTATCCAGGGAAGACTAAGTGCAAGGCAAGAATACACCCTGAATACAACACCACTGCTGGACACCACAAACACACTTTCCTAATCCATCTACTGGAATTTTTATTTATTTATTTATTATGATTCTATTTTGAGACCGAGCCACAGTCTGCAACTAAATCACTGAGTCTCATTGAGATTGCGGAAGGACTTCGGGTATTATAAGTCATACTGTGTGTCTTGTTATGTGTCTAAATATAAACACTGTAGATTACAGAGAACACAAAGATGTGTTTAATAGATACTCTCACTCTCTCACACTATTTTAGCCAGTGAGAGCAACTGGCAAGTTACGTTTCTAATTTTAAATATTTAACTAGGCTGAAGAGCGGTGTAATGGTAAGCACTGTGACCTCATACCTCCAGGGTCATGTGTTCAATTCCAGTCTCTAGTCTGAGAGTGTGTGGAGTTTGCATGGTTCTCCCTCTGCTTGGTGGGTTTCTTCTGGGTGCTCCGGTTCACTTCCACAGTCCTAAGACATCTAGAGTAGGCTAAATAGCCTTTCCAAATTGCCTGTAGTGTCTAAACAAGTGTGTGAATTAGTGTGTGTATGTGCCCTGTGTTAGGCTCCTGGGATAGGATCCAGTAGCTCAGTGGTTAAGGCTTTGGACTACGGTTCGGACGATCCCAGGTTCAAACCCCACAACTACCAAGTTGCCACTGTTGGAGCCACAAGTTGAACCGTCAACTGCTCAGATGTATAATGAGATAAAAAATAAATAAGTGAATAAAAATGTAAGAGCGTCTGCCAAATGTAAGAGCGTCTGCCAAATGCCTAAATGTAAATGTATATAACCAGGTGGCATAATGGTTGACACTATGACCTCACACCTACAGGGTCATGAGTTCGAGTCCCATGTGGAGTTTGCATGTTCTCCCTGTGTTTCGTGGGTTGCTTCCAATAGTTCAAAGACATGACGAGTAGGTGTGAGTAGGATTGTGGTTGTGTGCCCTTCAATGGACTGGCACACTGTCCAGGGTCAATACCGTCTAGAGTTTCCTTGGACAGTTATTGAAGTCAAATAAAATTTATTTATTTTTTTACTTATACACTTTCTTTTACTTTATCTTCATTTGTTTCACACTCTCCCTCCTCTCTCTCTCTCTCTGTTTGACTCTTTTATAGCAAATATAGTATCATTGACATTTGGTGAACATGTCATCCACTGTGTCAGCATGTGTTTTCTTCTTTCTCTTCCCACTTGCGTCTCTCTCTCTCTCTCTCTCTCTCTCACACTCCCTTTCTCTCTCTCTCTCTCTCTCTCTGCCTGTCTCTCAGTTTAAAACCTTTTTTACAAGTTCAGTTTGATTCCTTTAGTCATCCATCTGTGTGCCCTTTGCAGTCTGCGCTGCTTGAGTCAAGATGAGTTGATCAGGTCAGGTCGTGTTCTGATAAACTGCGTAACTGAGGGCTTGTTCCAGCACACACGCCCTTAGCTAGAAAGTCTTTGAATATCTAAAGGAAGCTCAGCTAAATCTCAGACAAAAAGAAAGAAGCGTATTTGCCTCTTACAGAATATTATCTATCGACCCAGCTTAAAAGGACACTGATGCGCAATTTCGTCAGCTTTTTTCCGGTACTTCTGCCTTCTAGGAGACATTGTGTCAGACCAGGCTCAGGTTCTCCTCTAGGGATGCATGCCCAAGACATCTCCATCACATAGCTGTATGTTTGACGCAAATCCTATTCCATTTTGTCTTAGAGTTAATTTCTCTTATTTTATGACTCAGATCCCAGTACGTATGACCTTCCAAGGACTCATGAAGGTTAATCAGATATCTAATGTAATTGTGAGGAATAGATATCTTACTTCAGGAGGTCCATGGTCTCCTGCCTGATGTGTAGACTTATCCCAGCTGATGGACTTTTTTTTGTAAATGCTCTCCGTACCATCTTATATCCTTCTTTATGGCCAGTAACTTGTGTTTCTGTCATTTTGTGGCTAAAGGCACATACTGTCACATGTATGAACATGTCATTATTTCAATAATAAATGCAACTTGAACATCGGTTACTGACATAGTTACCAACATTAATCTCATTACCTACATTTTCTCTGTTTATAGAAATTAAACTAATGGAAGAAAGTTTGCCAGAAGAAGAAAGATTGAGATCTGGAAATTGAAGAATTTTACCAAATGAAGAAGAAGAAAAAAGACAGCCAGACAGAAGTTAAGGAACATGATGTCTGAAAAGTCAGAAACTAAATATAGTATACAGTATATATAAATTCAGTACTGTGTGAAATTCCTGAGTCAGTCCTAATTTCTTCATAGTAAATTTAATTAAATAATGTTGATTGAATTAAAGAAATGGGAACAAATGTTTTACTGTGTCAGGTGCAAAGTGCCTATAGATACAAACTTAAAATCGGTTGTTCATGTAAGAACCTTAGCAGCAGCCTCATTTCGCCTCTCATCCGTTCCAACCACTCAGAATTCAGCAACAGCAGTATACTAATCACCAGCCTGCTCACCTGTCATCATCTCCATCTGTTTCTCACTGGTTCATGCCTTAAGTTAGGTCTTTTTTTGCTTGAATGATTCATAGATCAGTAAGTTGCATTACAAACAAAAAACAAAACAAAACAAAAATGGTCAGGTACAGGCACTAGACTGTAAACAAGAGCCAAAACCTGGCTTAAAATGAAAGGCAAAAAAGTCTTTCATGAAGCCTGGAGAACTATTCCTCAAGACTCCATTAAAAAATAAAAGAAAGTCTGGATCTTTGGAAGCGAAACATGAAGAACTGTATGCTTCATTTTATATTTATTATTGACAGCAACATACTGTGTGCTGTACATGGTTACCCTTATGTTCATGCATTTTCTCTGCTACTGTGGTTTTGCCAGTTTTGCTCAACATACTCAGATTGACACTTTTATTCAGTGTATTTCCATCAGTTCCTGACATTTCAGACACAATGTACTGACACAGGGGATGGAACAGAAGGAAACCAAGCCATAAGCAGATGTAAAGACAAAAAATGAGCCAGGTCAAGAAACAGAATCTGAGCCGGCAAAGATAAGGAGCAAAGGAGAGACGCCTTACACCCTTCCATTGTACAGACTGAAGTAGGAGCAATGAAAAAAAAGGTACGGAAAGAAAAACCTAAGGTGGATAGGACTAGTCGATCTTGACTACGGAGTTTTCAAGATGTATGTGATTTTCTCCAAGTTTTGCTGACGCACACCAAAAAGATAGATTTGTGAGTGCAGATTTAACTTATCCAACAGTGATATGATATATTGCTTGGAGTTGGCATTTTATGTGGATGTCTTGCCAAGGCTGGAGGTCACTGGTGGGGATCTTGTGGCTGCGAGGTGACCAGAGCCCTACAGTTTAGTGAGGGTGACGCAGCTAATGAAGGAACATAGCACCTGGTAAATCACTAACCACTACTTTAAGGTTCTGTAGCAGTTCATCTATCACTCTACCAAAGTCATGAGTTCATTATGGAGATGCTTGGTAGTTGAGGAAAATGCACTAGTTAAAAATGTAAATAATAAACCTATTACTGTATTTTTGCACTGTAGTATATTATAGACCTATCTGACCTACAGTATCACCTCATGGACTCTTGTCCTCCCCTTGTCTTTCTTGCTCAAACTTTCAGCACTGCCAATCAAATTTCCATTCTTAGGCCAATATCTCTGCATGGAGCTTAAAGAGACATCCTGCATTTGCAGTGAAGGCTTCTCTAACATGTAATCACCACAGGCAGCTGGATGTATATTCAGAGTCTCTATATTGAGGTCTTTCCAGGAATCAAGGTCACATGTAGACAAGTAGCAAATCTATACTCATAGTCTGCATAGACAGGTAGAGGTCAGAACCAGAAGATCTATTGAAACCACTAGACTAAAAGCATCAAGAATACAATGAATGTAAAAAAAAAAAAAAAGAATAAACACACCTTAGAAAAACATATTTCAAAAAGCTACATATTATATTATGTTTCCACTTTATTTATTTTTTTCATACACATACTGCTCAGATGTCATGACCAGGGTGTAGTAGATACTTCATTGAAAATCTCTGAAGGCTTCACAAGTGTGTGGATAGTTGAAAAAAAATCTAACAATTTACCAATATATTTCAGTCTCATGGATTTTGACATAAGCTTTACATGAATCCTTCAGTATTCCTTCATGAAATATTCATGCCCTGATCATGAATTCATTATGAAGGACCAAAATGTGGGGACCCTTAAATAAAGTGCTATCTTTATCTCTATATAGAAGCACAGTCATCAGATGAGGGCAAATGTCTGGAGGAAGAAATAATAATCATCGATTTACATTCAATCCTAAGAGCACTTACAAGCACTAAATGGCGAAATAAGCATTATAGTTAGAGTGGAGTGTTTCTGTTCAGCATTCCTTTTTTTTTTTTTACTTTTTTTCCTCACAATTTTTAAACCCAGTCAATTGTTTCCAAGCATGCCAGTGATGTCAGCAGGATTTAGCTCTTGCTTTATTTCTACATAAAATGAGCGATGGAGCAGCACTTAAGCCCTTTAGTCTGTTCAGCTCTCACCTGCTCATTTGCGCACACTTCTCAAACAGATCAGCTTCCAAAGCTTTATCCGTCATACTAATACCGCCATCAGTGCCGCGATCCTGATGATTCACATCAGGACAACTGTGTCATGTAGCTGCTTTGCATTCTGAAACTCCGACAAATGCTTATTAAACTACTTATAGATTGGATTTCTCATTAATGTTTTACTGAACATAGTAGAAAAATGGTGAGTAAAAAAATAAGCAGTTTTTTTTTTTTTTTTTTTTAATGAGCTAACGGCGAAACCATTAAATGCCACTGTTTTTGCAGAGGGTACTCAAAGGAATAATAAAAATGCAGCACTGAATAACAGATTAACACCAGGATCGCTGAACACATGAGAAATGTTCTCAATACAAAAACACACAGTTTGTTTTAAAAGTTTTATTATAACTGCCGTTTGGTATTGACAAGAGTCACTACAATTATTAGGCATATATTAGTGATGAACAATAGATTTTTTTGTTTGTTTGTTTGTTTTGTTTCGTTTGCATCAAACATTTTTTTCCCCCTCTCCTTTCTTCATTGATGCCAAGTCCAGCTTTTAGCATTAGTGTGTGACTAATGCATTTTAGTGTGTTAATGTTTTCTGGCAGGATGATAGAGAGTTCCAGAATCCTGTTTCACCCAACAGTGACTCCCAAACTAACCTGCTCAAATTGAGAGAGAGAGAGAGAGAGAGAGAGAGAGAGAGAGAGAGAGAGAAAGGGAAAGTGAGAGACAAAGTGAAAGAGAGAGAAAGAGAAAGCAGACTAACAGATTAAACTCTCTGGCAGTGATTTACTAGTGGACTGGATTTTACGCGGTATAGCAAGAATCTAACAGTTACTTAATCTTTAAACTCATATTGGTTCTTCAAGAGCCCTTCAAGTGTTGGTTTTTATAATTACACATTATTAGACTCATCAAAGTAAGTTCTACTCAAAGCGCTTTGAGACAGAAAAACAATTGTTGCAAGGTTCTACATAAAAGAAACTGTTTTATAAATAATAATAATAATAATAATAATAATAATAACATATGCAGTATCACTTAGCCACCAATAGAGGGCAGTCACTGTGTACAATAAGTTCCTGCTTCAGTGAACTTGTACATAAACCCCTGTAAAGTAAGAAATACACAGAGATGCACACTCAAAAATGGAAAAGAAAATCTGTATTTAAGACACCTACGCACACGACATGAGAGTACTACTAGCTCCATTAGTGGCACAGGAAATGACCTGTCTTATTTTAACCTGCACACTGAGGACATCAAGACTCCTGCATATTTATATGAGCTCCCAATTACATAAAAAATGATAAATAAAATAAATAGTTTCACTTTTTCCCCCCCGCTAAACCCATCTTACCTAATACAACTGTTTAGTCGATTATAAGGCTCTTTATAAGTTGAGTAAGTTGTTGCGCATCATGATAGGATCGGCCTGCAAAATAGCTTTTTCAATCACCAGAATCATGAGCAGTTAGTTTGGGATCAAAAATGTAAAAAAAAAAATTCTCAAGCATTTGGCAAGACATGCTGGTTAGGCTAGTTGGTGTTTCCAAATTGCCCATAGTGTGTGAGTGAGTGTGACTGCTTGTGTTCCCTGCGATGGATTGGCACTGCATCCACTGCCACGTGCCACAAGTCCCCTGGGAAAGGCTCCAGGCCTCCCACAACCCTGTACAAGATAAGCAGGAAAGAGAATGAGTGAGAGTGAGTCAGAGTGTTCCCAAGCATTGTCTAGTCTACAATGTGTCCACAAACACAGGGACTTAATCATGAGATCTTAAGCGGACTGAAAATAATCAGGTTCTCTGAAAGGTAATTCCGTAGCATGGTGCACTGAAGAGAAGAACAGTGGTGCAGTAAAAAAAAAGCCAATCTCCTTAAACTGATTTGGTCAGCCATTTCAAGGTCATCTTGTTGGTCCTGTCTCTCTCCACATACACAGATAGGATCCTTGTATCCCACATTTATGTATGACGGAAGATAATTCCAGAAACATTGCTAAGATAGCTACTGAGTGGTCAGGCTTCACTATAAGGACTTGAGAATCTATAGACATAAAGGCCAACTTCAATTAGTTCCTCCTAAATTTTCTTTGAAATGCCTGAAGCACTGATTCCTTGGTACAGCTGTCTATTAATGGCTAACGCATGGATACATCAATCCACTGTTTATCCAAAGTCAGGCCGGTGGGTGTTTTCATGGGTAAATGAGTATGATTTGTTTGCAATGGCTTGCAAAATACAAATAAACCTTTCATTTCTAAGGTCTTTAACTGACTCACAAGGAAACAACCAAGAGAGCTAATTATTATTTACGAGCAGTGTTCAAGTAAAAACTCCCTTTATTTCTCTATATAATCCCCTGCTACACTAATGCACTTATCCCAGCGTTTCACTTGTGCTTGCATACCATGAAGGTAGAAAGATTGGCCCCCGGCCTCCCAAGGAACTCCTTAAATGGCCCAAACATGAGGAAATGACTTGGATCTGGAGGTCAGGACCATACGGGGCATGTGGTAATAACTCCCAGCCAAGTTCCTGTAGTGTGCAAGTGGTGTTGGTGAATGATTGTGTGTACAGTTGTCTCAGACATATGCGTCTTTTCTGCAAATTGAGCATCACATTATCCGTCGATTTATAAGGATCAGACATTCCGCTTGCTGAATGTTTATGGCAACTAATGCAGGGGGCTCTGAGCCCTCTCGACCAGAACTCGAAAAGTCTCACAACTGTACTGTGGTTAAAGTCTTCTGTAAATGTCAACCAGTTTTGTGCCTTCATTTACGAGAAGTCCTGGTTTGACTTGAATGCCCCTTGCCAGGATAATTTAAGAATGAAGGTCTATATACATTATCTAACATACTGGTAGGTAGTAAATTTATTATTTATTTATTTATTTTACCCATGTATATGTATCCCTTCATTTATTTCAAAGTTATTTCTGAAAGACATATGTGGGACGTTTAATAGTGCAGCGTTGTCTCATGCAATAGAAATAATAATTATTAAAATAATTACAGACATGGTGGTTCAGTGGTTAGCATGATTGCCTCACACCCCAAGGGTCGGGGGTGGGGGTGGGGGGGGGGGGAAGGGGGTTTCAGATTTTGTCTCCATGTTGTTCCCAGTGCTTGGTGGGTTTTCTCCAGGTCTTCTGGTTTTCCCCTATAGTCCAGAAACAAGCGTTAATTGGTGTTTCCAAATTGCCCTAGAGTATGATTATGTGTGCGTGTGTGAGTGTGTGTGTAAGTGTGTGTGTGTGTGCTTTCCCTACAATGAGTTGGCACACTATCCAGAGTCTTTTTGCCCTGAGCTCCCTGGGATAAGCTCCAGGCCTCTCCCTGCCCTACAGAGGATCAGTTGTATAGAAAACGGATGGGTGAATATACACCGGCAGGCAAACTACAATTACAACTTTCTGGATCAGTAATCAGTTTTGTGAGGTATAAGCATAGGGTAATCAATTCAACTGGATAATTGGAGAATTCTGGATGTGTTTGTGCAGAAAATGTGTGTGTGTGTGTGTGTGTGTGTGTGTGTGTGTGTGTGTGTGTGTGTGTGTATATAATGGTCGTCTGGGTGGTTTCTTTCTCTCAGTGTGATGCCTAGATGCATGCTGTTAAAATTATAGAGCTGGAACTGTGCTATTCATTTAATGTATCCATTTATCCTATTATCCTTTGTAATGTGGAATAACTCTTAAAATATAACCCAGAATACAGTGAGGCTACATCTTTCAAGCAAAAAAGAAGAATGAAGAAATTACTATCAATTTGATGAAAAGAGTTCGGGCTTTTAGTACAACAGCACCACGAGTGGTCGTAAGGAAAAAAAAAATATATATATATATATATGGTCTGACTGTACATTTACATAGTTTATTTTTGCCTATAATATGTAGGATGGGTGGCACAGTGGCGTAGTGGTTAGATGGTTTGATTCCCACCTCGGGTTTATGTCTGCGTCTGCTCTGTCCATGTTTGGGGGGGTTTCCTTGTTTCCTCCGGGTACCCCCGTTTCCTCCCACACTCCAAAGACATGCAGGTTAGGCTAACTGGAGTTCCCAAATTGCCAACAGTGTGTGTGTGTGTGTGTGTGTACCGTGTAATAGATTGACCCCCTGTCCAGGATGTACCCTACCTTGTGGCCAGAGTCTCCTGCAATAGGCTCCAAGCCCCAAGTTTTATAAATAATAAGAAGAATGTGACCCTGTAACAGGATAAGTTGTATAGAAGATTAATGAATGAAAAATAGTTTAATTGGTGGGCAGTTGTGGCTTAGGCAGTTGAGGCAGATCAGAAGGTCATGGAGTTGAACACCACCAAAGCTGGGTCCCCATAGAGCCCAGCCACTGTATGCAGTACCGGTTATACCGAAAATGTTAGAAAATGGGAGATGTGCCAGACAAATGAGCCAATGTGGAGACTCCTAGGATTAAAAAGGATTAAAGAAAAATAAATGTTGCCCATGATAAGATATCATGCCATATGGCTCACAAAACAGTTTCATAACAGTGACACTGAGTATTTTTATTATTGTTATTTTTATTGAACCCTCGCGCCTCCTGGGTCGAGGGTTCGGTTCAAGTCTGTGCGCATGGAGTTTGCAAGTCCTCATCGTGTTTCGTTCAGTCGGAAGACATGCAGAGTGGGTTCACTGGCTTTTCCATATTCTGCATAGTGTGTGAGTGAGTGTGTGTTCTTCTGTGCTAGGCAATGAATTTGCACCCTTCCAGAGTGTACCTTGACTCCTGTCCAGAGTCCCCTGTGATAAAGTCTAGGTTTTCTGTGTCGGTGTAAATGGTAATTGGTATAGAGAATAAGTGAGTGAGTAAGATTCAGTGTTGTCCCTAAACGAGTCAGCGAACCTATAGTACATCGCGTTTGGGAGGAAATTCTCTGTTCGGCTCACCTCTTTGATAGAAATGCAGATTGTTTTGAGTTTGTGTGTGTGTGCGCATGTGTGAATGGCAGCATTTAGGGGATTGTTAACTAAGTTCACCTCATGGGAGAAGCATAAAAAGCCAGAGGAAAAAAAAGAAGAAAGAGGAAAAAAGGAAATTTCTCTGCCTCCGAGTCATTTCACAGAACCCTGAGAGGAAAGGGAGGTAATTTCCTCTCCGTCATGTGGATCAGCATAAATTAGCATGGAAATGGTAAAATCGGTGTGGGAGCTGTAAAATCCTCAGCTGCTCTAAATGGAAATGTGTGTGAAGTTTCATAAATACCACAAGTTTGGCATTTAAAATAAGGTACATCTATTGCATAAGGTCTTTATATACGTTAATTTATTGTACAATTGATGAGAGGTGTTACACACACACACACACACACACACACACATTTTTGCACATTGTAATGAAGTCCCCACGGTTTAGGGATACTACACTTCAACTGGGGAGGAAAATAAATGTGCTAACATAATAAGAAGGAAACTCTTTTCAATAATGCTTCAAGGATCTTTTTATTTTCTCTCTTTAAAAAAAAAAAGAGTTCAAATGCTCTAGTGAAGCTTGATTCAAAAGAATAACCTGTGTTAGTGTAAATCCTTCGCTGCTCATGACTTGCACCTAGATTTTCCACACTGAGCTTTTTCAATCCGGCCTGGTTCAAAGTGCTTGCCTAATTTCCACGGTTAGAACTGAAGAAAGACTAATCATAATTTAATCGCAATGACACGTTTGTTCTGAGCCGAGTTTCAGATCTGCCGCTTTCTGAAAAGCATCATCTCTCTTTCCTTTCTTCGCAGACATGGTGATCAAGTAGCATCTACGCACGGCAAACTGCTTTCTCGTCATGGCACAAAGGCAAGTTGAAAGTGTGTGTGTGTGTATGTGTGTCAAGGAGAGACAGCTGAGCTGAAACGTGTCTCGTTCCACACACAGGGGCCACACACTCTGCCTTCTGTTTCTCACTTTTCTCTAATTGAATGTCACTCGCCTTCTGAAAGGTTTGAGCTCAGCTCGTCTACGTGGCGCTGAGATTAGCTGACCTTTGCTTTTGATAATAATTACAGCATGTGTCAAAAAATAAAACGCAAGATGAAAAATAAAGGTCTTTCCACTCCGAAAAGGTTAAGAAGAAGCTCAGTTTTTAGATCTAATGAAATGTCATTTGACTTCCCTGAAGGTTGGATAGAAATAGCAATGCTCTCCCAGAACTTGCACTGTTTACTACTGTATGATTAGTAGATGACCTCATTTTATATATATATACAGCATTTAGCTGACTAGAGTTAAACCTTGCTATGTTTATGCACTCAGTGTGAATTCAAACAACTGGCACAAAACTCTATCTTCAGAACCAGCAAATTACAAACTCATGAACAGATATTCCTTTTCTAGGGACGTGTGCCCACATTGCCTGTAGTGCTTGTGTGTGTGTGTGTGTGTGTGTGTGATTGACTCTGAGAGTGTGTGTGCCCTGTCCAGGGTGTATGGTGCTGCTTTGTGCTTTAATCCCACACCTTTCCATTTTCCCTACTGCAAATATGTTATAGTTAGTTTGTTTAACTATGTGTAGTGTGAAACTGGATCAAAATAAATAGCATGTAGAAATAGCGAATAAACCAAAGAGTATTCTTCATTTTAATCTAGTTCATTTCCAGCAACACCACCAGGTGATAAGTATCCACTAAATTAAGGGACACTTATCACCTGGTGTCGTTGTTGAAAATCCCATCCCATGTTAAAGACAATTAGTTGAATTATTAAGAAAGGACTAATAAAAGAGGAAATATAGTCAACACACACTATGGGATGTTTATATGCTTTGGATTTTTTTTATGGGGTTTTGTTCAGAAAACATGAGATGGGCTGTTTTGTGGGAAATAATTAATGATGGCATGTTACAATGAAATGGTGTTACTGATATCACCCCAAAGTTTTAGGTGGGTTTGTTTAATTGATCTTATACTACAGCAACTTGACATTATTTCTGCTGTTTTTTTTTCCATTTATCAATACATTGCAAATCCTGTTGTTTTATATTACAGACTACAAGCTTCTCTCTCTCTCTCTCTCTCTCTCTTTCCATCTCTTACAAAGTAAAAAAAAGATAAAAGATAAAAAGGGTAAAGAAAAAAATTCATATTAATGAATTCATATCAATGAATGTACTGTATGTTGTTTTATTTAAATCATGCATGAAACCCATTTAAATCAGATTTCATTAATTTAATTGATTTAGAGTTATAATGACGAATTATAACAAAAACAATCAAGTGTAATAATTCAATTCAATTCAAATAAATTTTATTTATATAGCGATTTTAACAATGGTCATTGCAGCTTCAAAAAATGAAAAGAAAGCAACTTCACCAAAATCAAAAAAGAAAATTTGAAAAGAAAATTTATGGAAGTGTTTATGTGTCATGTATGTGAAGGTAGTGTTGTAGGCGAGGCATAAACACAGAGGTGAGGACTTTAGATGTTTTTTAATAACATAAAGAAGACACAAACGAATAAATTTCAAACCAAGAACAAACTAAACATGAATCTATGAAAACAAACAGCAGTTTAACAAAACAGATTAACTTAACTCCACAGCAGTTTCCACAATTTAACTGAACGGATGCAAAACAAATGACAGAACTTAGGCAAGCTATTTATAAGTGAACTTAATGAGCCACCTCGGTTCAGGTGAGCGTTTCCATCACCTGTCCGAGGTGCATTCTGGGAAATATAGTATAACGCCAAAAAAACTCAGAGTCTCTGGGTGCAAGGCGCCCTCTAGGGGTTAACCCTGACAGTATGTGTGAGAAAAATGTGTCTAGACAATAATGAGATTGTGCCTGATGAGCAAGCCAAGGGTGACGGCGACAGTGGCAAGGAAAAACTCCCTGAGATGGCAATAGGAAGAAACCTTGA
>JAQMYL010000036.1:5619018-5630751 GCA_030014365.1 Clarias pachynema
GTTATGTTATTCTGCACAATCAACAGTACCAATTTGAACATATATTTTACTTATCTGCATCTGGTGATTCATTCTTCCTGGCTTTCTTCCTGACTCCTGCTTTTGTCTTATGACCCTTAGAATGAATTTCCCATGTACACATGTGTGCTTATAATTTCTGGCAAAACAAATTTCTTCTGAACTTGTTAGTTATGTCATGTCATAAGGGAGACATATTGTGTGTGCAAGAATGTGTGCATATGTGTGTCAAAGACTGAGCTGTGGGAAATCATGTGTATATTTTAATTATCTGTTTTTCATCACTATTTGAAGAAAAGCAGAGTATTTTTGTAAATAAGACTGATTACGAGTGCATTTAGGGAATGCAGCAGAAAGTGAACAGAATAAATATTCCTTTTTTATCATTCCAGGCAGAGGAATGGAGCCATGCATTTTCATACTTAATTTTATTATTTTATAAAATGATCAAGTTGATTTTTTTTTTAAATACTTTTGGTTAATTAAGACAGCTCTTTTTTAGTAACTGAAATGAGCACTGTGTATGGCATCACAGATTTTTTTTATGGCATCACAGGAAGAAAAAAATAGCTAAAATATGCTCTATTAGGTTTAATGCTACAGAGGATACTTTGTTTCAGACTATTTTATTTCATTTTATTTTAATTCATGGTACTGTATATTGTTTTCTTAAGTGCTGAGAGAAATTGGGGGAACTGACAACATTGTGACATCTCTAAGAATATTTTCTACACCAAATGAGATTCTGACATTTTAAGTGCTATAGTGTCAAAAACAAGCAGAAAACATCTGTCAGGAAATACCACTTATCTACAATCAACTTGATAACAGAATAGAAACATATTTTTTTGTTCAAGAGAATCTTCAGCACAGTGTTTATCTTTTTATTAAATATTATTTCATTTATTCAATAATATTTATAATTAATTTATAATCAATAATGCTATTTTTTTGTGAAATTTTGTATAAGATTATAATGCAAATTCTGTTTAAATAAATGCTCTTTATTTACTAAATTTATAACTACTTTGCTGGATTTCATTTACACTGCTGTTGTAGTAATAAAATATTGATATAATTCTCATTAATGTTAAGATGGTGTGTTTGAGTGTGTAGGACTTTTTAAAAACCCCATTCATACTAAGCATTTTTAACCAATTCCTCCTGCTCTGGCAGAATTTTTGACTAATCCCACTTGCTTCTGCAGTATTTATTAAACAGATTATTAATCCACAGTGACCCTTAGCACTGATGATAAATGCAAGGAATGCAATAAAAGCAGGAATGTGTTTTGCAAGCACCATATAAGCTAATTATACTAATTTTAGTAGGTCTATCGTGGGTTCCCTACACCCCCAAGATCCTGATTTTCAACAGGCAAGGCAGGCAAATGCTTAGCACTCCAGGCCAGTATGAGGACCAACAAACATATTTATTAAGATAATAGTGATGCACCCTTGTTTCATACATGCCCTGCAAATGTTTGCCAAGGGTCCCAACAGACTCTAGAATCACCCTGCTTAACACTAGCTTTGTAATGGACTGGCATCCCATTGATGGTGTGTTTCCGGATTGTGCACAGGATCTCTAGATAGACTCCAGATCCATCACATAAAGTGGTTACTAAACATGAATGCATGAAAGAAAGAGTGACTAAATGAATTATGAAGTTCGTGAATGTCTCCACTCGTAATGAAACAAAATGGTGTTTTGGTTGTAAAGAATCAAGAATTTTTTATGAGGCAGCTCTGGGAATAATAAATAGACAACACGTCCGCTTCTCCTGCAGGAACTTCTTGGGAGGGTTAGTAAAAGTGGTTACTTAGCTGTAGGCTGGAAAGATGGATTTCATGTGGGGAATCTGCCAATTTAAAAGAAAAGAGAGAGAAAGAGAGAGAGAGAGAGAGAGAGAGAGAGAGAGAACAACATGTGTGCTATGCTGTAGATAAGAGTGGAGAATTCATCATCTGTTCTTTCAGCGTGTAGCCACTTAACATGCTCCTGACTGCACTGCTAGCTATGCAATTATCAACTTCCGCTATGGCCAATAGGGCCTGGTTTTACCTCAGGCAATTTGCATTTGTTTTTAACAGGATTGTGGTAGCTACCCAGTGAAAGCACTCAGGTCAAAGCATTACCTCTCTGCAAGGCTGGACATGATAGCTCACCACTCTTAGAGCCAAGCCTGAGGCAACAACTCTCTATGACACATGCTTTTTTTTCAGTGTGGCACTGATTTTTTATTACAGGAAGGAGTAGTAGGTATGGTTAAAAATCCCCAGGACTTTCAGCCATTGAATGAAGTGAAGCCAGTAAAGGCCTGTGACTGGGATTGGACTATCACATCCTATGTTTGTGTGATATTGATTACTAGTTCTAAGAGATGCTTTTTTTTTTTTTACTGAGTAAAAGAATCTATGGCAGTTGTCATTAATTAGATTTAATCTAGGAACATTAGGCTACTTGCTTTGTGTTTCTACACGCTCATTAATGCTATTTATATAATTTACTTGTGTTTGTATTGATTCAATTGCTTCCTACAGATTTTTAGTTCCCATTTTGTTCCTCTAAATGTGGGTGTGTCGTTTTATATTTCACTTGCAATACACATTATTTACTTATGTTTAGTTCAGTTCATTTAAAATATCAGAGAAAAACATGTTGGAAAGCACATCCATATGCTTTTTCATACACAAATAATTACACAAAACACAAATCATATGATCACGTGAAATGCATGTGATTTTTCTTTAAGGGTTACTGAAGTTGCAGTGTAGTGTTGAATGTACACATAATTATTAGGATAAAGTTATACTCAATAAATATATCTTTTTTTTTTCCTTTGTCCCTTTCTAGCAGTTACCACACTGGATCATTTTATCTGCAAGATCTAGTGCACGTTTTATTTCAGATACACTTCTTGTCGCAAGAACCGAGCTCATGACCAGGACTGACTGGGTGGTATAGGGCATCTGGTTAAGGGTCTTGCCTATGGACAAAATAGTGGCAGCCAAACCCAAACATCAGCAACCCAGATCATCAGCTTCCTCAATAAACATGATTAGCTTAGAAGAAATGTTGTAATAGAATATTTTTTTCAACAACTTGCATGGATATTGCTTTGGTGTTTCCTTTCCCGTTGGAATTAAATGTGATTCTACTTTTTCCTCCACTGCCAAATATGATGATCTCCCTGCGTTTTGTTCTTCTTCCTTCCACACCAGCACCTGCTCCCCAGCTTATCATATTTATGGGAAAACAAACAAACAGAGAAAGGCAGAGAAAGAGAGAGAGAGAGACTTTGCCTTTTAAGATGCCTTTGATGAACCACCAAGTATCCACAGCCTGCTTCAGTTTTATAAATCCCTATGAAACTTCACAGTCCTGTTCATATCCCATAGTTCAGAGAACCTTTGTAGTCTGTAGACTCATTCATCACCTTTCCTATATACAGTGTCATCATGAGTGGTCAGAGCACAGATTTTCATTTCTTGTTGTGTGTTGTGCTGACTTGATGAATTTTGTCCAGGAAGTTTTTTTGTTAGTTACATATTTCTTTTTTCTAAGCTGTAAAAAATTTTTTTTCTGAAAAGTCAACGTGCTTTGAATGATCCTGATTGATCTTTGCTACCTCAGTGTCTGTGGCAGAACTGCAACCTGTAGCACCTGTGTTTGAATCTGCTGTCCCACACCCCTGCATCCCAACATTCTCTGATTCACCAGGTTTTGTGTCTATTTTTGCAACATTCAACTTCTACTTTCTTTCAGTTCTTAGCCTCACTGTAGTGTCCAGAGCTACTGTCACAGCTTGTGTGCTTTTGTACAGAGTCATGATCACCTGACATTAGGGATGTCTGATGGGGTCACCGGAAGTATTATCACCTGTATCTGCAACGGGATTAACCCTAATCAGTGTCAGTGAGTTTTGTTTTAGCGTCAGCATTGGTGCAGACACTCATTTTAGTACTGTGTTTGTTTCAGTGGTCCTGTTGTGGTTGTCACTGACCTCTTTCAGCTCTGGGGCTGGTGTGTTGCTGCTCTGGCAATCATTTTCTTCCAGGCTCTTGCTTTCTGGAGTTCCCCATGCTGCTGCTCCTATACACCCTTCGTATCTCCCGCTGAGTTCTGCAGCTGCACAGCTCCATCTGGATAGCCAGGCCTTTTCTGCCTGATTGTCCCCACACTTCAGTCATCTCAGGCACTCAGTGATGACAAAGATGGTGTAACTTCTGCTGTCTTCTTTGCACTTGAAGTTTACATTCAGTGTCTCTTCCTGATTGTTTAAAACCATAAAATTTCTTCTGTGGAAGGATAGAACATGTTGCACTGCAGAGCACTTGCATTTGATGGCCTTCACAGTGCTGGTGATCTTCCTGAAGTGGGCATAATTGATATCACTATGAGTATGGTTCACACAGATAGAGGGGTAACTGGGACCATGACTCAAAACTTTGACCTATATTCTATTCTTATTGAGCAAGGTTTCATTGTCAGAAACACCAGTGCTGTTTTCTTCAGTCCGAAAGAAGCTATGTTCTCACACCTGACCTGCTCTCCCACCACTAAGAGCACCTCCTCAAACTGTGTGGAATTCTCTGGCACAAACCCAATTAAAATTTTATGGTTTTAAACAGGCCATGGCGTCCTGCTCGCTACGCTTTCCAAAGAAAACAGGGAAGAGACAAAAACGCTCTCCATGCAAGAGAGAGAGAGAGATCGAGAGGAACTGAACAATGTTATTAACACCCATAAAATTGTGCTGGCTAGTTCAAAATCTATTTTATCATCACACCATTGGTGCATTGTATTGGAAAATAATGCTGTCTTTAAACATTTATAAAAATCAGAATTATTTATGGTGAATGACATAATTTCAGGCAGAATATCAGAATATTATAATATAATTGTTGTCCATTGTGCATAGGGATTCTTACGTCCACAGCAGACTCAGGATGTGGCATTATGAAGTTATTACCTATATCGGGATACAGGAAGCCTGAAGCCTATCTCAAGAGACTTCGGGCACCAGATGGGTTATACCCTCGACTGGGTGCCAGTTCATTGTAGGGCACACACACACACACACACACACACACAATCACACATTATGGGCAATTTGGGAATGGCAATAAGCAGTTATGTCATTGTAATACCTCGCACCAAATAATAATTAAAAAAGGAGCTAAAACTCCAGGCATACTGACTAATTTTCCATTTTTAATATAGTATTGGATTCAAACAGACACACTCCTACCACTCACCATGTAATCAGTCACATGAATTTGTTTTATGATACAATTTCAATGATAACTGATTCTGATTCATCAGATTTACCCAAACCTCATCAAGTTGCTAGTGTTAATGTCCATATAACTTAAGTGTTAGGTTTCTAGTATAGGCTATAAATAAAAATTTAAAAACTGCGAAACGTGTACATGTAGGTGTAAAACTGTGAAAACAAGCATGGCAGCAATCCAGCACAGTCTAAACTTCTAAAAATAAATAAATAAAAAAAATAAAATAAAATGGATGACATTGCAAAATCTGATTATAGTCAGTCTGGGCCTTGTTCAATTTTACCAGTTGTGTTTTTGACCTTGTATGTGTTTACTCACATGTTTTTTGATTACTAGCGGTACAGTACCTGTCTGCCCTGCTGTTGACCCTAAGTAGATCTAAAATATTTTACAGACTCAAAGGTACCAGACTCTGGACTGAAATCTTTCAGTAATATATTTGCCTCAGCAGGATGGAATGTCATAAACTGCTGACTTGTCACACGCAAAGACTTATATAGTATAAAAGTCTTGCAGTGAGATTTCGGTTCCTGGTCTGAGTAAGCATACATGTGCTGTAAAAATTTGTATATGTGGGTTGTGACTTGGTATATGTGTGTTAAGTGCATGCTGTCAGAATGTATATGATATAACAGCCTTTATACAAGGGTGCAGCTTGTGTGTATCCATGAAATAATGCCTGACTGGAGACACCCTAATCATTTGTAATGTGTAGCTTCTCCTAAAACACTTAGTACTGGGTGGTGACCAGAATTTTTGATTGTCCTCCTAGCCTTTTTTCTTGCCAGAGGTTGATGTCCTGCCAGTGTGGTAGATATTCACTCCAGGAGTTCACTTGGCTGATTGCACCACCTTTTCAGCGTATGGTTGATCTAGCCATTGGTGTTTCCTTATCAAATAGTATTGATGTCTGTCAGAATGCTTTAAATGGTGTTCCTGTAGAAACATGTAAGATGGCAATTTGAACTTCCTTAATCTGCAGAGATTCTAAATGCACTGTTCATCACAGTGTGTCCCCTGAGATCTATACTGCCAAATTCGATTCCCAGTTGATCGCGGATGTGCTGTAAGAAGTGTTGTGCAAGTTCACACTTCATAAGAGCTAGCTCAAAGTTCAGGTTACAGCCCAGAAAAATGAGCTAGTTTAAGTTAATTTGTCCAGTTTTTTTTGTCTCACTCTGAGCAGTGTAAAGGTTTGACAATGAAGGATGTACAGTACAGCAACTCGAGGAGCCTTCCCTGAGACTGACCTCCCTAATTTTGTGGTCCCTAAATAAAATTAAAGCATAAAGCATTCTCATTTTACTTTTTTTTGTTGTTTTATATAATAATTTGTATATAATATTAGTGTTTCTGTTTGGACAACCACCTTGGGTATACTGTATGGCAAAAAATGTAACATGAAAGACATCTTATATTTTATTCTAACATTAGCATAATTTAACTCATGGGGTCATTTCTATGTTCTATTAGATCTTTAACCAATTAAACAGGAAGTAAAACCTTATCATATGGGGCCATAATACAGAGTACCCAGCCGGTTAGTTTAAATAACATTAGATAACAAATACTAGTAAATTAACAGGCTGTTAAACATTAATCTCACCATGGGCAATAGAAACATGCAGTGAACAAAACTGCTAGAAATTTCATCATTCAACATTTCAAGTTGTAGCATAAAGCTGAAATGTAATTTCCCATTCACTAAGTAAATCGATAGGTCCATTCTGCACAAAGCCCACCCATTACAATAGGTTAATTTTGGAAAAGGACAGATGACTCAGTGGGCTCTCTCTCTCTCTCTCTCTCTCTCTCTCTCTCTCTCTTTCTCTCTCTGGCTTGCTTTAAAAAATTGATTTCTGGCATATTGTTTATCATTTGCAGGCATCAGGGAGCAGCTATTAATATGCAGGATGTCTGTTTTAGTAATATCATTAATCGAATGAACACAGTCATTGCCACTCACGTTCATCACTCTCTATGCTAATTATGCTCAAATTCATGTTCTTTAGTTGCAAACTGAACAATTTAATTCACTGTTCACAAAAAAGAGTTCAAGGGTTCAAAGGGGGAAAAAAACACTAACACAAGTTTTCTAAGTGATCTTTTTCTCATTTTTTTATTTTAATTATTTTTTTAATTACCTTTCAGAAAGCTTTGGTGAAAATTGCAGAACAGTCCCATGTTTGTTAAAAAAAAAAAAAAAAAAAACTCCAGGGAATACATTGTTCTCATTGTAATCAGGTTTTAAATGGGAAATAAATAAATTAATAAATATAAAACAACCTTGGTAACAGTTCAAACTCCACAAGCAAGTTGTTGCCTCTCATTCATCATTCACTAATTTTCCACCAGATAATTTATTCATTCATTCATTTTCTATATTACCTATATCGGGATACAGGAAGCCTGAAGCCTATCCCAAGAGACTTCGGGCACCAGATGGGTTATACCCTCGACTGGGTGCCAGTTCATTGCAGGGCACACACACACACACACACACATTATGGGCAATTCGGGTATGGCAATAAGCAGATTAGCAGCATGGTAGCTTAGCGGTTAGCATTGTGGCCTTTGCAACTACAGGGTTGGGGGGTGGAATTCCTGCCACAGGTCTGTGTGCTTAAAGTTTGCATTTTCTCCCCATGCTTGGTGGGTTTCTTTCTATAGTTCAAAAGGATACATCGCCCAATGTACCAGATGGCACATGCATGGACCAAAATACCAAAAAATGTTGTGGGGTACCTGGAGGAAACCCACCAAGCACAGGGAGAATCTATACGTGCACAGATCTGAGTTGGGAACCGAACACTTGACCCTGATACTAACTACTATGACACTGCACCAAATAATAATTAAAAAAGGAGCTAAAACTTCAGGCATACTGATTAATTTTCCATTTTTAATATAGTATTGGATTCAAACAGACACACTCCTACCACTCACTATGTAATCAGTCACATGTCTGTCTGAATTTGTTTTATGATACATTATTTGGAAAATCTAATGAATCAGAAGTTATGTCCCACTAATTCCAACCTGACCCAATGGTAATTGTAACAGAACGTTATAGAATTGTCAGGGTGGTACACAGCAGTTCAGAAAGATCATGCTATAGAGTTTTTCCCCTTCCCTAACAAATTTTTTATGTACTGCAGCTTGAATTCTGAAGCTGGTTTCGCATTTGTCAGTGCCATGCGTAATTAGTCCCAGTGGATGATGTTCATGGAGGAGGTGGTGATAAAAGTTACAAAAATCAAAGTGTCGTTCTCCTCAGCTGAGGAACGAGGAAGGCGACAGACCCACTTTTCAGCACTTACATGATTTTAAATGCATGCCAGAAGCAATCTGTGTCTCATCACACACACATCTGAGAAAATGTGACGGACAGATCAGATCAGATCAGACAGCTTTCTTAAGCAGAGTGAAATGATGATGAATGACTCAGAACACTGCAAAACGTTTGGCTTAGTGTCAGGTACAAAAGTATGATTAGCATCTAATCATTCAGATTATGTAAATCATGTGCAATAACTATTAAAATATACAGTGATATGAAAAAGTATGTGATCCTGTTTTTATTTTTTTTGTATACTTGTCACACGTAAATGATTTTGGGATCATCAAACAATTTTTTATATTACACAAAGATAACCCAAGTAAATACAAAATGCAGTTTTTAAATCATGTTTTGATTTATTAAAGAAAAAAGCTGTCCAAACCTGCCTGACACTGTAATAATAAAGTAATTGCCCCAAACCTAATAACTAGTTGTGCCACCCTTGGCGGCAACAACTGAAATCAAGTGTTTGCGATAACTGAAACTGAGTCTTTCATGTTACTGTGGAAGAATTTTGGATCATTGTACTGCTGCATAACCCAAATGTGATTGACCAGACATTCTCCTTCAGGATTTTCTGGCAAGTCGTCCAGGTTCTAAACCTGCAAAGCATAACACTACCACCCTCATGTTTGACTATTGGCATGATGTTCTTTTCATGATATGCTGTGTTAGTTTAATAAAAGATGTACAGCTTCCAAACAGTCCAACCGTTATTTCATTAGTCCACAGAATATTTGCCCAAAAGCCTTGGGGATAAACAAAATGTTATTTGGCAAATGTGAGAAGATCCCTTGTGAAATGTAACCTTTTCCAGACTTATGCATGTTGATTACTTTGTTTTTCAAATGTTATGAATTTTTTAGACTGTAGCATGATGTGTTGCTCTTGAGATCTTTTCGCATGCCACACTTTGTCACTTTTCGCATGCTTCTATTTAAGTGGTTTCTTGGTTCAACAAGTCTGGCAGTAATCAGGTCTCGGTGTGAGATAAGTGAAATTTAACTCAGCTTTTAAAAAATGTGGGTAATGACTGTTCATTGTGCCCCCACCCCTTTTGTGGCCCTTCTGTTCAAGGCCCCCTACCTTATTTATTTATTTATTTATTTATTTATGCTAAATCAAGAAGCCAATCCAATCATCATGCTGGATCGAAAGACATTCAATAGCATATGAGATACAAAGTATTTGACATGTATCAGTATGGAAAGGGTTACAAAGTAATTTCTAAGGCTTTGGGACTCCAATGAACCAAGGTTAGAGCCATTATGCACAAATGGAGAAAATTTGGAAAAGTGGCAAAAGAGTGGCCTGGGATGTCAATCATTTAAGTGTGACAAATAACAAACAAACAAAACAAAAAAAACAAGAAGAAGCCAAATACCACTATTCACTATTTCACTATGATAGAAATGTATCAGAACATTCATTGCCTTACAGTTTTCTTTGTATTGGGTGTTGGAAGCAAAGTGTTCAAGGTTGTTCAGCCCTCCAAACTCTCCAAATATCAATCTGATCAAGCATCCATCAACAATCCATTGTTCACATCTCATACAAACTTAAATAATTCTTTTGATTGTGTAAAGCTGCTCTGCGACAATGTCAATTGTTCAAAACGCTATACAAATAAAATTGAATTGAATTGAATTAAACAATGGAAGCCCCACCTTGCAACTTACAGTATTTGAAGGATTTGCAGCTATTGTCCACAGCACAACTTCATAGATCTTGCAAAGTCATCTGTGATTTTTTTTTAAGCATATAATATTAGTGATATGCATTTTGATATTAGTTTAAAGAAAACAAACAAAAAAGTAGCAAGTAGCTTATTACTATCTTATTTTAAAGTAGATTATTAAATCCGGAACTAATCATAACATCAATTGTACTCAACATTTTGATTTCAACTGTGGTGCAGGTTAAAGTTCAGACAGATATCTAAGTACTGCCAGAGTTTCATTAAATTCAACAGACAGACACACAGCCCAAAAATTTTCTGAGACTGGTTTCAGATCCTTCAATGTCTGAAATGTAAAGATAACCAGCAAAGTCATGACGTAATGGGTCAGATCTGTTTTGGTGGCACAAGGGGAATCTAAAACTTAGGTGATTTTAATGTTAATGGTTGATGTCATGGCTGATCTGTGTACTCTGGGTGAAGGTTTCTGAACCACAGCTTTCTGAATGCATTCTGTGATCATGGTACCCATCATCTAATCAGGAACGAAGGCTCAGTTGTTAGAACTGTTGACATGCACCTCCAGGGTTGGCGGTAAAATCTCATTTCCAGTCTTTGTGCATGGGGTTTGTATGTTTTCCTCTTGCTTGGCGGGTTTCCTTTTATCCCACAGTCCAAAGAAATGTGTTGTGAACTCACTGGCAGTACCCATTTGCCCTTGAGTATTGTGTAAGTGTGCCTAGTGATGGGTTAACACACTTCCCAGGGTGTAACATGGACATGGCTGGTACCATGAGTTTCCTGGGATAAGCTCCAGGCCCCTGCATCACCTCAAAATCATGATATAGCAGATAGCAGATAAGATATACTATCTATCTATCTATCTATCATTATACAAAATATATTTAAAAAATAAACAATTAATTTGAGCTATATGAATAAACATATTATCCCATTTTTTTTGTTATATAAACTGATTAATTAAGTTCATTGTGGTTTTAAAGAATGTATGCCAAATCCTATCAGAGTATCTTTGATCTTATATTAATTATAAGCAAATGCTGACAAAAGCCTTTTTTCCCCCTTTTTTAAATTATATTCAGTATTGTGTGCTTATTAAAATGTGTTTACATAATTTAGCACACCAAAGCCTTCAATATGAGTCATTACCCAGTTGGAATAATATTTCCCTCTAGTTTTATACTTGAAAGAACTGCTTTAGTTTAGAAAGCAGCTGATATCGATCAATTAATCAATCAATCAAATGAATAAAAAAAGTCTTGTGGCATAATCTATTGACAGAGAAATGCTTAAAATAACACAAAAATGTACACTACCGTTCAAAAGTTTTAGAACACTTTCTAACTCCATGATGGTTCCTGATTTTTATTTCTTTCTAC
>JAQMYL010000036.1:5647007-5660574 GCA_030014365.1 Clarias pachynema
CATAATCTTTATTGATTATATATTTTGCTTGGATCCCTCTTTTTATGTTGTGACCTCAAACGAGCGGGTCGTAACAGACAGTTTAAAAGGGTTTAAAAGGTGTGAATGCCTAGATTCCCATGAAGATTTTTGGAGTGAGTGGATGCAGGATTTGCTAATTTGTGAGCTGTAAAACACCAGAAGGATAGTCCCACTCTCACCACATTTCCTTTTTTTCTAATAATTAAATCACATTAAAAAAAAAAAAAAAATTCCCAATGGAATGGTGTAACCTACTGTGTCAGTTTTTGATGCGGTATCACTGACCTACCATGAATATGTTTTTCAGAATCATGATGGAGAATTAAAACACAGCCTACAACTCACTGAGAGAAAGTCATAGTGATTCTCACAACATGGCATATACATACAGTACAAAACAGTAAACAAAGTAGTAGCCAAAGCTCAATACTCAATAGCATGATGTTTACTTTACTTTACTTTACTTAATATAGCTTAATATAACTTTACGTAATATAGATATTGTAGGTTTTGCTCCCTGTTGCAAAGTTGAATGCTTAACAAAAGTTGAGGAATGTGTAAAGTACATTAGACACTTGGAGCTCATTAACTTTCTTCTGCTAAATTCTGACAAGACAGATGTACTGGTACTACAGTAGGACCACATGCAGATAGAATTATGCTTTCTGGTCAAACAGTAACTCTAGATATGGCTTTCTGTTTCATCATGTGCAGCAGTAAAAGATCTTGGTGTAATTATTGATTACAGGATTTCATTGGAAGTTCATGTAGATAATTTTACTAGGATAGCTTCCTTTCTCAGAAATATTGTTAAGATAAGAATGTATTAGTTGCCAAACGATGCAGGAAAAAAAAACAATTCATGCTTTTATTATCTTAAATCATTATCTTTTTTATCTTTATTATCTATAAGTCCTATCTACACTGCATTGTCTCCCAGTACAATTTTGCATTGATTTTAAAATACTACTATTGACCTATAAAGCATTAAAACATTGATCTATAGTACTTGAGTGAATGGATGGTGATTTATGATCCACTGCACCACACCAAGACTGCTTGTTGGTATCTCATATAATGAAAACTACAGGATGGGGGGAGAGCTCCAAAGTTTTCTAATAGCCTTAGAAATTAATGTTCAGGACTCAGTCACAGTCTCTGTCTGTTTAAGTCTAGGCTGAAAACGTATTTATTTACCATTTTGTTTGGTGAAAAGGTTTATCTTGGGTAAAGGAGTGCTATTGTCAGTTGCTCTGGATAAGAGCATCTGCCAAACGCCTAAATGTAAGTTATAGTTATCTGGGGGACTCATGAACATAGAGTGTTATTGTGAACTCGTATGTTTGGATGCTGTCTTCGACTACTCTCACTGATCACTCAGGTTTGATGACAGTGTGGCGGCTAGTTTCCTTACTTTCCAAGGCGCCCATGTCCGTGTTTTCTTTTGCCTCTCACTTTTAATTATGGTGTCATAGTCAATCCTGATAGAGTCTCTGCTTGCACTGTGCACAAAATATACATCGACATTATACGTTATGTGTCTGTTAGTATATCTTGCTCCCTCTCTCACACACACACTCTTTCTGTCAAGCTACGCATTGCAGTCATACATACGTGTTCATACAACTTGAATGAGAAAGGGCAGATCGGAATTCATGTGACTTTTTGCCTCCATGAATGCATAGGGTACTAGCAGACATCAGGCAGCACCAGAAGCATGGGGATTTCAGTGTTAGCAAAAGCTGCTAATACAACTAAGACATCTGGCCTTCTTCCTTTTTCTGGACCACATCATATACAGTTGACCAGTTGCTTCTCGTCCTCCGGACCAAAATCTCATCCCTTGGATGATACAGTATGAATGAGTGATCATGAGGTATGAGTTCATGATGTGTTGTAGCCCAGGTGGCATGAGCAAAGATGTGCACATGTGTGCCATTTTAGAGGACAGATATGATACAGTCACATTAATAAAAGTCACTTGTAATTATGAATGTGTCATAACATGCAAATCCAATCTGACTAAATAATTCAGATTACTAAGCAGACAAAGTATTGTTTACGATGACATAATGTTATCAGTTGTGTTTTCTTTCTGGTTTTAAATGTTGCTTTTGGCAGGCAGCTGCTCTCCCCTCTTTCCAGTACTATAGAATGTGTCAATCAACTTTCACCCATGCTGGTGGTAAATAATGATTGTTAGAACTCCTGTGATGCTGATTGATATGTATAATTAAATGTCCCAATGATGTTATGCTCTATATCAGGACTTGTGGAATGCCTCTAATCCAATCAGATTACTCATTTGGAACTAACTGTTGTATAATTGAATTTGAAGCTTTCTAATTATTTAGCTTTTGTACTGAATGGCTGCTATCTATGCCTGCTATTTTTGCCTGCTCTCTATGCCATCTGCTGTTGTGCCAGAAACTTAATGCCAAGGCATATTAAATTTTAAACTGAAATGTACCTGTTGCGCCTTTCTCTGGCACGAGTCTCTCTGTGAGGTCTGTGAGTCATGTGCTTCTTATCCTTTGCAAAGTGAAATGGTTTATTGTAAATATACATACAATCACTGTCTTTACATTTGACCTTTTAGAGTGAATAAAATAAGTCTACTAATCCTTTTGATGGTCCTGTACCACTCTGTCGGAGACAATAAGCACTGCTGAGCATTCACATCTTCTGGTTGATTAGCCTGCCTAACCCTCCTGTTATACAATACTTGCATCATTTCCAAGCTGTAAATGTTGATTGCCAAAAGTAATTTAGGTGCATCAATGCCAAGTCATCAGCTGGAGTCAGAAGCCCGCTTTCTCTGGCACGATCAGTGGTCTTGTTTTGAGTTGTTCTGTAAATAATAGTTTATGAACATAATAATATAAACATTGCACTTAACATTCTATACATTTTGATAATTCAATTCCTCTGGATTGACACTAGGCCATCTTCTGCTGAGCAAAGTGCTCATAATGGTTTATGCTGCTTAAGGGTGTCAGCAACATGCACCAAAGATAAAACATTCACAGCAGCACATGTCATGAGCAGGACTGTGTAGCCAATTTGGATTGTAACAGGCTGTTAATGCACGTGGAATATGATGGTGATTTATGTACTCTGACTTCACTTTCCAACAGTACAGATCTAGAGTTAAATCAGTGGGCAAATGATTGCATTTTTAGATATTACGTTTGATGTAGCTCATGCTTATAAAATGGATTTATTTTTCACAGCATTTAAATTCAAATATGCATCTTGATTTAGCTGTTTAAAGCATATGAGTATTGATGGGTAAAATTGTTTTTCTAGGAATAAATAAATAAATTAATAAAACCCTTAACCTCGACATAAGGATCAGCCAACATTGCTGTGTCCAGATGGTCTCTGCCTATCAGGGTAAATAAAATAAAAAAATCATATTTAATGCATAACTACATGCATCATTTAGTATAATTTTAACACACACACACAAAATAAATAAATAAATAAATAACTTACACCATATTTTCACCCACAATGTGTATATGATATGAACATGAAAAGTGTTGAGGTGATTTTGTATTAACATATTTATAAGGAAAAGTGTGCCCATGTCTTAGGTTAATGATCACTCATTCACAATAAATAATAGTCGCACAGGCTATTTGAAAAATATATAGTGTACCCAAGTCACTGATGTGGGAATGTTCACTAGTCAGGGTGTTGGATGGGGGAAAAGAGAGACTATGCAAAAGACTGTTACATTTTATTTACTTTTATAAAAATGCTGTGTACCCACTCTCATAAAGCTATTTTTGTTATTTTTTTTAATTAGGCAATATTACATAATAATTGCTTTATCGCTGAAGGCATCACAGCTGTGCTATATCTAGCAATGCAGCATGACCTTAAATGTGAAACTGCTTTTATACAACAGTTCTGAAAATACCAGTTATTATCAACAGATTATGATTTGCTTCTTTATTTATCCTGTTATTTTGCTCTCCCAACACATATCCTTCTGTGATGGGTGGAACTTACCTCAACTGGGGGAACTTACAGTTAGTGTAATTAACTGGGGTGAAATTAGTTTTAAACTTTTACTGGTCATATGTAGCCAAAAGGTGAGAAGAATAAACCATGGAGGTGGTGGAAAAGTCTGTAAATATTTCTCTTTTTATTACCACTTATTTCATGTTAGAATATCAGCACCACTAACTTACTATTTACAGGGTTAAATGGAAAGTTATTGCACTATGCAGGGTATAGAATCAATTATTCCACACATTAATAGTGCCCTTGATGAACGATGTGACTGCAAATCTATCTGCCATTCTCAAACTCAAACAAGCAGAGGAAACTCAGCATGTATCCAGAACCATGGTCAGCTCCACCTCATGCACAGAAGGGACAGAGCACCTCAACTCAAAGTGGCTGGAAGCAGAACTGCACCTTCCATCTTGCTGTCAACAACACTCAATAAAAGGACTAAATGCCTGGTGAGTACATGCTGGATTCAAAGGTCACGGTCCTTCTTCTCTGCACTCTCCTTTTTCAGAACCAAGGAAGCCTTTAACCTGGGACAAATCACCAAGAAGGGGACTGTGCTGCGACCTTTCTGCCAGTGGTTAGAGTGGGATTTGGGATACAGCCTAGTTTTAGATGCTAGTTAGCTTTTGTAGGATGACATAATGTTAGATGTATTTTATTGCTAAAAGTGCTTTGGAAGGGTGGGATTTGGAAGAAGCTGCTCCCTCCTTAGTACTACAGACCGTACCAACCTACTTACACTTGCCATTCAAGATTGTATATCACCTGTGATGTGGAATGATACATATACTTAAACTTCCCAGTGGTGTTACCATCCATTATCACCACTCATTGAATGCCTCTCGTCCAATCAGATTGCTTAGTTGGAACCAACTGTTGTATAAGGCTTAGAGCCATGAGTTGCATCTGACTATCTTAAGCAGTTAGTTTTGAGTCAGTTTAGTAGTTCAGGCTGTCTCATTTTTTTTTACTGAGACTGGAGTTGAATTTGGTAGAGAAAAAAAATCCCAGATACTGCTATGGACATGTCATCCTTCCATCCATCATTAAGTTTCCGCAAGTTTCAAAATCAACAGTTTCAGGTGAGCTGTCAACTGATTCACACAAATTCATTGTAAGCATGGTACATTCAAAAATTACTATGTATTTACTTTTTTCACCAAGAGTTTATCTGAAAAAAAGAAACAAACAAACAAACAAACAAAAAACACTGAAGCTAGACTCAATTTGTTGCCTGTCTGTGGCTGCTAATTGTGCGGTTTGATGCATTTTCTGTTGCCTAAAATAAGTTTTTGCTTTAACTATGAAAAATATAACCTGGGACTACATATGCATTATTAATTCATAATTAGGGAGCAAGTACTTCCACAAAAAGCAAAGGGAAAATAAAATACTGCTTGTATCAGTATTTAACCTTCTACAGTATGTTTTGGAAGCTCATTCACTCACTCACCGTCTATACCACTTTATCCTGTATTCATGGTTGCGGGGGCCTGTAGCCTATCCCAGAAGGCTTAGGGCACAATGCAGGGTATACCCTGGACAAGGTGCCAATCGTAGGGCACACACAGATAGATACACTTACTCACACACTCATTCATTCACACACTACGGGCAATTTGGGAATGCTAATCAGCCTTATCTGCAGGTCTTTGGACTGTGGGAGAAAACCGGATTACCTGGAGGAAACCCAACAAGCATGGGGAGAACAGGCAAACTCCATGCACACAGAGACGGGAATCAAGCCTGGCCAGGAATCTTGAGGCACAAGGGTACACCATGGATGAGGTTCCAACCCATTTCAGGGCACATCACAGAGCACATGCACACATATAAACACACTCCCACACACCCAATTACATACAGGGAGTTTGGAAACACCAATCAACCTTAACCTTATTTTTCTGGACATGTCTGTGGTCGGCAGAGTTGGGTGTAACATGTTACAAAGTAACGCGTTAGAGTACTTGGATTACTTTTTGGATGTAATGAGTAATCTAACGTGTTAGGTCTGCCATTTAAGTACTCAGTTATTTAGTTAAATTATCAAAAATGTAATCCGTTATTCAGACAATTTATGTAATCCGTGAGTCAGACAACAGTCATTCCCAATTCATTAATGTGTGTGTGTGTGTGTGTGTGTGTAAGTCATCCTACAAGCCCCACCTCCGATAACCCGCCCCCTCTGTTACTCCTGCTGTTATACCCCTATCTATGCGGTTTGACTATGCGAGGAACGACGCGCGGAAAAATGGAAACCTAATCACAGTGCGTGAATCATGATGAACTGTACTTATGGCCACCGTGCGAAACCACGTAGGTGAGATAGGGGTATTAGTAGTTAACAGATTATGGGCCAAACTTCGCTGAGTGATGATGGTAGAATAATTATAAAGGTCTAGACTAAAACAACATGCATGAGGAATCACAAAGGTGTTTTCATTTTCTCCAGTGGAAAAGTACTCTTACTAGTTACTTTTATCAGAAAGTAACGCTGTAATTTAACTTATTACTTTTTAAAGACAGTAATTGTGTAATGTAATTAGTTACTTTAAAAAGTAACGTCCCCCAACGCTGGTGGTAGGAAACAACAAGCAAACCTCTGGGCCAACTCCATACACAGAGAGCAGAGGCAAAATTCAAACCCCCAACTCTAAAGATGCAAGGAAACAATGTTAATCACTAGGATACCAGTTACAAATAGATAAGTTAAGTGTAACAATTTCATAGTTTAATAACAGGGTGTGAAATTATAATTAGGAGGATAGAGCCATGTTGGATCATTAATGAGAAAGTGGAAGCTGCACCACAAGAAGTCACTCAGAAGGAGCTAAACAGTTCAGTGAATAAGAGGGGAGTGATGGTGCTTCTGCTATAAAAGCCATATAGAAGCGTTACCATAGATAATGAAAGATGGACACCCCCTTCTCCAAGTTCAAAATATTTGCTTAAAATAGGTAATAAAGTGCACCCCTATGATGAGAGACTGAAATCCTCAGACCCAGTGCTTTTTGTCAAAATTGAATGAAGTGAAAGATGTATGGAGTGAAATATAGGAGGGCATGTTATAAGAAAAAACTACTTCAATCTGCTGATTAGTTACAGTCATTACACATCCAACTAATGTGAAGAACCAAAAGCAAAACATCCAGGATAAATGGGCAAAAATCAGGTTATAATGCAGAAGGACAACTTTTATTTTGGTTAAAGTTAGTTTTAAAAAAGTGGCTTTACGGAGTTTTTACCACTAGCTGCCTGACTGTGTTGCTGTGTATATTGTGTCTCTGCAGTGCTATCAGGTTTTCTGTCAGCCTTACAATTTTCCAGCTTATCTCCTCCTTCCTTATTACGATTATTCCGATCCACTCATCCATTTTCTCTCGTCCATCTCAGTATCTCGCGCTGCACCCTCTCGCCTGTCTGATTTTATCAATCTGTCTCAATCAGAGTGGAGGAAAAGGAAGAGAAACCATTCTGAAGTATCATGATGACTTCACTGCACATCCTAACTAACAATGTGCCAGTGTGAGAGCTGTGTTTATACAGAGGGATCTGTTTTATTCACACTGCACACTAATTTCCTTTCTCCAAAATCTGAGAGCAGTGTTTGGTAAAGTGCAGGTATTGTGCATTGTGTTACATGCTAAGATGGTTTCATTTGTCTTGGTTTTTATTAAACAGTGATGGCTCCTTCTGTTTGTGCTGCTGCAGTAATGAGATGCTAAAAAAGATGGGATTCACTGTAGCGTGACGATTTGAGGTGAAGCGTGCCAAGAGACGGAAACGCATAAATCAAGCAGCGGAGAACAAACGCTCTGTCGTTCCTTTAGATGTCCTGTTCAATCGATCTGTTCGCTACCTAATTGCACTTCTGCCAAAATTGAAAATACAATTTCTGTTGCAAGAGAGCCAGAGCAGATAGAACAAGTGATCATAATTAACACAGCCAATATTCACACATTAGAGCATGTGAAGCAACTTTTCAAACATTTGTATGATTCAGAGTTAATGTGTTAACAATTAAAAATCAAAAATGATAAAAATCTAAAACCTGCTAGTGCAAAATGTGCTCTTTCATAACGATTTTTCATAGTTGAATAGGATTTAATCATGTGTTATTGTAAATGAAAAGACCATTTTTAGAAATGTCTCTCTTTCAGTGGGACATAATGACTGTTAACTACAAATGTTATTTATACACTGCCAAATTTTTTTTATTTAATCACTTTTAGCATTGATTATAGCACACAATGTAGTGGTCAGAAAATTATTTCTTAGTACCTAGAACCACTCTTTCACAATTTAATCCCTGGAATATGCCTGTGCCATCAGAGGAAAAAAACTCCATAGATATGTTAACCTGGACATTCAGGACATTGAGGTCATCGGCTGACTTAATATTATTGGCACATTGACTTGACCAATTTAAGTAACCCCATGGTGATAATAGTCTAGAGGCTTGTACAGTGGGCACTTTCAAAGATAGGTGCATCACATCATGCGCTTCCCTTTTTACCCTCTGGGATAGGGTCAATCTGGACACATCAGATTACATTGCTACATAAGGATTGCACTTTGGAGCAATGTAGAAAAAAAATCACTGAAGCCATGTTTTCTGATTAGTCTCACTAACAAGTGGTTTCTTATGGCCGCACAGCGGTTTAGTCCCAATTCAGTTCTCATCACAATGTGTTTGTGTGTGTGTGCGTTTAATTGGTCTTACTTTCATAATTAAACATTGCTATGGTTTTACTGGTTTTATGGTTTCTCTCTTCATGTTTTTTTTTTCCAGACCACATTTCTTCCACAAAGGTGACGGTTCAGCCCTATCCTTTCATGTTTTGATAATGTGTTCTTAATAATGGGTAATTAACTCAGTTCCTTAGTGATTTCTTAATATTTAATGCAGACCAATAATTTAACGCTTCTGAAATGGTGACAGGCGGCACGGTGATGTAGTGGTTAGCACTATTGACTTGTGCCCTAAGCCCCCCGGGATAGGCACCAGGTCCCCGCGACCCAGAATACAGGATAAAGCCGTATACTGTGGACGATGAGTGAGTGAAATGGTGACTTTTTTTGGAGAGGTAGTGTATATTCATGAAATGAAAGAATGATGTATTGTACATTTCATTTTAATAAAAATACTTAACACTTTAAGATGTTGAAAAATAAACATTTCACACATCTCGAAAGAAAAAAACCTAGATAATGATTACAGATTACTATTTCATCCACTTCCTGTTTGTTTCTCAGTATGGTACTTTCCAAAACTGTGCTTGATTGCGCTTTGAATTTTGTCACATGTCCTCCAGCCTGTGAGCTAGAAATTGATTCCATCCAAAGGGATTTGGAGACAGGATGCAAGAAGCAGGGAATGAAAAAGAGGATGGACAAATACAGAAATAAGACACACTCTTATGTGGTGCTTTCACATATTCAATGTTTAGTCTGTTTGAATCCAACTCGTGTGGTTCACTGGTGCAGAAAACAGCAACCACATTTAGGAATATCTGAGGGAGGTGGCCTCAGACTGCTTCCAAGTGAATTCTAGTGTGACTTGATTGCAATGAGAAGGCAATTCAATGCTGCATCACCCCGTCTCAGGAAGTCAACCGAACATGCGGTATTTGGGATTACATGCAAAATGTTTTAGAGATGCAAGCTGCTACATATACACACAATGCAAACTGAACTAAAGGAAATAGCTACAGTAATGCAGTGTTTTCATGTATTTAGACCAACACCCAAAAGTAACAATAGATGTTTTTTTTTCAGACTTACATGCCACTCAAATTTGTTTTCTAAACATAATGATTTATATATATTTTTTATAAAGGATTTTTTTTTCTTGACAATATATTGTACAGTATTATAATTTACTTTTTTCAGATGTTGTTTTTAATTTGTCCTTGGATTTATACTGATGCCATTCAGCAGACAAACTTATTCAGAGCAACTTGTAATTATCTCATTTATACACCTAATCAACTGAGGGTTAAAAGCCTTGCTCAAGGGCTCAGCAGTGGCAGCATGGGATTTTAACTCATGACCCTCTGATCAGTAGTCCAAAGTCTAAACTACTGAGTTGCTACTGCCTTGGAGTTTCATTACTTTGTAAAAATGTCCCTGGTGTTTACTCTTGGCTGCCAGTTTGGCATTTGAATATTTGAGAGGGGAATTGCTTATACTGCTCTCTGACCCTCGCTATGGGTTTGGACAATCACTATACAAAATGCCACCCCTTTCCCCCCACCCCGAAAAAAACAAACAAACAAAAAAACTCAGTAACACAATACAAAAGGCTCTTGAGAGTTCTCAATGTAACAAGAAAGAACAATCTCTATCTTTATGAATATCATCTTACTCTCAATTTCCACAATTTCTCCAGTATCTATGATTCATATCTAATCAATTCAGCAGCTGTACAATTTAATATTAACTTATTTTATGTTATAAGATAAATTATTTAATTAATATTAACATGTGTGCTATTCTTGTACTGTATATGTGTGTATATAACCAGTATATACAGTCCTGTCCAAATATCTTGGGCTAATTTCTTCATATTTTGCTTCCCAAGAGCCAGATTATATGTTGTATTGTACTGTATGTAGTCTTAGGAATAGTTGTCCAAGCTTTCGAAATACTTTTTCTGTCTCTCATTTTCAGGTCAGTTCCTGTACCTGCACAGTTTCAGAGGGATGTTTTTGTTTGTTTGTGTGTTCATTTGTTTGTCAAGCATCAAAGTAACCTACTGTATGAATCATTCAATCATAAAATAAATACATAAATAAATAAATACATTTAAAAAAATGTATCTTTAGGCACTTTGCAGACTGTTACAGCAACAAAAAAAAAATGTTCCAATTTCTTCAACATGCAGTATATCATTAAATTTTATTTTATATGAATAAATAAGGGGTGGATCGATACATGTACACAGCAATTTTATGTATAAAATCATAAAATCGGACCATAGCAGGTCGTTATTTACTCAGCAAAAATTTTACAAAAAACATGTGGGTAATACCTCCTTACTGCTTCCACAAGGTTTTAGAAGGTAAGTTGCAGCCAGGGACTCCTAACCATCAGCCCTTGATCAATTGAACATCAGTAGGTGTGCAGACCTTTATCAAAGGAGATGTTTTGGCCAAAAAATAAAGATACAGTTCAGACCGTTAAATTCTTCAGTAGAGCACAATTATAGAGACTGTAAAAGCATGCTTTGCTTCTAAGGGTTGATAAGAGAAACCACTTCTGAACATGGAAACCTGAATGAAGTTCACATAACTGCATCTGAACAAAGTATAAGAACCATGAACTTGTTTATATACCAGAATATTCTAGAGGCAACTGTGAGGCCTGTGTGACAGCTGACAGCTAAAATGTAGTATAAATTTGGTCATGAAACAGAACAATGATCCAAAGCAGAACAATGATCCAAAGCACACCAGTGAATCTACATCAGAATGGCTCAAAAATAAAAGGCTCAAACTTTTGCAATGACCTTGTCAAAGTCCAGACTTCAACCCAAATGACAGGCTGTGGCACGACCTTAACAGAACGAGGAAAACTGGAAAAGTATTAGCAAATTGGTACTAATTAATTTAGTTTTATATATACTCCACTCTTACTTTATTTTTTGGCTTTTGTCATTTTGTTGCATGAGTTACTTTGCTTGTTATCTGGAATGAATGAACAGAAAGAGGCCTACTGTAGCGATTTAGTACACTTATTTCAGTGAATAATCTCACCTGCATACTGTAGAATGTTCCATAAAAGCTAAGGTTTTCTTCGCTACTGTTGCCTCTGGCTTGCTCATTACGGATCCAAATATAGATACAGATTTCTGTAAAAGGGCTTTGTGTTATCTATTTTTATATTAACTATACGAATAAAAAGGTTAGTTTTATTCATCTTGACAATGTACATCTTTATAATCCCACTCTGTCCCTGGCACAACCCAAGATTTCTGAAAATTCAGTTAAATAAAACACTTTTAAACATAACCAAGTGTAATAAACAACAATTACTGTACATATACAAAAAACTACCATTCCTGCTATCTATCTTTTGTTCACCAAGCACACTGTTAGCATGATTTCATTTTTATTTGAGACACTAGTCAATAACATAAAAAATATAATTTCTACAGAAGTAATGGTTTATTAGCCATCAGTAATTAGATGTGTTGTGGAGAAATCATTGGCCTCACACTATGAAACGCAAAATATATAACTCAGTCAATAAAATGTGTTATTTTGGTAGTAGTTCGATAACTCATTCTCATCAACAAGCCACAAATCCACTTCAAAATTGTCTAATTCATCACAATTAAGGTTTTATTGAACTTTCTATCGAGCCCCTTTCTGTTGCTGGGTGAATAAAGTTGAACCGATTTGATCAAATGATTCAACTTCAGATAGAGAGACTACTTTTTGATCATTTAGGTAAAATATCACATTTTCTGGCAAATACATGTTAGTAATATGATTGTGGTGGCTTGGTAGTATTGTGGTTAGCACTGCGGCCTTGCATCTCCAGGGTCTGGGGTTTGATTCCAGCCTTGGGTCTATGTGCATGGAGTTTGCATATTCTCTCTGTGCTAGGTGGGTTTTTCTTGGGCCCCCCTTGTTTCCTCTCACAGTCCAAAGGCATGCAGCATAAGCTAATTGGCATTTTCACATAATCCATTGTGTGTGTGTGTGTGTGTGTGTGTGTGTGTGTGTGAGAGAGAGAGACCTGAAATGAACTGGCACCCCATCCAGAACGTACACCTAGTGGTCCGAATAACTTGGGATAGAGTCCATGCCTCCCGTGTCCCTGAACAGGATAAGCAGTATAAAGAATGAGTGAAAAAGTATGATGAGTAATGTAATTGCTTTTTGTTGTTTTGTTAGGAATACATGATTTATGACAAAGCTGCACTCTTACAAGCAAATGTGAGAAATGTTTGTTTGACTGGTTTATTATACATTCTAAACTTCTGCCTCTAGTCAAATGGGTTTTATATGGGATTCCATCATAAAGCTTTAATGCATTGGAACTGAATTGAATTTCTTTCAGCACCATAAGACACCATAGGACTATACAAAGTGCAAATACATGAAACGCATAGGATGACTGCAAAATACATAGGGCAATACACAACTATGACACTAAATATTAAAGGATGTTAAACAATAACTACTGTACACGGGATGACAGGACAGTACTGGATGCATACACATGACGCTTTACAGGCAGCTTTACCTGTGCTATTAGCTCTGCACACACAACAACTATCATTTTCATCACTATAAAAAATAAAAAAATAAAAAATTATTATGAAGTAGCAGTTAAAACAGTGGCTGTTAATGTCACCTCACAATACCAACACATTTAAATCAGTACATTTAATATATTTATTTTGTTTACTCATTTTTATAAGGCTGACTTACACTGAAAATTTATTTCATTAGTTAATTTTATTCATTGCTATCACTCCTAACTCTGGTGCTCTGTATGATGTCAT
>JAQMYL010000036.1:5660674-5674184 GCA_030014365.1 Clarias pachynema
GTAATAAGCTGCAACAATGTAACTTCTTGCCTGTCCATAGTTCCATGGTCGTGTGCCAATATCAGTATACTCTCCATTGTAGATCATTCCTACATCATTCAGCACATACTCTTGCCTCTTATCCTCATTATCCAGGTAAACCTGATCCACTGTGAGGCAGCACGAATACAAATCAGCACTGATATTTTCATCTATACTGGAGAATTTTGTTAAACGTAGTTATATTATTCTAATTCCATTGTACTTACTACTTGACCATGGGTTGAACAGCATGTAGAAGTCGGTTGTTTGATCTCTCTGAGAGCGCTGTTTTCCATAACCGGTTATAACACTCACGTAGGTGCTGTACAGACCCACAATGCCGTCAGCAGCTGGTGTGATGCCCACCTTAGTCTCAGAGTTACTAATCTTCACTATACGGACACCCCAGGCGTTGGTCTGGTTATTTCCACCAATGTTCAGGCAGATTAAAGTATGTTGGGTAATGCTGGGGTTGTTGCCTATAAGACAAACATAGTAAACAATGTTTTTGGCCGAAAAGCCAAAATATACCCAAAAACTTTCATCTCTGTTGCGATAAAAGGAAGATGCCAGTGACAACTAAGTTCCATGCTCATGTCTCTACTTCTCAGCAAGGCTTAATGTCTAATGCTTGTTGCCAGTGATTTAATTGTGCCTCACCTCACCGAGAATCTGACAAATATCAATTCTATTCTATTTGTTTAGACTAACCTCCTTAAAGTTTACCATAGTCTATTTGCCTATTTGTTGATCTATTGGTATTATATAAACAGTAAGGACTCTATTGCTTATTTGTAGACCTTATGTTAAAGTGTTAACCAAGTGTTACAGCCTATGATTATAGAGTCTTCCTTATCCCTTTCATGTGAGAAACATAGTGTATTCAGTTTCACATTTAATATAAACACAAAGTGGTGTCTCACCAATCACAAACTCGATAAAAAACATGTCCATTCCCGGGTTGAATGGGCGATTGAAGACAATGCCCATGATGAACTCTTGTCCACGACGGATGATCAGCTGGCTGAGATTGTACGCTTCAGTATGATGGGCAACCTTGTTCATGTTCTCATACATGTTGATATTTGACACAATGAGATTTGCTAAAATAAAAACACATGTTCATGCTTCATGCTTTTAAAAAGCACATACTCAATGAATTCATTTAGCAGACAAATACCATAACTGTAGGTTAAAATAACTTACATTATACAGTATGTGTACTCTTTACTCTTACCTATTGTAACCCTAGCCGTATTAATCAAAATGAAAACTTTTTTTATTTCAATGTATTTTCATTGGCATGTAATTAGAAGGGGAATACATTACTACTACTACCACTACTACATGTTTTCCTTGAGTCAAATGCTTTTGTGTCAAATGTTCAATGTGTCAGATATTCCTAATTGCCTAATTACATCAAACTTTATACCATACCACCAGTCGGCATGGGGGCCCGAGGTGCGGCTTCACTGAACAGTTCAACCTCGGGCAGGGTGGAGTTCTCTTGGTTGTTGCAGGAAATCTGATAGTTCAACCGGCCTTGGGTTCTCTCGTGTGTGTTGAACGCCGGCATTGTGTCAGGACACAGGTGGTCTTCAGTATTTCCTGCGCTCAGATTGATAAGTTGTAATAATAATAATAATAATAATGTGGATGCAGACTGATTTACCACCAAAAATACTGTACCTGAACAACTTACTTGGATTATTAATATTACTTTTAGCTAAATGAGCTCATAAACACCATTAAAATGCAAATACAAATATGTTATTCTGTTTTGAGAAGGTAAGTCGGAGCCACTATATTGGATTCTACATTATTGAATAAAGCTCATTAATGAAAACAGAAACTCTACACCACACTAAAACAGAAGAACAATACCACAATCATGCAATCAATTTGTGAGCAGTGTTCATGTTTGATCTAAATTAAATTTTAAATAACTGTACTTTTTTTTCTTCTTTTAGTTAATCCAGACATCAGGTGCAAAGTTGCATTGGGTGCAAAGGAAAAGTGTACTTAACATAATTTTTCTTGAAGTTTTTTCCTTTACCTGATACATTTAACTTTACTAGATTTTTAATAAGAAACATCTATACTTTGCCCTGCGATGGATTGACACCCTGTCCAGGGTGTACCCCGCCTCGTGCCCTAAGCCTCCTGGGATAGGCTCCAGGTCCCCGTGACCCTTAATACAGGATAAAGCGGTATAGAAGATGAGTGAGTGAGTGAACATCTATACTTTCTACTGCACATCACATTATGTTTCTATAAAGGATAATGGGATTTCATTGTATTAGACAGCTTTAAGGAGTTGATCAAAATTCTTAACAAATCTACAGTGAATCAGATGTGACAGCAAGAATCAGACATAATACTTGTCTCTGTGATCTATCGGCTGCTACATAAACTATTAGGATGGAAGCTAAATCTGCTAAATCAGGAATTAAGGCTATCTACTTCTTCTTGTGTACAGGGTCGCGAGCCTGGAGCCTATGCCAGTATACTTGGCACACGAGGCATGGTACACCATGGTCAGAACACACACACATACACACACACACACACACACAAAATTCACAATTTTGAATGCCAATTAGCCTAATGTGCATGTTTTTGGACTGTGGGAGGAAACCGAAGCAACTGGAGGAAACCCAACAAACCGGGAGAACATGCAAACACCACACACAGACCTGAGGCTGGAATCAAACCAGAGCACCAAGTATCTTTTAATCTGATGAAATTCCATATATCTGATTAACAATTAACAGCAATATAATATTAATAGGAAATCGTGGACTCACCTTTTGCGTTGAAATGTAGGATGCTCTTTTAAGGATGCTGTGTGCAGCTGAACCCAAACAGTCCATGTGTCTGGTTATATAGAGTACAAACACGCTCCTCCCCTCATGCAAATGCCATGTTTTTAGGGGAAAAAAGAAATGCAGAGTCAGACTTCTGAGAAGAAAAAAAAAATGTTTTATTCAATGTGATTGCATGGACATTACTGTACCCTAATGATTTTTCAGTCAGATTCAGAACCTTTAGCAGATCTAATACTCCAATTATAAATTAAATCATGGATAATGACTAAACTACATAAAAGCAACAATTGCTTGCTAATATTTGAGAAAAACATAAATTTTCTAAATTCTATATACTGTATATATATATTTAGAAGTTGCTACTACAGTTTAAAAAGGATAAAAAATATTTATTAGTAGTATTATTATTGTTGTTGTTGTTGTTAGGCCCTCCTCATCAAGTGAGGGTAGACTCAGTTCAAACAATCAGCTTTCCACACACATTAATTTTTTATCCTTCCTTTCACTGTTTACACCTTTATATCCTTTGTGTTGGTGGGTCCCATTATCTTGTATGACTTGAATGGGCAGCAGGTTAAGGGCCTTGCTCAAGGGCCTCTGCAGCAGCAACCTGGCAGTTGCAGGGTTCAAACCCTCAACCCTCCACTCAGCAGCATAGTGCCTCAATTGCCTGAGCCACCACATGATGAAAATCATGTTTCTGCATACTGAATTTACCTTGTATTATTAAATGTGTGTAAATTCGGAAGGTCCCAGGTTCTAACTCCACAACCACCAAGTTGTCCCTGTTGGGCCCTTGACTGCTCAGATGTATAAAGAGGTAAAAATGTAAGTCGCTCTGGATAAGGGCTTCTGCCAAATGCCTAAATGTAAATTTAAATTTAGTGTGCAGTTAGTACTTTTCTGAAACAAAAACGTATTTAAGTCATTAATGTATTAATGATGTAAAATGTAAGTCATAAACATATTTAAGTCACAAAATTTATACAGTACCCTTCCCAACTGTGTTTGACTGATGGCACTTAGTTAGTAACCTAGTAACTCAGTGTAAGTATTTCTCCAATGACAGAAACTTTAAAGCACTTTTTGTAAGTCCTCTGGATAAGAGTGTCTGCCAAATGCCTAAACGTAAATGTAAATATGTCAGTGATTCTTTTTAGATAAATCACAGTAATATCAGTTCTCAGAATATGGGTTATCAGCTTTAACCAGCAAAATCATGTGAAATTTTGACATCTCCCCATGCTTGGTGGATTTCCTCTGGGTACTCCGGTTTCCTCCCACAGTCATGCAGATGCCTAATTGGCGTTCCTAAATTACCCATAGTGTGTGAATGAGCGTGTGAGCGTGGGCATGTGTGTGCCCTGCGATGGACTGGCACCCCATCCAGAGTGTACACCACTTCGTTCCCTCAGTTTCCTGGGAGATGCTTCAGGCCCCCCCTGTATTCAGGATAAAGCAGTATAGACGTTAGCAATAGAAAATTCAGGTGTTTTCCACATTATTCAAAACATGTATTAGCATTTAAACCCTGATCATCTACAAAAATAATATAATATAATATAATAAACCTACCAACATTTTTTTCACAAATGTTCAGCTAACATGGTTATAATAATAATAATAATAATAATAATAATAATAATTATTATTATTATTATTATTATTATTATTATTATTATTACATCCTTTGGCGGCATAGTGGAATAGTGGTAAGCACTTCCAGACTTGGAGGTTCGATTCCCGACTCTCATCTGTAGGCAAAGTTTGCATATTCTCCCCGTGCTTGGTAGGTTTTCTTCCCACAGTCCAAAGACATGCAGATTATGCTAATTGGCATTCCCAAGTTGCCTGTAGTGTGTGAATGAGTGTGTGAGTGTACCACGCTTCATGCCCAATGTCTCCTGGGATAGATTGCAGGCTTCATGCATCCTCTTACAGGATACAGTGGTATAAAAAAATTAATAAATGGATTATGTTGTTTAGAGCAAATTTTCAATCATGGAGTCATGAGAGATTATGGCATGCTACAGAGGAGGTGAGCTGTCCAGGGAAGTGTCTGAACCAGGTAGTGCAACTAGACAAACAGGTTTCTGCTCTTTCATATTAATGACAATTAAATATTGTCGTAATTGTGGTAAGGAGCAGATGTACACATGTATGTACATCTGCAATTATAAGAAAAGTATTCTGCAATTATAAGAAGAAAAAAAAACTCTGCAAATGCAGTATGTTTCTATACCCACCTGTTTTGTGTGATATTGAATTTAAGCAAAGGAAGAGGAAAGGGAGAGACAAATCAGGAAAAAAAAGTTCATGTGGATGAAGGGAATATGATAAAGGAAGATGCAAACTCCATCTTTCTTTCTATAACTCTTTTCCTGTTTATTTGTCTGTCACTCTGTCCATCTGTCTTTATTGGCAGTGAATAAATTTCATGGATGATTGGCTGCTGGTAATAGGAATGAGTCAGCTAGTGTCACTTAGAAAGGTCAGAATCTGACACAGAAAAAGAGAGGAATAGAGAGATGGACAGACAGGGACAGAGATGCATGTTTCCAATTAACTGGGATTTTACCTCATTTTTCCTCTTTATTTTTGGATAAGAGGTAGGGACAATATTTCGGGGCCACTATGGCAGAAAAAAAAGAATATATATATATATATATATAGCATAATATGTATATAGCATAATATGTATATGTCAGGCCGTCAACAGTGGCACTTCCATGCTGCATACAAACATGGTTAATGAGGACTGCCAGTACTGGATCACCTGAGTTCTAAACTAGACACACCTGTTAAACAATCACACCTGAGTATAAGTACAACTCAGAGGCAATAGAGCAAAGTTCAAAGTATATACTGTAATTTCACAAGTTTTATAGATGTTACCAATAATTAATTGTTTGATCGCCATATTGTGTTTGACACTTACTTTGTTTGTTGAATAATGATTCTGTCATTTGTCACCTTGTTTGCTGATCGGCCTCCTCCTGCCTGTTTACTGTTTTATGCTTTTGAATTATGAACCCGGATGCAGTGGAAGATTTTAACTTATGTGAAGCAGTCTTGAGTCACGCATGAGTCCTGAATGAATTATGACAGGAGATGGCACAACTCAAGATGGACATACTACAGCTCCCACATGATCAAGAACACCTAAATCAACTTCTCAAGTAGGCTCAGACACTTCGGGTAGAGACTTGTCAGGGAAATATATCTATACATGCTACCACCTTCTGCCCAATGATTGTAGCTCGTCCTGACAAGTGTGCCAGAAATCCTGCCAGGTGTCAATGGTTTCTATTGCTGTATTCCTTTTATTTCATTGGACAAGAAAATGTCAGAGTCCAGCCAATTCTCACAGTTCATCACACTGCTGAGTGCAAACATCATTTCATTTAATAACTTTTTGGAATTCTTTAAAACAGTGTTTGTTCATGTACCAGAATGCAAGGAGGTGGGAGGACAACTACTGTCCCTCAGCCTGGGAAGACAGAGCATCGGAAAATATGCTTTGGACATCTGCAATATTACTGCTCAAAGTGGATGGAACGAACCGGCATTAAAAGGGGTGTTTTGCAGAGGGTGTTTTCGTATCAGAGACTGAACATCAATGCCACAAGAGGAAGCACCTGTGCTACTAATGGTATGTCAACATACCATTTCCAACTGCCCAGTAACATCCGAGTCCAAAGTACTGAAAACTAGATCAGAATGATCCAGTTCCTCTACTCATGAGAACCCAGTGAGTAAAAGGAGCATCCAATCATTACTCAGCTTATCAATAATCAGACAGGGTTTTCTTTGTTTCAGCGCCAATTGATTCACGTGCAGCCAGAAATTCTATGGACCAAACCCTGGCCTCTGAGCATCAGATCAGTTACAACACCCTTTACACATGAAGCACTTTGATAAAAACCCAAATGGAAAAACATATACCCATCCTCTTCAATGATTTCAGTTGTTTTCGTATTTGTGGGAAAAAGGGGCTAATGTAGGACTAGAGAGACCTGAACAAGATCTCAGTAATATACCACTACCCATTACCACTAGTTCCAGCTGTTTTAGCAAAACTGAGGGAAGCCTGGATATTCATTAAACTGGACATACACAGTGCATATAACCTCATTATAATCTATGAAAAGAATGAGTGGAAAACAGCATTCAGTACTTCATCAGGGCACTATGAGTATTACATCATGCCTAATGGATTATCCTCTGCCGCAGCAGTGTTTCAAATTCTCATAAAATATGTTCTGAGAGATATGCCAGGAAAATGTGTTATTGAAAAAAATGATGAGATTCTGATCTTCTCCCCTGACCCTTGAACTAATGTTAACCATGTACAAAAGGTATTAAACCAGTTGAAAAGGACAAAATATTCATCAACAGGTAGGAATGTGTGTTCCATGTTACAATGGTTTTGTTCCTGGGCTGTGTGACTGGACAAGAGGGGTTGCAAATGAACCAAACAATGGTAGTTTTTTTTTAAAATAAATTATTCATCAGGAATTTAAACCAAACTGCCATTTCACTGACCAACCTCTGCAAAAGAAATAAAAGAAAATTGAGTTAAACTTTTAATAGCCATACTGCATCCACAAAACTGAAGAAAGCCTTTACATTTGCGCCCTCCTAAAACACCCAGAGCTGTCTAAGTCATTCATAGTGGAGGTAGATGCTTCAGAAGTAGTAGTAGGAGCAATATTTTCATAGAGATTTGGGGAAAAGCCCAAAGTACACCCCAGATTATATTTTTTTGTATCTAGAAAACATAAAAACATCCAAAAGAATGAATGCAAGCCAGGCCAGATTTTTTTTTTTTTACATTCTTCAACTTCATCTTCATCTATTAACCTGGGTCCAAAAAAATAGACTAAAATAGATTCACTATCGCAGATATATGACACTTCACTCTGGGAACAAAAGGATGACAGTATAATTACAGAGCACAAAATCATGTGATTACTAATGTGGAAAATAAACAATAAAAGTTAAAAACCTCTTTAGACACACAACATGAAAAAAACACTTTCATGTGTTGTGATATGAACAGTTACATTGCCTTTTTTCCTGCATGGGCACAAGCAAAGGTACCTTGATCCCTTCCTACAGGAAAACTAATGCCATTACCAAGCCCGCAAAGACCCTGGTCTCACATTTCAATAGACTTGCAGTCACAGATTTACCCAAATCTCAGGGGAATACAATGATCATGGAAATCTCAGACTGTTTCTCAAAATCCTTGTACTCAAGCCCACTGCCTAGTCTCCCTACAGCTTTCCAGACAGTGGAAATAATCTCTCAAAAAATGTTCAGATATTTTGGTATACTGAGGACATAATGAGTGACAGAGGCCCTCAAGTAACGTCAGAAGTATAGAGAGAATTCATGGATATATATATACACACGCAGTTTGGGGACACAATCTTATTCATTGTTTTCAAAATTGTATATACTGAAGATATTGCAATTATGACAGAACAAATATGGAATTATGCAGTCAACAAAAAATGGTACACAACCTAGAATATGTTATAAAATTTCAATTCTTTAAAGTAGCATCCTTTTGCTTTGATGACTGCATTGTACACTCTTGGCATTCTCTCAGTCAGCCTCATTAGGTACTCACCTGAAATGGTTTTCCAACAATCTTGAAGGAGTTCCCAGAGGTGTTGAATACTTGTTGGCTAAAATTTTCCTTTACTCTCTGGTCTATCACTTCCCAAACATTGCATTTGAATCAGGGTGATTTAAATGAGTGGTGATTGTGGAGTCCAGATCAGTCCGTAGCACTCTCATTCTTGGACAAATAGCTCTAGGTGTGTTTAGGGTCATTGTCGTTTTAGAAAACTAATCATAGTCCCATTGAGTGCAAACCAGATGGGATGGCAGGTCCTTACAATATGCTATTTTAGCTATGCCCTCAGTCTTAACTAAGACATCAACAGTGTCACCAGCAAACCATCCCCACATCATCACACCTCCTCCTCTTTGCTTTACTGTTTGAACCACACTTCCAGGAACCATCTGTTTTCCCACGCTACGTCTAACAAAGACATGGTGTTTAAAACCAAAAATCTTAAATTTGGACTTATCATACCAAGATTTATACTAGACATTTTTCCACTGATTTAAAAAACCTTGTGTTTCTTGGACCAAGCAAGTCCGTTCTGCTTGTTTTTCTTCCAAAGTGGTTTCTTTGCCACAATTCAACCATGAAGGGCTGACTCATGCAGGCTCCTTTGAACAGTGGATGTTGAGATACAGTATATTTACCACTTGAACTCTGAAAAGCACTTATGTGGGCCCTTATTCTGGGGTGCTGTGAATTGGTCTGAGGTTGCTCATTCTAATAAATGTATCCTCTCCACCAGAGGTAGCTCTCAGTCTTCCTTTCCTGGGACAGTCCTCATGAGAGCAAGTTTCATGAGAGAGTTTAATGGTTTTGGCGACTGCACTTGGGGAAACATTCAAAGTTCTTGAGAATTCTGTAATGATGGACTTTTTTTTTTTTTTAACCTAACTGATTGTTTCTTGCCATAATATACAGTATGCATTTGTACAGAAGTTGTAGTCGCACAATTAGGGCTATTGGCCCTGTACCCACCCTTACTCTGTGACAACTGATGATCTAAAGCACCTTAAGAAGGCAAGACGTGTCACGAATAAACTCTTTACAATATATTCATTAACAATAATTATTAACAAAACAATAATTATTATTAACTATATATATATATGTATATATATATATATATAGTCTGGCACTTGGATTAGGTGAAGGTCTGCTTTTCTCCTATCCATTATTTTCTAAGACTCTACTAGGAGACTTTTTAAAACAGTATGCGATTCATTACTATAATTTTATTTCTCCACATTGAACATTTAATTTCCCCCACGGTACGCACCAGATGAGGTCTTTATTCAGCGTCAAATCTCTCCAGGATTCACTTGTCATTTTTTAGTCTGTTAAAATTGAGTAATAATTCTTGCATTTCTCAGATTCATCCTTCAAAGGAAATATTGCAAACTGAAATCATAAATCATCCTTGGAATATTTATATTTGCACTGCTGTATTCTCATACAAAGTACCGATCATACAATCTTCAGAACTCTTTTATGAACTGACGCAAATGTTTTTAATGCTATTGTTCTGCATGGTCATGTGCATGGATTTATGGGTATTAGTGATTTCTACAAGCACGATTTCTGAGCAGTACTGAGGCATCCAGTCCATCAGTCCACCAATCAGGTACACAAAGAAAAATTGTGTTAGTAACAAATCATTCTGTCTTGATAAAAAAAAGAAGATTTTGTACCAGCAAATCTATTTCAATATACTTATGAGCTTAAAGCTGTGATGAAAATAAAAATAGTAGCAAAAAAAAATTCCTCAACAGGATTTCTGAGCAAATTTTTTATTATTAATGTCTATAAAACTTGGATGGAAGCCATAATGTGCTTAAGCAGAATTTTTATTGAGTTTTTGCCCTAACATGGGAAACGTGGCAACTGTGTAATACACTCACGGAGAAAGCTGTTAAGTGCATGAGTAAACTGTTGCAATTCAACTAGGAAATATAACCATTACACATAAGCAAGTTACTGTTAAGTTAAGCATATAGAACGTTTTGTGAAATACGTCCTCCAACACTTACCTACATCTCCAATAGGGGTCCACACTTGACTGAACTTATATAACACAAACCTACATGTAGATATGCACAGTTCAAGAAGTCCAAGAAACAGTATATTCATTTTTCACAGTCTGTTATTTTCACATACAGTACATTTCATTACATTTCAACCATGTAGAGAAAAAAACCTGTGGAACTTAATGTCTCATAACACCAGACCACCAGGTATGCTTTTTTCCCCCTAAATGAGTGTTGGAGTCTCCTAAAAGAATGGTGGAGTAAGAAAATTACCTCTAATGCCAAAGTCACACTCTGATAAAGAAGTCTCTGTGCATTTATCAAGTTCATACTACTTCCTAGACATGTCTCTCTCAGGTTCTCAAAGTGTCTATCATGTTGTCAATATTTTCCTCTCACAATCGAACTGAGTTATTACTATGTCTGATCAGAACACACCACATTCATACCAGACATTTATCGCACACTTAAAGCTTTGTCATTGCAGCCAGCAGGCTGGTATGCAGTAAATACAGCTAAGAAGTGACCAAGGGTCATCTGGTTCTGTTCTTATGAGGAAAGTTTTAAACGATGTAAAGTTTAACATTTTCATATTATTTCATTTTAATTAAATTTTAAATACAATTAATTGGTAATTAACATAGTTTGATAAAAGACTTTTTTGATGGTATATAGTATTTCACTTATACTTTATTATTCATAAATTGCTGAGATTCAGCACTCTTATAAAAACTAGATCCATCTATTCCTATTGATATGTAATCTAAAGTTATAGATCTGATTTTATTGTGCATTCATTAGGAAGGAGAAGCAGGACCTTTTGGTCTTATGACAGATTGTGCACTCTGACACTGTCATTATGCAAATGATCAACACACAATGCATATACAATTAAGGAAAACTCATTAATAGATAAAATTACCATAATGCAACATTGTACACTGCATACAGATCTGTAGAGTTTGCAATAGGGACTCTGGAGTCCACTGGCTTAAGTGCAAATAACACTAGTGGTTTAATATCCATGGGTGTAATTACCAGCAGCACCAGGAGACATATCCCCAGTGTACAAAAGGTGGGAAGCTGAACCCACGAAAAATGACATCCTTTAGCCAGCATTCAATCTCACGAAACAGCCCTTTGACATGCACTATGCTGCACATTATTACACTCAGCTGAGATGAAGCAAAATTTTAAATAGGCGTTATACTTGGGCACCAGAAAACAAACAAAACAAAGGAAGACAATATTTTTTTTCAGTCTCTTCAGTCACAGAGAAAATATTTTTAGTGGGTTTCAAAGGGAGAGTAAGGAAGCAATATATTACACAAACATAAACACAAATGTAACAGTATTTGCTGGCTGCGGCATGTTTCACTGAAATTTACACATTACACATTGCATTGGGAAAGGCTTAGTGTATCTAGAGGCAAGCCCAAAAAAAAAAAAAAAACAGCTGTAGACTTGCTACATATCTTGCAATAAATGTATGTATGTATGTATGTATGTTTGTATGTATGTATGTATGTATGTATAATATGAATGTATGTATAATATGAATGTATAGTATGTTTGTATGCATGCATATATGATTTACATACATATGTGCACTGCCTGAAGAAAAAAAAATCCACCCACACTTGCATTAATTTTTTTGGTTGAGATCCTGATGATGGTGGAGTCGAACCACTTCGTAAAGTCTTCTAGAGTAAATTTTAAAGACGTATAGGTCAGTACTATATAAGGGCCAATTCATGTGTGAAAATGATGATGCTCCCAGAACCACTCCTTCACAATTTGAGGCCTGGACTATACCCAACCCGTCATAGCAGAAAAACTCCATAGATGTGATATCCTGGTCATTCAGTACATTCAAGTCATCAGTATACTTAATATAATTGCCACGTAATGTTGCTAAGCCTAGACGCAACCAAGAGAAGCAACCCAGATCATAACACTGCCTCCACAGAATTATACAGTGGCCATTATGCATAATAGGTACATTGCTTAACCTGGCTCCCTTCTTACTCGGAAGTAAATAAATGTAAAAACATTTTGGGGCATCTATGGCTCAAACGGTTAAGGTGTTACTGACCAGAAGTTCAAAGGGGTTCAAACTCCAACACTGCCATCTGTCACTGCTGGCCCTGTGAGCAAGACCCTTAACCTGTGCTCTGCCCTGTGCTCTGACCTTAGCTTCTTAACACGCGGAGATATGTGAAGAAAAGCGTTCACTTTGCTCTAATGTGTATGTGACAAATAAAGAATTCATCTTCTCTTATTGCTGTGAAATAGAGTAAATCTGCCTGCATTACGTACATTTTTACAATGTTTCCAAGACTAATCTTTATGTTCCTTAGTAAATTGAAGCCATTTTCTTCAGGTTAGCTCCACAGACAAATGGTTTCCCTAAGTCACACATCTGTTCAGTCCCCGTTATCTCATCATCGACCTGTGCATGTGCGAAAGTTTTTTTACTTTCACTATGAAACAAAACTTCATACATACATTTCTACTGTTGACTTTATATGATGCAACCAGACATTTACATGATCTCTGATTACTCCACACCACACTCATTTTGGGAAGTTGACCCCAATCCTTCCAGGTTTGAATAATGTGTTGGACAGGACATAACCCAATTACAGCAGTTTCAACAATCTCTTTTCTTTGTTTGATGCAGAGAAATCATTTGACCTTTATGCTACACAGCAACCATGACCATGGGATACGTCTTCTGGCACTGTATTACACTGCATTGCATTTGACTGTGTTTAAAAGTTACACAGACTTTCTGACTTTAGGTCTAATATGTGTTCAATTTCATTCTCAATTTATGACACTAAATCCACTGTTCCTCTATTATCACTTGCACTGCAATTAAACAGTAACTATAAGTAGGGCGCAAGGAAAATTGAAGGTACCAGATATATGCAATTTCCGTACTAAAGCACCTAAAAGAAAAAATGGCTTTCACAGATTGTTTGTCAGCATTT
>JAQMYL010000036.1:5685499-5696198 GCA_030014365.1 Clarias pachynema
CGTCTCGGGTTACTTTGCTGTAACCCTGTTCCCTGAAAAAGCGGGAACGAGATGCTGCGTGAAAACGTTATGGGAACGAGATCTCGTTCCCGCTTTTTCAGGGAACAGGGTTACAGCAAAGTAACACGAGACGTTCACTCTCATTATCCACATCTCATTCCAAACAGTTTATATTCATTGTCACTAAAAGTGCTCATTCAGGTTTTCTATATATTTCTGTCTGTGGAGTCTGTCGATCCGTAACAGGTAGCTGTTTTGGGGCCTCAATTTCTGATGATTGTTTTGTACACATGCTTTTAAAAAGTTATGGTTAATGTTCCAAAGACATAAACTTATTTTTATCCAGAAATTACAGTTGATGAAAACAAACATATGAATGAAAGACTCCGTGGATGAGGAATTAAACAAGATCGTGCAAATGAGTTGGCCTAGACTCTGTGCCTAACCCTCCACTAACAAACACAATCAGAAATCTGATGCATGCCTTGATCTTATCAAACCAAAGCATCCTAGGTTTATAGCCATGGCAAATTAACAGCAGCTTGTCAAAGAAATCTATTTAATGTAAAACATACTGGTTGACACTCTTGAAGATGTTGCATTTTGATCGAATCCTGCAGCCACACCAGTACAACTACTGTATACGGCACTAAGAATCACTTCCAAAATCAGATGGTGCCTACAATAAGCAAATGAATTTCTGGAGGAAGCGTGCTCAGCAATTCCTCAACCTTGTTGCGCCAGGCAGACTGCTACAGCAACAGGAATTTTTTTTTTTCCTTAAGTTGAACCAAGAACCATGGAAAGAAAAATCTGCTATTAGCCATTTAAATGGGATCAAGGTTGCAGGAAACAACCCACTCACAATGGAGGCACTAACCCCAGCATCTTTAGCTGGTCTGACATTTCAAGTGCATACCACATGCATAGAAGTGGGAAATAGTGCATATAAAAGGAAACAGTTAGGCCTACATGAACTGCCATGGCATTAGCCTCCTGTTGATTGTTGGCAATGTACTTATGCAAATAATCCTGGAACAACTGCAACCTCATTTGGAGCAAGCAGTCTAAAAAAGTAGGGTCTGGCTTCCGTCCAAGAATAAGAGTTGTAGGTTATCAATTTTACTTCAGCCTACAGCGACATACCCAGCCCTTGGCACTAAAAATCAGAGTTAGTGCACCTTTATTTAATTCAGGTTTGTTTTTTGTATGAAAACATTAAAATCATCTAATTGTAGCGGGTCAGAGTATTAAGCAAATACAAACTGATGAACAAAAACATATAATGTTTTCCACCATGCCACTATTTATTTAACAAAAATAAAGGCAAAAAGAAAATAAATAAAACATTTTAGTAGTCATTTCTCTACTATAATTTAACAGCATTATCGCCATGCCCATGACAGCTCCAGTCATGTAGTGTCCACAAAAGGTGAGTTCATAACTAAACTCATTTAGAAAAATGAAAGTGCAATCTTTGTAAACCATGAAGATGGAGCATTCACAATTGACTTTGATGCCAAAGCTCTGACATGCTCCACTCTACTCTACACAAACCCAAACAAGACCAAAATCCTCATAACAGTTGGAATTTAAGATAATGTACAGCTTGATGGCGCCCAGCAAATGCAACTGGTGATTTCAGTAGTTGATGCTTCAGTGATTTCAGTAGAAGTATCTTATGGCTGAGAGTGGGTGTCTGGACTCTGGTACTATAACAAACACTCTCTATGCGAACTGGGATGCTTCCAAAAGTAATGCTTATAGTTGATTTTTGGAGTCTTGCTTTGAGAGGGCCGAAAGAATGAAACACCCAAGGCTAGTGCTCTAACCAGCCATGTATACACAAGGAAATTAAAAAATGCTGGATGTGACAGAATGGTCATGTATGCCTTAATAATGCAAATTGACTTCCAAACCTATATAGATGTTATTTCCATGTTAGCCACAAACATCATTTCTGTAAAATACAATGATACAATGATAATAAATATGCAGAGTTAATGTAATCATCTAATTATATATTACATGTCTGAACACTAAAGTGTGGGAAAGAAATTAAAGTAATATTTTAATATTATATACACTCTCATAAAACAATTTTCCTCAAAACATATTGAATTACTAGCACACTTAGCACAAAATCCATGCAGTGTGTAAATAGGTTTGAAGTTAGTTAAGGCTGGAATAAGTGATTTTTTTTCTTCAATTATCTGCAAGTGGGACATGGGAATAAATGTTCTTATTAAATCATGAGAATGCATGGGAAGATGAATAAAGTGAAAAAAATCTGTGCCTTTGGATAATTGGGTCTGGCAGCAATAATTAAAGTAAGTTTTATAGAGCAAATGTCACACGCACACTACATGTACATGATTTACTTTAACCTAAAAAATGTTTCAAACTATTTTTATTTTTCAACTAGGACCTCATCATTCTTAATGACAATAAGGACTCTACTAATTCAGTCAATAGCAGTTGTTAGTTAGTTATCTATGTGGCATTGTGCAACATTTATGCATACATTTCCAAACATTTTTATAGCACAGCTTTTTATATAGGTTGATGTCAACTAAATTCCATGAAAGATAAGAAAACTGACAAAATAATGATTAAGCTGTCTATTTTGTTAGTGCAGTTGAAAATCAGTAGCTCATTGGTTTTCATAGACACATGTTAACTCTTCTTCCCATTTCAGGGCATGATAATTACTGTAGAGAGTCTATTAATATCCTGAAAATCAGTCTTAAAAATAATAAACAATAAGCACAATTATGTAAATTTTTTGCTTATATTTTCTATTAAAAGAGTAAGAAAAATAATAATAAGATCAATGTCAGATGCACCAAACATACTCATCCATTCCAATCTGCTGTTATCCAGGTGAATTGAATGATGGATCCCACTTGATCCTAAATTGGTGGTCCAAAAAATGCTGTGAATGCCATGTCAGCCAAGAGATGCACAGTTAATGGTTTAGTTTAAAAAGGTGACCAAGTATCCAAGGGATTTATAGTCCTAATCGGAATATTTAGCACATGAATTAAATGACCAAATCATTATAATTCCTCAAAAAATGTAGGAATGGGACTTTTCCCTCCTTATCTTGATAAGAGTGTTCTTGGGCACTCATAAAAAAAGGGAAAATTTGCTTATATATTGATTTTTAAATGCCCAATGACTTCCAATCCCTTAAATGTCTGATCCTACTGCATATTATCATTTCTTCTTATCATTATTTCTTCTTCTTTTTCTTCTTCTTCTTACTATTTGTTTGGTTGAATAATCGAGCAGATAAAACATATATGAACATATTTGTGTGTAATCACAACTATTTACATCAATCCCCCCCACACACACACACACTTAAAAATCTAAGCATGTTTTAAGTTTTCAGCACAGTTTTCTGTTCCACACTCTTCGCAAAGCACAGCACTACACAAATCACAAATCCCACATATCATGACGGCTGTTTAATATCTTTTCTCTCTAAACCACTAACTATGACAAACCATTACAATAAAACTTGCAAGAATGTAAAGCTAGTGATACTATGATCAACAAATTGAATGAACTGAGCATCACAGGGAAGGAAGAGATGAAATTCAGCTACAACAGCATGGAAATAAACATTAGATATATCTCTTATTGCTTTGCAATAAGACTGTGCACAAATATTACAGATTATACTACAAATACAAATATACTACAATAATAAGTAATACTTTTAAGATAGCATCAATATTATGCACAATGAGTTATGCATTCACATCTCTGCCAATATCAGCAAAGAGCACACTGTTTTAGTGGACTCAGACCCTGCTGTGTTGTTGTCCGTGTGTTTTGTCCCCTAAAACTTCTGCAAGGTTGCGTGGATAAAGTTCAGGTGTCTAGAGGCAAGATTCTAACATGACATAACATTCATGACCAGATGGTCTCTGTCTACTGGGGTGAAAGGACACATACTCAATGCCTAATTACACACCTCATTTATTATAATTATGTCTCTCCAAAAGGAGGATGTGAAACATAACAGAGGGGACATACGAGTAAGCAAGGTTTTGACCTTTATTCAGGAAATGCAGAAAGGAGGGTTAAAAAGCTATGTTTTAGATAAAATCTTAATTTTTTTTAATTTTCATTCACTTTTCTTGCTTATAACAATGTAAATGCTTTATGTACAGTACTATACTGTATATACTGTAAGTATACTATCTGCTTGGTTGTAAGTCTAGTGATGTTGTAGGAATAAAACAGTAAGTGGTGTGACATTACATAAAATAATAATTTAAGACAGAATGGTATGGGTGTTTTCTTAAACATATAATTTCTTTTCTCTCATACCACAGAAATTAGCCAATAACAGGAAAAACCTTAAAATCATAGATTAGTATAGTAGTTGCTTTAACCTGCTGAGTTGGGGTTAGGACATTGAACAAAAATCCTGGCTTGATTTTAAAAGTAAAACACAGTTTTAACCTGAATGCACAACAATAGTTATATTATCTGCACTGTAGGAACATTGGCAAAATCAACACTAACTCAATTGAGTTATGTAAGAATCAGCAAAAGTATTACAAAATATGAATTTCTCTAGCTACTTTCAGCTATATTTTCCTCCTTAAATAACATGGGCAAGGATACATTTCATTAGGATGCATAACAGTTGCACATAAAAATTGTTGCCTACACAATCCCTGGTTAATACAGATATTATGTTAATATGATTTTTAAAGGGGCAATCAAATTAGAAATTAAATGTGAAAGTTTCAGTTGGAAGATGGTGATGACGATGATGCCGATGATGATGATTTTATTTATTTATTTATTTATTTTTCCGGTGCTACTCTGTTTTTTTTATTTTTTTTTATTTTAGTGTAAAAATCCAGAAAACTATCTTTGCAAAGTTCCTGTTCACTTACAAGCAGAGGTGTACATCGACTTTGTAACATCAACTTTGTTACTGTACTTAAATACAGTTTCACATTTTATTTAGTGAATAATTTTACTCCATGAAATCTTACAACAAATATCTGTACTTTCTACTTCACTACATTTATTTATACATAACCAGAGTGATGCATAATATTTGAAGTAATAATATTGAATACGCAACTGTAAGATAATACAAGCTCAGTATATTTGATACAAATTTGAAGATAAATCCTATACTTTTTCTCAGGTAGAATTGTAAATAGAGGACTTCTATCTTTAATTAAGAGGATTTCAACTTTTCTCAAATACAGGATTTGTGTACTTTGCCCATCTCAGATGATAATGATGATGAGTTATTTATTTTCTACAGCTGCTCTATTTTAACAGGTACAGCAGAAAATTCCAGAAATATTGTGCTTGTGCAAAGTTCCCATTCTTTTAAGAATCTAACTCCCTACATCAGCATGCTCTATTTCCTATTAGCAACCAATCAACCCACCGCCCTGTGTGGACAGCCGCTGAGTAGTAAAAACAATCCCACATTTTTACAGTCTAGAAACTATGAAGACAAAATCATTTTTATCAAACATGAAACTGCTCAAGCAGTGAAATGGCATGAAAGTCTTATTGAAACCACAGTGCATCTTGCCCTCTCTGATACAAAACCATTACTGTGGAGCTATTTAAGCAATTTTTGCATGGCTGTGCTGGATTACTGCCCAGTTCTACAGTAAATACCTGTTTTTAATGATGTGTGCTCTTACACACTTCAGCTGTAACATGCCTTAGTTGAGAGCATGGAAGCAGGATGTGGCTTTGTCGTAAATTGCCTTCAGAGCCAGTAGACTATACATTAAACAATGTTTTGTATTATGTATCCTGGCTGATTTGTTCGTTATTTTCAGCTAAGGGCAACCCTCAAGCTGTTTCTCTTGTAATCTATGGAAAAGAAGAACAGAGTGATATTGTAAGCAATTGAAGAATTATTTACATATGCAGATAAACTGCAATATTAAACGTTTACGTTGTAATAAAAACACACTTACAGATGTTAAATTGAAGCTCAGTCTGTTGGGGTTTTGTTTTAGCTTATATTTTTTCTTTGTCTGGCACCTGCTGGTTAAAGATATACAATTTACCCCATGTGAATCCAAGTAATTGGTACAGAAAGAGGACACGTTAAACAGAAAGGTCACTGGATTTGCAAAATAATTAAGTCAGCCAGGATACAAGTAAAGAAACAAAGTGGTTGAGCAAAATGAATGCAATCTCTTTATGTCATCTTGTTTATAACTTTAAAAGCCCATTGTGTGTATTGCTGTGTTTAAATGAACTCTGAATTACAGTAGAAAGTCATATCATTTTCAAGCTACAAAGATGGGGAAATTATGAAATTATGTATAACGTAGATAATTATACATCATTACAGGTATTCATACTTTCGTGTAGGTTGACCGGATGTCCTACTACGGTCAACCTTCATGAACCTACATGGAAATAAATGTTTACCTTTACTTAGTTTTACTAAAGAGGTTTCGATATATATATATATATATATTTGAAAATTGTTCATATATTCATACATTTATGAATTCATACACAATTTCATATTTTTTACAAGATTGACTGATGTTTCTGGAAAACCATACTCAGGATGGGGGAAATAGAGAACCCCCCCAAGCTGTGTACAGCAAGGATGAGACACTGCTGACCTCGACTGAGGAGGTAATTGGGCGGTGGAAAGAGCACTTTAAGGAACTCCTGAACCCGACTAATTCACCCTCTGTTGCAGATACAGAGCTGGAGGATGACGGGGGTCGGCGCTAATCTCCCTGGCGAGGTCACTGAGGTAGTCAAACAACTCCACAGTGGCAAAGCCCCAGGAATTGACGAGATCCGTCCGGAAATGCTGAAGGCTCTGGGTGTTGAGGGACTGTCTTGGTTGACACGCCTCTTCAACATTGCATGGAAGTGCCTAAGGAGTGGCAGACTGGGGTGGTGGTTCCCCTTTTCAAAAAGGGGGACCAGAGGGTGTGTGCCAACTATAGGCGCATTACACTACTCAGCCTGCCTGGGAAAGTGTACTCTAAGGTGTTGGAAAGAAGGGTTCAGCCAATTGTCAAACCTCAGATTGCAGAGGAACAATGTGGATTCCATCCTGGTCGAGGAACAGGATGACTTACTGTAAATATATATCAAAATTATACAATCTTTTGTTAAAATGATACGATTTTCCAGTTGGAAAAAAATGCAGTCAGGAAGAGAGTATAACAAATATATAACTAGGTTGAATATGCTTACTCCAGTGTGCATTCCTGAAAATAAAAAATTAGCATTAAATGATAAATATGGTGTTTGTTTCTGCACAAGAAAACAGAAAAGACAAAGATTTAGCAGTACCTGTCACTTGTATGAAAACACAACAGAGATTATTAATCACATGACTTTAACCTTTATATCTTTTCCTTATTAAACCCACACTGTGTTCTTAATAGAAATTAAAAAGAATGGAAGAAATACACATACACACAAAACTGTGGAATGTAGGGGGTGGAAATTTCTCATGCATTACACATGACACTAATGGTGTGTAATTATCTCGAGGCTCATGGAGAAAATTAATAATGTGAATTAGAAAGAGCTCTCTCTCTCTCTCTCTCTCTCTCTCTCTCTCTCTCTCATATATTCATTCCTAGCTTTAAAGTTTTATAGGCTCATCTGTTGATTATATTGAAAAAATAAAAAAGATTGGTAATAGTAATCATTTTGGCACATTTTATTTCTTCAAACACAGATCTATAATTCTTTACTAATATTAGGCTAGTGCAGAATAAGATGCATTTCGAATGACGAAGACAACAACAACAACAACAATAATAATAATAACAACAACAATAATAATAATAATAATAATAATAATAATAATAATAATAATAATAATAACACCCTGCCATGTTTGCAATTAAATTCAATTCAATTTCAGTTTTGATTGATTGATTGAGTAATTGATTGAGCAACATGAGTTAACACTTTAAGACATCAACAAAAGCATTTTTTTTTCTGTTAACAGGATAATCCAGTATGTTTAAACTCTGAAGTATGAATTGTTTAAATAAATAATGTATTTCATTTGATTAAAAGCTTTTATGTGAATAAGTATGATTATTATTATTATTAGATTGGACCTGGGACAATTAATATAAGCTGCACATTCTCTAGATGAACCCATGTAATATTTTACCTGTTATAAAAATTCCTGCATTATAAATAGACCGGTAATGAGGACATTTCATTTTTATCCTTTTAAATAAAACAGCCCTCCTTTTTACACACACACACATGCACACACACACCTACACACCACTGGAAATTAATTCTAACGATGTGCTATATTTTCATAGATACCCATTTCCTAAAGGAGGTTGCCTTTTAAAGGCTAAATAATGTAGGAATTATAAAAGTCTATTAGGTTAATCCAGAACTATTTTAGGGCAAGCTAAAAGTGTCTGATCCAGTTAACATGTTGTGCACTTTCAAAAGCTTTTCTAATGTTAAAGAGCTCCAAAAAAAGAGAGAGCGATGTTATACTTTCCGGTATAGTGCCTAGTGATTTTAAAATCCTAAAGGTCTGTTTTCTGGATTGCTTCTAGACAATCACCCTACTTTTTAAGTATTACTGTTTTTTCTTTTTTGTGCATTTTGCTTTTTTGATATTTTAGTTGTTATGACTATTTAAAACCTAAAGTGACAATAATAATAATAATAATAATAATAATAATAATAATAATAATAATAATAATAATATTATTATTATTATTATTATTATTATTATTATTATTATTATTATTATAGTTTTAATATAGGTTAAAATAATAATTACAGACATTCCCTTTATTGTGTTCTGTATAAAACTTATATGGAGATTGAGACATATACAGTACGTTACCACTCAAAAGTTTGAGATCACTTTCTAACTTCATGGTTGTTCCTGATTTTCATTTCTCTCCACATTATAAAGCAATGCTGCATATTCAATAATCTCCTTTGAACAACTGACATTGAGATGTGTCTGCTACTTCTGCTCTATAAAGCCTTCATAACAGCTCTAATATGATTGTTAATTGTTGATTTCTGAGGCTGGTAACTCTAAATGAACTTGGTGTTGGTCTTGCCTTCCTGGGAAGGTCTTCATGAGAGCCAGTTTCATTATGGTGCTTAATGTGTTTTGCAAATATGCTTGACAATACTGTTCTTGCAAGAACTGTTTCAGAAAGGCTGATCTCCTTGTCTTTAAATAACAACTGACTATTATTCATTTACGTAATTACCTAATTCCATATGTATTATTTTATAGTTTTGGAATCTCCAGTATTGTTGTACAGTAGAATGTAGAAAATCAATCACTAAACAAAAACAAAAGAAATTAGCAAGTGATCCCAAACTTTTGAGCAGTAGTGTAAATAGACACTGCAATACACCAAGACCATCTGGTCATGAATGTTAAGTTATCTTGCCTTTGAACACCTACAGTAAACTTCATCTACACAACCTTGTACAAACTTTTAGGTCCACTAAAAGCAATGTGTTGTGATTGGCTGAAATAGGCAGAGATGATGTCATCTTCAAGAGCATACTGCAGGAGTTAATATAAGGAGGCAGTCATTCAACAATGACAAAAATCAGGATTTTTTTTCATTGTTTTCCCCTTTTCCCCCCCTGATTTTTATAGATGCTTAAAAACAAAACTGTGAAATGTGTTATGGGTCATGTGGAGGTAAAGGAGGTTGCCAGGATGAGGAGGAAGCACGGAAGAAAATGTTACAGTACATGAGGCATATGGTGTATATTTTATCTCTCAGAAAGATCTTTCATTTTTCTTCTCTATAAAAAAGCCTTTAGAGATTTTGAAATGGAACACTAAGCTAAGAAGCTGTAACAAACTACAAAGAATGCTTCAGGAACTTGTCATGTACTTTAGTACTTCAGGGACTTACAATTATATTCATCATTTCATTTTAATTTCAACTATTTTTTAAATTCTATTTAGTAATTACAATTCCAAGAAAATGCAAAGCAAATTACCCCTTATAATTAAAGCACATCACTCTGTAATATTGCATGGTGTGAATTACACAATTAACCACATACTGTGAAAATAAATGCTACCCTTATTAAAAGAAAGATTATTTAAGTGTGCTATTAGTATATTTCTTTAAAAAAACAACAACAGTGTGCTTTGAGTTTACCTTTTATGTACTTATTAGAGATATACAAAACAAATGTATATTTAAGTATACATGGCTTGACCTGACAAATATACAGAAACAAGTAATGTTGTTTCGTCATATCCTTAAGAGAAGTATTATTATATATACTTGCTTTATGCATAAAGTTCAAGAAAACGTGACACCTGACTTTCTTACAAATAACGCACATTTCATTCAAAATATAATAAACATAGACCAATAATTTGCACTCTTTTCATTTATTTAATTGTGTGAAATGGTTAATATAAATAGGTAATAAAAAATGATTATGATGTGGAAGTGAATTGGTTTAGTCTTGACTTCTGGTCGTGAGTGACAGCGTTGCGGGATGGGAAATCTGTTGATTGTCGAATCATCAATTACAAAGTAAACACAGCGATGGAGAGAAAAAGGCCAAAGCTGTCAGAAAAGGTGCCCAACTTAGGAAAAAAAGAAAAGAAGATGAGGAGAAACGGGCAAAAGATAAAGGTATGCAACAATGTTCTCTCTGTATGATT
>JAQMYL010000036.1:5709562-5723985 GCA_030014365.1 Clarias pachynema
CAGGTGCTCCAGCTTGGTGGTGAGTGTGGAGGGAATTATGGTATTAAATGCTGAGCTGTAGTCGATGAAGAGCATTTAACATAATTCCCTTTCCTAGTGTCCTAGTGAGTGTGAGAGAGAGAGTCCTTGACATTAAAAGTGACACTTGATACTTTTCTTAGACAGCATTAGGCAAGGGGAAAACTAAATCTATTTTTGCCTATTATATTGTGTCTGCCCCACTGTTGTTACATTCTTAAATGACACAGACGTGACTTTGACATATAAGTGTATAAGTGTATTAACCTTATACTTTGACACCTTTTTTAAATAGATCTTTTACAGGAAAGAAGTTGCTACATACTAAAGTTATCCATCAATGAAATAAACTTGAACGCTAAAAAGTTATCTAAATATCTGCCTCATTGTCAAACAAACAAACAAAATAACCAACATAAAAAGCTGAAGAGAAAAAGATACAATATAGACAAAAAATGATCTCGTTTTCCTGTCAGTCTAGCAAATCATAGTGACACATGCCAATCATGGGTGTCTGCAAACTTACATGGATAGCACCTTTCTCTTACCCAGTAATGGTGCATGAACATCAGTTTAAAAAAGCAAGGTAAGATATTTTCACATATCTCAGCAGAAGCATGTGATACTGTAGATAGAATTTTTATTGTCTGTTGGCTTTCATTTGTATATAAAAGCATTTTTTCCTTGTCAAAATGTGATGTTTTTAAATAAATATTCAATGAACATAAAGATATATTTTACATTAGATAAAAGTTACAGCAAATGTTTGTTTAGTCATTGAACATAGTTTAAAAAAGAAGAAGAAAAAGAAGAAAGAAAACGGTATCGGCCAAGAAAATTGCAATGTGTGTGTGTGCGTGTGTTATACTGCACTTTCATGAAACACGGCTCCGTTAGGAATCTACAGTTGGCATTGTGTTTGCACTGAGAAGTGATCTATAAAGCAGGAGCACAAACACAATTTTGGAACAAATTGAGTTTGAAAATACCACTGCACTGGGAAATTTAGATGTCACACCCCCTGTTGAGCTTTTCCATTTAAATCAGCTCAGGGGCATTCTTTACTGACAATCAATTGAATTCCATTTTATTTTTTTATAGTTCTTATAGCACAAAATGTGAGAAGAAACATGTTGATGGAATTTGCTGAGTTTCATTCTTGTTTTGTTAAAATGGATCATGTGAAAGTCAATAAAGACTCTGCTACAACCATACCCTGTGTCTCACAGGTTCTTTAGATGTGCACATACTCAAAATGAGTCTAGACAAACATTTGTCAATAGTTCAACTGTGAAAATATTACGGTTTTAGCTTAAGTTGTTTCAAGTCCATATTGCTCAACTGGTTTTACGGAACATTTCCTGCACACTGACCGTGAAGTTCATCTAAAATGTGAGTACAATGTAAGTATTTGGGGTCAAATTCTGCAACCCTTGTTCCGTGCACAAATGCATTCCAGAGTTCCAAAGTTAAGACTAGTATGAAGCTTCTGCAGTCCCTCTGAACTAAATTGAGTTGGTGTCTTTCAAACTTACAGTGTATTTACTGCAAATGTAACTAATTCCCTGAAAACAGCTTCATCCATTCAGTGGTTACAAACTTTATGATCATTGTGCAGAGCAGGAAAATGCATAGTGACCAAAGACAGTTAGAATGTACTTTCTGTACAGTATATGCACCTCAATTTTAATTCAAGACAGACTTGAAAAAAAAAAGTACAACAAAATGATCCCTTAAATGCAGAGGCAGTCATAGATCATATCACAAGTTCTTAAATGTATTCTGTAAATGTGCTGATTTGCTTATATTTGTTATTCCAAGCATGTTATTACAATTATTACATTTACAGTTATTGCAATTGCTTCAATCTCCTTTGTTCTTATACAATGTGATGATGATTTCATGTCCCCCTGCTCCTGGCGTGGCAGGGTATGTAGGTGTCCAAGGACTATTCCAAGGTCTTGATGACTTCTGCTGGGATTACAGTACATCTAGCTCTAGTGCTTTTCCTGTGGTGAGTAGGTTGTCTATGGCCTTGCTATGCTCCTCCAGGCTTGGCATTTCATCTAGCTCCATCATGACAGACAAGCCCTCCACAGATTCCAGTGTGGCATCTGAGGTGGTGATCTCCTTGCCATACAAGTCTAAGGAATACTCTACCCACCTCTCTGCTTGTTTGTACTAGTCTGTGATGGTTTCGTCACTAGGTGTCTAATGTCCTTGTGTGTGATGTAATCATAGACACCCCTGATGTTACCTGTGTCAGATGGCAACTTAATTCGCTCACAGAGTTGTACCCACTAGTCTCTTGGCTATGTGTTGCACTTTACCCCTAACTGCTCTAAACACTTGCAGTGTTGATTGTGTTGTCTACCACTTGTGTTCCAAAAATGCTGCATGCTTTTCTTCAAATACTGTATGATGTTGATTTTAGTGCCATTTGCCTCAAACAAGTCCTGAGTCTTCCTGCCAAAGACAGAGCCCCATTTCCTGCCAAAGACGAGAATAATGTGCCATGGATCGTGTCCCTGAGATGATCAACATCTTTGCTTTGCATCTCCCCCAAGGGCTTTGCTTGCAGGATGTCATACAGCTCTTGACAAGCATCTTTGCCTTTCATGGATCCTTTGCAATGCTGGTGTTTATGTGTGGTCTCCATGGCAGTTTGGCCCAATAAAGTTTCTTGTGCTGACCAGTGAGTTATCTGCATCACATCTCCATGCTTTAACAGAAAAGTGTGATGAGAAAGCTTTTTGTTCTACGGCGTCCCATCAGTTTAAACTGTTGCTATTATTTGGAGGAGGTATGTTGTCACTATACTTGTGTGGTTTTAAGTGGAAGAATGCATTAGTAATGCATGACTTGTGTAGTATGCATAGCTTGAGTAGTAGTGGCCTACTCTTGCTCATGTTATCAATTCCAAATCATCTCAGGCATCTTGGATCAGCAGCTACTCATGCTTTGAAGTCACAAAAGCATGGCTTTTTTCCCATAAAGACCTGGTGTCAGCATGACAGGTTGCTTTTTCAGTCTCAGCAGGTCCATTGATGAACCCGTGATCATCATCCTTGCATTCCAGTATCCTGTTTTCAGTGCTGGCTTATGTTTCTTGTGTTTCTTTTGTTGCTGTTTTTTGTTGGGTTTTTGGGATTTACAGTACACTTGTCAGGCTTTTCACAGTCCTAAGTCCGACACCTCCAGTCGTATTAACAAGGGGCCAGTTTAAATAGGCGATAACTATCTGATGAGTTGTGATGTCCACTTCCACTGTCAGAAGTGATCATAGGCTCCTTACTCTAGGCTATAGTATTGTTACTATAACCAGTAACTGTGATATTTCCTGTTCTATCGCAGGCTTGGGCAAGGGTGATATGCAAGATAAGATCCATGCAGCAGATTGCCTTTTCCTCATCACCGATGTAATCCAAAGAAAGGGCAAGACTCTGTGCAACATGGCACGGTTGCCATTGCAAGAGATGCCAGAATCCTGTTGAAGTCAGCTCCAAACTGCTTTAGATTTCAGCTCCAAATTTCTCCTCACGGTTTTCTTCGGACGTGTTGATGCATTGGATGTTTGGAATCAGGATTTTCCTTCCCTAGCTTCCAGCCCGGGTTGACGAGCACCATTTGCCTGAATTAGAGCATGTGAAGGAACAGTGAGATTGTCCTTATACTCATTGCCCACTCCCATCTTAACAGCCATAGGAACCGGATTAGCACTTTAGTGGTAATTGATCTTTAAAACAAGGAAGGAAATACCATGTCAAATTTTTACACACACCTTCTTATTCTATGGTCTTTCCTGATTTTTATATGTCGTTGTACAGTGTAAAACAATGCAGAAGATATCCAAAATATGCAATAATCTCATTTAAAAGGTTGACAATGAAATGTGACTCTTACCTGTGTATGTGCTCTGTAAAGCCTTCATAACGACTCTAATCTGGAGGTGCTGTTCATCAATTGGTGCTTTTTGAGGCTGTTAACTCCCAATTAACTTCTCCTCTGCAGCAGAGGTACGTTTTGGTCTTGCTCTCCTGGGATGGTCTCCATGAGAGTCAGTTTTATCATGGTGCTTGACAGGTTTTGCAAATGCACTTGACAATCCTGTTCTTGCAAGAAATGTTTCAGAACATCCTGTAAAGACACTTTTATGCTTTAAATGAGGAGCTTCTCTTTGCTGCTGTAATGCTTGCTATATTCTCTGGATGATAAACGGTTAATGATGACCACATTTGCTGAAATTATAATTTTTTTTAAAGATATAGCATAGACTCATACAACTCATTTATTTATGGTCATACTGCTGATTATCACCCAGTTTCCTTTATCACCCTCAGTTCCAGCTGATAAATTAATAAAGCTATACACTTGTCACAGTCGGGCCAGGCTCCAAACTCAGTCAGACACCATGCCCTTTATCTCTGGAGTACTAATAACCATCACCTGTCACCAATCAGCAGCAGAACATAAAAACCACACACCTCGCTTCAGTCAGTGTCTGGGCTCGTATCTACGAAAGTGGACGAAATTCCTTGTGAATGCGTAAGAAGACAATACTTACCTAACTACTTACCCGTGCTCTTGTTTCCAGAATTAATCCAGTTGAATTTTCCGAGTGGTTATCTCCGTCCCTCCGTGGTGTGTGGTTGTTGTCGTCTCCAGGTGTTGTCAGTTTGAACTTCTCGACGCCTCTTGTCCCCGCAAAATGGAGAAAGTAAACAGACTGTTAATCCTTGCTCTCCACTTGGTTACCGGTATTTAAAATCTAACACTTACCTGCTTCAGAACTTCATCTCTTACCCTGCCGTGATTTACCCCACTGTAAAATAAACTTACAGTACTCATCTTTATACTTATCATCTTGTGGAGTTTGTCTTTGTTACAACACTAATGTTTACACCCAGTTTTTTTTTCACTCTTAAAAGCCACTTTGCAACAATGTCCCCAAATAAAATAGAATTAAATTGAATGATGTCTCATGAGATGTGTTAAGACTTAAAAATAAAACTGTAGTATTTTGTTAAAAATTTATACAGTACTTTTTTTGTAGTAATGGTCAATGTCTTTAGAGGATAAAATTAATGAATACCACACACACACACACACACACACACACATACACAATGTGTCATATCAGAATGTAAAAATCTGTGTGATTTTGAGCACAAGAGGATGATGAATAGAATGATGGATTAGCCAGTGCAGATAGACAGAGATAGAAGGGGAAAAGGAAAATACAGAGAAAGAGAGAGATTCTGAGAGAGAAGAGGCTCAATTTTCCAATTTCTTTTTCTTTCCAGCCCCTCAGCATCCTTCTGGCTACTGGCGTTACTGCAGAGAGTAACGCGACTGAGAGTCGCTCTCTCTCTCTCTCTCTCTCTCTCACACACACGCCAATAGAGAGAGAGAGTACGTTTTACCCCCTCCCCCCAGGACCTGGCTCCAGGACCCTATATTTATCTTAAAATCTCTCTTTCTCTTTCTCTCTCCTTACCTGTGAATCTCTTGTGGAGTTTTGCACTGACCTACATTCAGGGCCAGCGTACAGAATTAGGAGTGAAAGTGCAGTGGGACACACACACATGCAGTGTATTATCAGAAATGCTTGGTGTACTTCACAAAATATAAGAAATGTACTCAGCTCTGCAGTAAATGACGGTTTAAACTACGCATCTTGTCTAATCATTTGTCAAAAGACCCAGAACAAGATCAGCACCAGGATAGAACAATAAAAATAAAAAAACAGGACATATCCAAACCAAGGGCTATAAAGGACCTAGAATACACACAATCAAAATTCATAAATTCTGTTCTGACTCAACTTAACCTTTAGCAAAATTCTATACACCTACAACACTAGAGATGTAATACTCAGCATGAAATGAAACTGTGGTATAACCAAATATATATCTAGAAAGATTGCCAGTAGAAGTTTCATGTTGGCAAGCATTTTTACAGGATTTATTTATCTTTAGTAGGATATAACTAATCTTTAGTAGTCCAGTTCTAGCTTAGATACTGTAGATAGATAGATAGATAGATAGATAGATAGATAGGAAGGATGCATTGGGCTGTTTAAGTATATGTGGCACTCCATGCCACAAATGTTCTAATAACTGTTATTTACACTAGCTGTTCATCACAGTATGGGTGAAAGAAGGTCAGTACAGTCTGCCATACTGTCCAGAGAACAGCTACATGCCAAAATCCACATTCAAAATCAGTAAAAGATGGACTTTTAGAAAGAAAGCATGTGGTAATATTATGTCATCGTAATCAAAACTTTAACAACTGCTTAACAATTGCTTTTACAAATTAATTTTGTAAGTCATTCCACAATTGCCTCTGTAGTTTTTATACGTATATGCCTAATACAAATCTAACTATCTTCTAAGACAAGCCTGAATCCAAAATCCCTCTGTAACCCCTAGTCAAGGGCACTACCTGACTACTAGTACACTTGCTTGCCAACGCTATTTGGGATGTAATTCTGGATGTTAATGTAGCCGATAGTCTAAAGCAGATTAAGTGGATACATAAAGAGAAACATATGAGATTAACAAGATTGTTTTTTTTTGTTGTTTGTTTGTCCCCCCTCACCTTCTGGCTACATACTACCAGTAAGAATTTAAAATCACATTCACTCCTGTAAGTACACTAACTGTCGGTTGCTAACCTTTTGTCGCCAGCTCCACCAGTCACAGATTCTGTAAGTAGTTCACCAACGGAAGAATATGTGCTGTAATATAAGCCTTTCTAGGGGCAATAAATAGGGGAAAGATCCAATAGCTGGCACTATAATACCACCCAAAACAGCCCCCTGTGCCATGACACATGACTCTCTAACGCAGAATGGAAGGGAATAGCTAATTAGCATAGAGAGTCAAAAATTTGCTTTTATAGGGATTTCCACACTGTACTTTTATTCTGACAAAATAAAACATCATCCAGAATAAAAAGGCATCATTTGGCATTACAAATGACAGTATATTCATATTACTAAGCTTTTGATTGTTACAAAAGCTTAGTAATATGAAAATATTGAAAATGAAAATAAAATACATTGTATAGAGCTGAATCCAAACAAAATACATTGTTATTGGCCATCGGGCAAATTATAATTTTAAACATCGGTATCCGTATCGACCCAATATATCGCAATTGGTGCATCCATAAAAATTAACATAAAAATTTAAAGGAGATCACAGTTAAAAGATATGAAAACAAAGTTGTATTATAGCTCTATTCATAAAAACATAATCTTCTGGATTAGGCCACACTTATTTGGGGTTTTTCTACTTACTATTCATAAAAAGGGCTTTGGACTGCATTGATGCAAACAACTTCTCCATTATGCCTTGTGACTGCAATCACTTGAATAGTTTTAGGACTGAGATTGCCATGAACAGTTTTGTACTCAAGTCTCTTGTGCCAATCAGTGAACAGTTGGTAATTTCAACAGAATGGACTTTATTTTAACTGAAACACATCCTGTTATACAATTGCACTTTCCTCCTTAATGCATAAAATTTATTCATGGTTGTGCTACCTGATACTGTATCTCCCAAACAAGGACAAGTTCCCTATTGAGTCTGGTTTCTCCTGAGGTTTCTAGAAGGAAAAGGTATAGAAAGAAGTCTCAAAACTCTCTTCTAGTAGAATAGAAAAAAATTTAAGCTTGAAATTACAAAATATTTCCCTTTACACGTGATACAATATGCTTATATGTTAAGAAATCATCATTCTGTATGTAAAACTGACTCATGATTTATCATATTTTGTTTTAAAGTGAACATCTTATCATTCTTTATTTATTTATTATTATTATTATTTTTTTTTTAAAGGAGTAATTTGAGAAAGAATAATGGATGGGGAGCCCATGGTGTAAAAATCAAAAGCCAAATGATGCCTTTTTATTCTTGCAGTAAATTAAATGTGAATATGTCTACAGAAGTAGAGTGCTACAGTGCTACTCTAATAAACCTACAAACCTTTTTCCTTCTTCATGAGCAATGTAGGAAACAATTGGTGTTTCCTACATGGGAGGGGGGAAGAGGGGGAAAAGGTTTTAGATGAGACTAGAGCCACTTGTATCAACCATGCAAGGATGGTATGATAGAGCAGCTAAATCTGCCATGCTTATAGCATTGTGAGTTGTCAGACTTATCAATCAAACCAGCATGTAAGTTCTGAGGATTGTTTGTTTAAAGAGTAAACCATTTTAATAATAAAAATAAATAAATAAATAAATAAATAAATAAATAAATAAATAATAATAATAATAATAATAATAATAATAATAATAATAATAATAATTTAATTATTATTAAAATGGCCCTGGAGGCTTTCTTTTGTTTACTCTTTAAACAAACAATTCTTCAGGACTTATATCATTCAAATATTATTATTATTATTATTATTATTATTATTATTATTATTATTATTATTATCATTATTATTTGTAGTAGTAGTAGTAGTGGTAGTATTAGTATCATTATTATTATAGGGATAATAATATTTGAATGATATATTAAATTATTATTATTATTATTATTATTATTATTATTATTATTATTATTTCTGCTATGAAGCCTAGCAGGTACCCTGCACATAAGAAAATGGGAGGATTTAAACTACTGAAAGGAAACTGCAACTGTTGTCATGGTCACCACTAATGCCCTCATGAAATCTGAAATCCAATATGGGCAGGCAACACTACGTTTCGAAATATTTGGAGTCCAGTCAAAGCATCAATCTGTTGTACACCATCCCCCAAAAGGAAATCTGATTGAGTCAAGGAACCCTTGTGCTGATGTATCTTGTACTCTTGGCTTGTATGGGTCATGAGGCATGAAGCCAGCCAAACACACTAGATATTCTTGTTTATGGATGCAGCTGTTTGAAGCTGATGGAAACACAAATGAAGGAAAAGTGTTTGGGAGAAGAACAATAACTAACATTGAAGGCCACCGTGTGCTAAAATACACTCTTGCTGCTTAAGCCACTAATGGAACCATAAAATGCACAGTGCTTTATAACATTCCTGGATGACCTATAAGAAAAGGTTGTCCCATTTGTGTAAAGATGGCACATGAGGTATAATATGCAAACATTTGCAAATACTTGCAGTAGTATTACTCCCATATACAGTAGTTACAAAATGGTTTATCTAAGCCAAGTATGGTATCAAATTCTTGTAACTTATAGATTATTTTTTTTAACATAAGCAGATGTATCTCCTGTATGCAACGTTTTCAATGCCAAGATTTATCCTTAGTGAATTGCTAGGGATGGATCAGGCAGGCCAGGGTTTGTCCCAGGTGCTTTGCTTCCAAGTATATGAGGTAAGTTCGATATTTCTACATGAATAAAAGATCACAGCAAGACATTTATTTCCAAAGTAAATAGGAACTACATGCAACTCCTAGAGAAATTGTGAAGTGGAGCTTACAGATGCATGGTTTTCCTTGGCAAAACAATAAAATAGCTTATTCCTAGGCTATGTGGGCTTTAATATCTGTCCATACAGACAGGCTATGACTGTATGATTGTTCAGTGTGTGAGAGTGAAGTGGTTCAACCTGGTTGCTTTACATTGGTGCACCTGCATGCCTCTCACAGTGTGAAACACCAAGCTAAAATTACAGCTTAACTTTCCTACTCACTTATACAAGTAATCTCTACAATAATTTGGATACTTCTGTCTTGGGAAGTGCCTGTCCTAGAGCTTAGCTGTTTTGAGAGGAGGGATGTGGCTTTAAATGTGCTTCCTGAGAAGTTTGGTCTCTAAAAACTATAGCCAAAGCAATAATTAGAAAGAAAAAGTGTCAAACCAGCCAAAGCATAAACTCTGTGTTCCCTTTCAAAAGCTACACTCGATGCTGCGTGAAAACGCTATGGGAACGTCTCTTTGTTCCCCGGTTGTGAAGCACGTGTGTGTCAAACACGCCAAAAACTTTGGCTTATATAACCTCGGTCATCCGATGAGGTGCACCTGCAGGTTATAAATAGGACTGAACCGGAAACATCCTCAGGTCTTTTTGTCTTCAGGATTCGCATTGTGTGTGTGCGTGTGTGCAAGCATTTTTTCAGCGAAATAGAAAGTTATTACTCACCATAGACATGGCAGAGTTTAACAGGAAATATGTGCATCCGTGTGAGAGAAATCTCGCGGAGGGCGATCTCCATACTTATTGTTTTGAGTGTTTGGGGGAAAAGCACGCTGTCCTCGGGCTTGAGGGAGGATGTGAGCATTGTGATCTCCTCCCTATTAGTCCTTCGCGCTCGGCTCATCTTCTTTAAAACGAAACTGCGAGCCGCAGCGCATTCCTTGGGTTCGCGTGCTGATCTGGCAGAAGCGCAGGAGACGGAATCCTCCCTTTCTCTTGCTCTCTCGCCGGATCATGAGGCATTACCGTACACTTCTCAAGCGCGCTCCGGCGCTTCTTGTGAAGCAGCGGAAGAAAATTCCTCTCTCGCTTACGTGGACATGGAAACTATCGCTTCAGAGCGCTCCTCTAGCAATGAGTGGGCGTATCAGGAGTTATTAGAGGTGGTAACACGCGCGGTTGAGCGTTTACACCTCGAATGGCCACGGGAGCAGGAGTCCCCCAAGCGCTCGAAATTAGACGACAAGTTTCTGTCAGGTGGCCGTAGGGAGGAGCCTGACTAGCGCTCTCTCCCCTTTTTTGGTGATCTCCATGACGAGTTAACCCGTTCATTGAAGATGCCATATTCTTCTCGTGTTTTTGTGCCATCGACATCGATTTATTCTAATGTCGTGGATGCAAAGGCACAGGGTTACATGACGATGCCCCAGATTGAAGAGACGCTTGCGGGCTATCTCTCTCCTGGAACGGCATCCTCCCTGGAAAAGCCCACACTCCCCACCAAGCCGTGTAGACTGACATCTTCGCTCGTGGGAAAAGCTTTTCAGGCAGCAGGTCAAGCTGGTTCTGCTCTGCACACCATGGCTATCTTACAGGCATACCAGGCTGACTTGTTAAATGACCTGAGCACCTTGTCTTAATCTTACGGGCATCAAGGACAGGGATCATGCTTTCCTCCTTGATGCCCCTATCCCGCCTTCTGGCCTGTTTGGTGACGCCGTCAGGTCCGTCATGAATAAGTTTCGGGAGGCGAAACTTCATGAAGAAGCCTTCGTTAGGTTTCCTCCCCGCCATGCTCAACAGTCGGGACCATCGGCCACCCAGTCCCGACCAGATCTGGCTTCCCCGAGGCGTGAAACTCATAGAGACTGGGGTGAAGCTCGCCGCGCTTCATAATCCGCCGCGAGGAGATCGGATCTGAGGACCATTATCTCAGAGAAGAGAAAATCCTCAGGACCGTAAGGGTGTCTCCCTCGGGGAGGGGTGCATAGAATTCCGTCACGGAATTAATCTCCTTCCCGGCACCCTCAGGAGGCCGGTGTTCAATTCCCACCACCATTGGTGTTTCGGGAGACAGCGGTCTCCGGCAAAGTGTTAGGTGTTCGGTTCCCTCCTGCCATGTTTCAGGACACCGAACACCTAACAGCCAGCACCCCACTCCCCCCCTCCCTCCCCGCCAAGCTGAGCAACAAAGGTTCTGCCCCTTCGGAGAAACTGGCAGCATGGAAGCTACTGCCAGGCATGTCTCCCTGGCTACAGGATTCAATTCACTGATCGTCCTCTGTGTTTCAACGGCATGGTTTCCACTTCCGTGAAACCGGAATGAGCACCTCTATTAATTCAGGAATCACAGACTTTGCTGGTGGAAGGGGCCATAGCACATGTTCCCCTCCAAGACAGAGAGTCAGGCTATTACAGTAGCCCCGCACATTTTTACAAAGTGTATGGATGTACCCTGGTCTCTTTACGACTCCAAGGCATCCGTAACTTGAATGACATAGACGACTGTTTTTCGACCCAGTCTCAGGAGCTAGCGCTTCGGCATCGAGATGTCGTCCTAGCTCACCTCGATTTTCTTTAGGATGGAGACTCAATGCCATGGAAAGCGTTCTCTTTCCTACGCAAAGTATGACATATTTGAGCGTCATGTGGGATCCGACCGCAATGGGGCACAGCTGTCTCCTGCGCGTGTCGAATCCATTCTAAACACCCTAAAGAAGTTCAAGCTAGGCCAGGAGGTAACTTTTCACCACTCTCAGAGTAGTTTCAGTGGTGGCTAAGAGCCAGGGGATTTTCATCCCCAGGCCAATCCCCAGAGGCAATGAGGGTTACGCGCCGAGAGCTTCGTAGCCTTTCTATGTGGTTCAGACCCTCGTCCTTGACTCTGGGTCCCACTCTAGGTCCGTGTTGTCGTCGCAAGCTGCTAACGACAGACGTTTCCCTCACGGGCGGGGGTGCGGCCTTAGATGGCTGTCCAGCCCAAGGGATCTGGAGAGGTCATCTTCTCGTGCGGCACATCAATTGCCTCGAAATGATGACTCTATTTCTGGTCATGAAATACTCACTCCAGCAGTCAAGAGGCTAACATTTCCTAGCGCGGATGGACAACACTACGGTAGTCTTGTAAATAATCGCCTGGGCAGACTACACTCGAGCAGCTAGGAAAGCTAGTGCACCAGGTTCTGCTTTGGGGACAGGACAAATTCTTGTCCCTCAGGATCATCTAAATTCCAGAACATAGTAAAACATGTAGATCCAGTCCACTGCCGAATCGTTTCAGTGCTGGAGTTTCTAAAATAAAATTGACCTCGGGCTTATGCCCTAGTACACTCAGAATGTACGTAGCCGCTATTTCGGCCTACGTCCTGACTGAGGTGTTCCCTTGCAGCAAGTGTGTCATGCGGCAGGTTGTCCTTTCCGCACACATTTGTCAGATTTTATAGTTGGATGTCCATGCAACTCCAGGCTCGCGGGTCCTCGAGTCAGCATCACAGAATTATGTCTAAGACTCCTTGGGGCACTGTGCGCACACTACACAACCCTGGGGGTCCAGACACTTGCAGTGCGGCGGTGTTGGGATTCTCGTTCCCATAGCATTTTCACGCAGCATCGAGTGTAGCTTTTGAAAGGGAACGTCTCGGGTTACTTTGCAGTAACCCTGTTCCCTGAAAAAGCGGGAACGAGATGTTGTGCTCCAATGCCGCACTGCGGACGTGACTGGACATCCTTTCAGACAAAATTGACCTGAGGATGTTTCCGGTTCAGTCCTATTTATAACCTGCAGGTGCACCTCATCGGTTTTGTAAGTTTTTGTGGGGGTGTACAAAAATTAGCAACATGTGGTAAGAGTGAAACAAAGTAATTTTTTGGAATGACTCTCTACTCCCTAGAAGGCAGCAAATGTTCCTATGGAGCATTTTCGAGCAAGGTTTGAATACGTAATTATTTTTTATCAACATAATAATTTTTAAAGTATTAGAGATTATTAAGCCCTTTGCAATGATGTGATTCATAAATGTTCATATTTAGTCAGAAATGTGAAGATGAATGACAAGTGATAATTGTTATACATTCATAACAATATGACTGTTTGTCTTCAGCTCAATATTATTTTAGTAGCACTGTCTCATAAGAAGACAATCTACAATCTTTGGCTCATTACCAAAGTCATTACGAGTCACAACTGACTAGTGACTGCAGTCACTCAATAGTTCCGGATTGAAATTCAATTCAATTGAATTCAATTTTCAATTTTCAATTAAATGTTATTTATATATAGCGCTTTTAACAATGGTCATTGTTTCAATGCAGCTTCACAAAAGTAAAAGAAAATTATGGAAATGTGTAAAATGTGCAAGTAAAAATGTGTATAGATCATAATGATCTGATGAGCAAGCCGGGGGTGACGGTGGCAAGGAAAAACTCCCTGAGGTAGCAATAGGAAGAAACTTTGAGAGGAACCAGATTCAACAGGGAACCCATCCTCATTTGGGTGATAACGGATAGCAAGGATTTTATGCTGACATACTGTATGTTAGGCAGCTGGAAGTTCAATATAACAGAAGATGTCTAAGTTAACATGGAGTCCAGTTCAGTTCGGCAGCAGGATGGCACCAGGATGAGTCATCCTGGCAGATTGCTGGGAGATCGGGAGCAGCATTTGTAGCTCCAAACCATCATGAAGTAGAATCCAGCTGGAGGTGGTCCTTCTCTGGATGCCTCAGGATCCTTGCAGGGTTGGCCTCTGTTTACTGGAGCTGGCACAATCTCCAGGTGCCTCAGGATGGGTAGAAAAACAAAGAACAGGTGAAAATGAATTAGTTGCCGTTCATTATATTAGCAGCACTAGATGACAGTGTGCATTTACATGTACTGGAGTATGAGGTTATGGGATGAATTATGTGTGGCAGGCTTCATGACAGGAATTATGACAGGCTAAGGAGATGTGTCTTGAGTCTGCTTTTCAACTGGGATACTGTGTCTGAGCTCCGAACAGTGTAAGGAAGGCTATTCT
>JAQMYL010000036.1:5724144-5753738 GCA_030014365.1 Clarias pachynema
TGACTGTAGATCAATCCCTGCTATCTGTGATTACCCAAATGAGGATGGGTTCCCTGTTGGGTCTGGTTCCTCTCAATATTACTTCCTATTGTCATCTCAGGGAATTTTTCCTTGCCATCACCGCCCTCAGCTTGCTCATGGGACAATCTGATAATGATAATTTATACATATTTTCTCAAACATTTCAAACCCATTTCCCTATTTATTTATTTTTTAGAGCTGTAGAGCTGCTTTGTGACAATAACCAATGTTATAATCACAACATAAATGAAACTTAATTGAATTGACCTACACAGCTGGAACTCAACACTTTTTAATTCTCGTAGTAGGAGAAGAAAATATTGTATTGGAAATTCTATTCAAGCCTGTTTTTTTTATTTTTATTTTTTACCCCAGCCCCAGTTCAAGTTCCAGTCAAAGTACAGGTGATGAGAATGGACTTCAAACTCAGGGGGACTTTATACTAAGACAATGCAAATTATGAGCATTGTGCAGGATTTGGATGACATACGATATCTAAACATATTAGAGTTTAGTAATGTTGCCAGAGGATGTCTATAGTCATGATTATAATTAAATGTTCTGTAAAAAATTTAAGTCGTTACACAGTGACAGGATTATTGGTGATATTAACGTACACATTTTTGTTAAAAAATACATACTTCATAAACTCACTAGCCACTTTATTAAGTACACCTGTTCAATAGGCTTGGACAAGAAAGGGGGCTACTTTGTAGGACAACTTTCACACAAACACACACACACGAGCACACATGCCAACACACCAATTTGCCTACAGAGACTCTCACTCTCACAACTGCGCATGCACACACACACAGACACACAAAGACACATGGACACATACCAGTTTGCCGACAGTAACTCTCACTCAAACAAGCGCACATGCACACACACATACAAACACAAAATTAAAAAAATGCTTTATGCACGCACATGTGGTCACAGTGTTATAGTAAACAGTATGCAGTATGTGCGCATGTATGTTGTTTATACAAGTGATGCACGCACACTGAAACTGAGCATAGGAGACAAATGCCCACAATACTGCTTATATTTTAAGCAGTAAAAGAGTTACAATTTATTTCAAATTTTTGCTTGTCTTGCAAAACACTCGCAGACCAAGGTACTTGCAATCCAAGGTTTTACTGTACCTAATCAGCTAATCGCATGGCAGTGACTTTTAGGCATCCAGACATGGAGATGATGATCTGCTGAGAATGGACATCAATATAGGGAAGAAAGGTGATTTTAAGTGACTTTACACATGGCATACCTGACCAGCGAGATGGGCTGGTCTGAGCAGCTCCAAAAGAGCTGTTCTACTGGGCTTTTTATGCACAACGATCTCTATAAAGCTTTTTATAAAGAATGGAATGAAAAAGAAAATATCCAGTGAGCAAAAGTATGTCCTCACTGGTTCAAGCTGATGGGCAACAGGCAACAGTCACCAGATCTCAAGATAATAGAGCACCTTTTGGATGTCATGGAATGGGAGATTTGCATCATGGATGTGCAGCCAGTTGTAAAAACAACTCTGTGAAGAATGGTGGATGATGGTGCATGGCAATTTCTGACACCCCAACAAACACACCCGACATGAAAAAAAAACAAAGGTGGGTCAGGACAATAGGGTCACCAGAAAATTTAACTGGAGGAGGAGCAGACTCCCTTACAAGACAAGAGGGGCGAGGGCTCTGTCAGAGGCAGGCAACGTCTCCAGCCAGAATGTTAATGTTCATAAGACCTGTCTGGAGGAAGTAGATGGTATCCAACACTGGCATTATATTACTAGCAGAATGCTGTTTCTTTTCACCTGCTGCATCTTTGTAGAACTCTTGCATTCTGTCACAGCATTAGAGATATTTTGATGCAGGTGTAGATACATCTTTATTACACCACACAGTATAAATTAAGACCAGAAACCAAAGTTATGTCATTGTGCATAAGATCAAGCATGTGACTTGTCTCACTGTTAACAAACTGTATGTCAATGTTCCCTGAGCTGGATGTGGGTAAAAACCTTAGCAGCTGTTTATACTCTAACTTTTTTAACTCCCAGACAGGAAGGTGTTAAAAAACATTGTTAAAGATGACCACATGCACCAACTTCTGGCAGTGTTACATATTCATACTTATATTATGAAAACTAGATGACTGTGGGTAGGAATAAGAAGTGCTACCAGCATTTCCAAACTGTGCTGATGTGGACATAATACCGTCATGGATAACTGCTGTGCGGTGTTTAGTTTCTGTCTGAGTGGATAGGGACACAATTAGCTAAGCCTCATGAAGTTCTCAGCCATCCAGGTCTTGATATCAGCCTGGCAGTCAGTCTAGGTGGGAGGAGGCAATCTGTGTGAGCCATCAGAATAGATAAGTGTATCATGGCAATTAGACTATGGAGCATGTCAGATGATATGGCCCTTGGGCAATAGCAGTGAGCTGAGGACTGAGCTTCGGGGAATACCACAGGAGAGATGATGATAACGAGTTCGACCTAAATCTACCAACAGATACAATTTGCTCTATGATCTGAGCCAAGAGAGTACAATAACAGTGAAACTGTCAGGGTTTTATGCCGGCACTGCTATTTTTATTATCAAAGCAGTGTTCACAACTAAACAAATTAATGCAATAAACAAGCAAATCCACAGGCATAGATGATGTGCTACCAATTTTAATTCATGGGAATGGCAAGAGGAGCTGAGTACAAGTATAATTTGGAGAAAATGCAAATACTTCCAATACAGTGTCCATAATGATCTTATTAACCAACAAGCCATAGACACAAGCAAGTTAAACTAATGCCCAAGATCTATTCTACTTTCTTCTTATGACTTCCTGACTCTATTGCCACTATATGCAGAATATTACTATGTATCTTGTAATATTGCTAATTATGCAAACCTTCAAATTTTCCTGCTGGTAGATAAATAATTAAATAGCGTTTAGGTAACGTATGTCATGTGTGTTTATTTATTTATTTATGTATTTATTTATTCATCCAAACTCAGTACCAGCTTTAGCCCATCCTTAAAAGACTAGATGAAAAAAAAGTTGTCAGTCCATCACATTATTTAACTCATTTTTTCTTTCTTTCACCTATCTATCTTCAGCACCAGCTTCCTCTTAGTCGGACACAGCGTGTGTATGGAGTCCTCTCAGTAATGCTGGTAATGCCAGTCCACCAAAGGACTTTTTATTAAGATTTTTTTCCATACTTTATCCATTTTGTTATATTGGGAGGTTTCTCGTCTACCATGTGGAAGGCCCGTGTTCGATTCCCAGCCACTGGATGCAGTGCCAGTCCCAAGCCAGATGAAATGGGAGGGTTGCATCAAAAGGGGCATCTGGCATAAAACCTGTGCCAAATTGTTGTGTGGATAAGTTCGTCCACTGTGACCCTTTAAGGGGAGCAGCTGAAAGACTAACAACAACAACAACATTATAATGTCCCTAAATCTAACATAGTCCCTGAGCATTTTGTTGTTTGGATGCGTGTTGTATGTGTGTGTGTGTGCGTGTGTTTGCATGTATTGACACTTGACTAAGCCTGATTACATACGGTTTGACACAGGACCTCTAAACAACTCTGCCTGGTGTGTCTGTTATGTGTGAGGCTGTTGAAGGTTGAGCGTGATGTGTGAGAAGTAATTTAGGTGAAAGTTTTAGGTGTGACAGCGAGGACGGGTTGACTTTGGTACAAATCTAAAAGCAGGAGCAGCAACACCCACACACATTATCAAAATTATCCCTCCACCTCCTCTTTTTTCTCTCTCCCATCCCACTGTTTCACTCTGCAGGGGGTGAAGGACACAGCCCAGAAGCCTGGATGACACAGCCAATTCGCTCACATTCTATCAGAGAAACACTCACGTACAGTATGTATTTAAACCCAAAGTGGGTGTGGCATTAACTTTTTTTTTTAATTGAGTGTATTTAAATTACATGTAAACATTGCAATTGCAATGTTCCTGCAAACACTGGGAAGCAAGCAAACAAATAATTGTATTTTTTATTTTTACTCAAAAGCTAGCCAAAACCAAGTACATGGTTTCAATCATCAAGTGTTCAGCTTCGGTGAGGCCAACTGCCGCCACAGATTCCTCTTTGTGGCATCAATCTGTGATGCACTGTTCTAATTCCTTTGTATTATACAGTAGCCAACAATAAATTTTTCAGCAAACTGTGCTATAGTAGCTGTCCGGTGCAATTGAAACAAATGGCTTTGCTGCCCATGCTTGTTGTTCACCTTGGATCAATTTAGTAAGGACTGACCTGCCATATTGCACATTCTCTGACTTTGGCTCTTTTTTTGTCCACAAAAGAAATTATACTGATCATGTATAGCCTTTAAACACATCATAAAAGCAACTTGCAATGAAAAATATGCTTTATTGAATCTAGCCAAAACTCTTTTTTTTTCTGTACATTTCTGCACTTTTTATATACAATGGTTTGACATGTTGTTGTTATTGTAAGTGGAAAAAAAGACAATGTCATTTAAACATTGAATTTCACTTTGTCTTAATACCTAGCACCATCTATAACATTATGCACAGAATTTTGAAGGTTCCCCTTGTGCCACCAAAACTGCTGTGTGTTGTGCTGTGGTATATGAGAAGATGCGCTGTGGTATCTGACACCAGGCCTCCTTGGATAAGTCTTGTTTGTCCAGAAACATCCTTTGTCTGCACAATCAGATTGAGATCTGGGGAATTTGGAAGCTGAATCAACTCTTTTCCTGCTAAGCCCCCTACACAACATGCTGTGATGCATTGGGTTTGCTGACATCTTTCTATCATGGCCAACTTTGATATCTGTAATATATTTCTGCTGCATTAGCTCATTATAAGTAATTATTATTTATTTATTTTTGCCAGTGCTGGAGCTTGAACCCAGACACTCCAAGCTGTAAGCTAGATTCTCAATTATTTGAGCCACCGCTGCCCCAGTTTGGGCTGAATTCCACCCACATTGTCATCACAGTAATAATCTTAGAAAAAATAGAATTTTCATCCTAATTTCTATTAGTGGTTAACTTGGGTATAAAACTTTTTTTTTTTTTTCCCCCCAAGCCTATCACAGTGTTGATATGGAAACATATGAAAATTTGTATTTAGATATTTTAAGTGAAATACTTCACTTCACATAAATATCATGACAGGCTCTTGGTGTCATGCTGAACTCTCCTTTAGAAAAGTCACTATATCTGATGAGAGTATATCTAGTCTGCTATTCAGCAAGAGAGTCTGCATTTTCATCTGAATATAAAGCCTGACAATGGGAAGGCAAACTATTAGCTAACTATATAATGTATACTGTAGGCTGAACTTATACTGACTGGGTATGTTGGCAGGCAACAACTATATAGCACAACATTTGTGAATTATTTTTAGCAGTGCTTTAAGGACAAGTTATCTCAATGTCATCCCTACACAAATTATGTCATAAGTTCAGCTCTAACTGGTTTAGCTGAAAATTTGTTCCACATTTGCACGTACACATTGCTTCTTCACAGCAAAATTCCCACACTTATCATGCTTACATATAAACCAGTTGGACTTTTGTGAACTCTGAAAGTGTTAAAACGGCATTGGGGATTTTCCTGTGTTAAATCTTGTCTAAAAGATCAGTTATTGTGTGCCCAGTAAAACTTGCAATATATTTCACAACCGTTATCAGATGACAGTTATTCTTTATAAATGTTGGCCTTTTGTTAGCAGTGCACCACAAGAATGTTATGTTTTCTTCCATTTTCATTATAAATTCCTTCATTTTGAAGGCTATCACTGATGTGGTATTGAAGTCCTTGCAAAAATCTAAATGGCAGCATCTCTTACAATAGGTTTGAGCAATGAGAATTTGAACTAAAATTTGAGCAATGTCCTAAAGAGCCATCTCTGACACATGAAGAACACCATGAATCTCACATACAAATTGGCTATGCACTGGCTGACTGTGTGTTTCAGTAAAAAAAAAAAAAAAAAACCTGTGACATTCTGGATAACTCCTGCTTTTGTGGCCATTGAAGCATAAATACATATTAGAATGGTAGTAACAAATGATCAATGAACGTAAATGTTCAGAATTAAACCAAGACATACTTTAGATTAATTGCTGTGTTTACACTTAACCATTATCAGCTTAGTCCTTATGTGCGAGAAATGTCAAGCAAGGCAATAATGTTGAAAAACATACTAAATTCCAGCCTAAAGATATAGGAAATTAAATAGTTATAACAAATTATGTTGTTTTAAAAGCACTGTGTGAAATAAAAAGAAAGCATTTACCATTCAGTACCCAATCAGTTACCTTACAGGCATTCTGTAAATAATGGTGCTGTCTCTGACCCTATAACACTGGACAAATCCAACACACCAAGATAATGACTTATTATTACTTTAAACTGATACTACATTGTTAGCTTAAGTATTGAAGTAAAACTTCATGTTTATTCATTGCATAAATTCACAAACAATCCTGCTAAGCTATGTTGTATAAAGGCCAGATTTGTTGTATTCAAACATTTATGTTACCACTAATATGTTCACAACTGTGTCCAAACTGAATTTTAAAACAAATTCACATTAACTCACAAGAACAACATACTTTTGTTTGTTTGTTTGGTTTTCTGTTACAGTGTTACACTATACAGTAAATGAAATGTATAATCTCAAATCGAATCCTCTGAAACATGTCAAGTTATCACAGACAGTAGTCAGTAATGCTGTCAGAAAATATTAACATTAAACAGAATGCAAAACAGATACATAGGCACATCATAATCACAGATGATGACATTTATTGGAAACCAATAAATAAACAGGATAAGGAAATCAACATGACCCAAAATATTGACCTTCATAGAAATTATCAATTGTGAGCTCAGATAAAAAGTGAAGTTGAGGCTTTTTATAGAAAAACAAACAAGGATAGGTGAGGTCAATCAGGAGAAATGAACTGAGGTGTACTCTGGGAACTAATGTTAATATAAAAGTTAACAACCAAAGTACAAAACAGAGTCCATGGGTGCAAAGCACCCTCCAGGTGTTATCCCTGACAAAAATAAAGTAAAAGGTGAAATGTAGAGTAACTCTCTGGATTTGCATGGCCAAATGTGCCATCACAATGTTGTAATGTTTCTGATGTACCACAGATATTTCAGCATGCCACAGTTTTACCTCAACAGTTCTGTGCTGCTTTATAATGCATGCAGGGTCACAGGGTACCTGGAGCCTATACAAGAGACTTAGGGCACAAATAGGTTCACCCTGGATGTACACCACATAAACACTCCCTGACCCTGAAGGTGCAATGCGACAGTGCTAACCACTAAGCCACTGTCCCACCCTTATTTATTTATTTACGCAGTTAGTTAGTTAGTTATTTAAAAAAAATGGGTTAGAACTTAAGTCAACAGAGTAACTCCAATGAGAGCCGAAAATTTGTTTGTTTGTTTATTAAAAATTCTCAGATAGTACTAAAAATAAAGTCAATTAACTTTAAATATTAAAAAGAAAATCCAATATAGTCATGGATTGACAGAATATGTATATATTTATGACAAGGCACAATGCAGGATCACATGTAAAATGAAGTCACAGTTGATAAGTATAAGTAAGTTAATAAGTCCTGTGTTTTATTTCATTTACAACAGCATTTGCAATTATGCCAATTTGGGATTTTTTTTAATGATAATGACATAAGGTGTTTTCTGTTAGGACTTACTTTATAGACTGATTATACAATCACTCATAATTTGACCGCCAGGCAAAAGTTTGAGCACACCTCCTAATTCTTTATTTTCATGAAATGACCCAGGCTCCAAACTAAGGTGCTGTTAATTGATTTCTAAGGCTTATCACCCTAAATAAACTCATATTCTGCTTCAAATGTGGGATGGTCTTCATGAGAGCTAGTATCATCATAGCATTTAATTAATTTTGCAACTGCATTTGAATATTTTGTTCTTGCATTTTCTTGCATTTAGACTTGCACATGGGCTGACTTTAATATCCTAAAGTAATTAATTATAAGTAATTAATTAATTTAAATAAATTTAAATTAATTACATAATTCCATATGTGTTACTACACAGTTTTAATTTCTCCAGGATTATACCACAGTTTAGAAAACAATTAAATAAATATTAAAAGTTGTGCCCAAACATTTAAAAGGTACTTTTAGAAAGTAATCAAATACAGACCACACACCTCAGCATTCACAAGCCAAATATTAAAATAAAAAATGTGTATTTCTTTGTTTTATGGAAATAATAATGGCCCATATCACAAATATTTCCTATATTACCTTCTACAAATGTATGAGTCCATTACCAGTTTAATAAATGTCACACATGAAAGAAAGCTTAATGGCTTCACAGTGATGTCTAGAGCCAGGATTTAATTAAGGCTTTTACAGAACACCAAGCTGGTACCATTACCATCATTAAATGCAGTGCCTTAGTACAAAAGAGCAACTTTTTTCCTTTTTTTATCTTCTTCTGCTTTTTAAAAAATGAAAACTAAGAGCCATGCTGCCATGGATTAAGACATTTTTCACAGCTTGACTTCGATATTCAAAAAACTATTCTAAGCCTACAGTAAGAAAACCATCTCAGTGGAATGAAGTCCTTCTACTTGAAGACTGTTGGCCATTTTCGCTAGCAGATCAGAGTTATATACCAAATATTTGAACACTTGGTTTTAAGTATATTTTTTAAACAGTTGTGCTCACATTTTCTAATCCAGACTGCTCAGTTAAGTTGTCACAGTCATCATATTAATTATGAAGATTAAACAGCTCTTGTGGTATTTAATGTACAAACAAAACCATGTAAAGACACGCTAGACTGAAATTGCAGGACTGTGCTGGCCAGTTGAACGCTCTGCGTTGTTCTACTTGCGCTTTCTCCAGATGCTCTCACATTATTGGGCACTCTGTTGATTTTTTTTTTTTCTTGGAGGCTTTGCACATACTCTACAACAGAACAAAAGGGAGAGGACTGTTCTTCCCAAGCTTCTTTTGCCACATCTAAGAGACTGAAAGTCCCGAATAGCAGTTTGAACAACGTAAATCCAGTGGAAGCATGAGGTGTTTCAGGAGCACCTGGACCCAAGTCCGCTGTCCTTTATCAACTACTTGCTGTAACATCCTCTTAAGCATTTGGTTAAATCTCTCCCCCAGGCCTTCAGTCTGTGACTGGTAAACGGAAATGCGCAGCTGTTTGATCTGCAACAGTCAGCAGATATTAGCCATCAGTTCAGACATGAATGGAGTTCCCTGGTCTGTAAGTAGCTTTGGCAGACCTATGCGGCTGAATTTTTTAAAAATTATTTTTTAAGATCTTCTTATGAGTGTGAAATTGTTTTGTGACAATGACAATTGTTAAAAGTGCTATACAAATAAAAATTCAATTGAAAAGTAGAACCAGCTCCTTGGCAAAATTTCATGATGTTGCTTTATGGAGTGGGACCGCCTCTTGTCTTTTCACTATCTTTTCGGGAGCAGGTCGACAAGATTCATCCCAATGTGCTTGAAAGGAACACTAATAATGGGCAGTGGAATTAATGGGAGGTTTCCACTGTGCTGTTTTCTGGCAATCGGGGCATGGCTGGCAGAAATGTATTATTTACATGTATGCGTCTAGCCCTGCCCAGTGAAAAGCACACCTTCCCTATAGTATTCTTCACCCCTTGCTGACCGCTGAGAGGATGTGCGTGGGGGAGGTGCATCATGGTGTCTTCTGTGGCAAGACCAGTAAATCACAAGCTTATCCTCCTTGATTAGTATGATAGTAGAGAAGACTCTTTATGAGAATGTAAGATGCCGACTGTGCATTCCCACCATCCTCACCTGTTCGCTCTTTCTCTCACACCTGACTCTAGCAGTGCTTAAGGTGCATGTATTCAGTGCTGGAGTGATGTGAAATTGCTATCTTACTCAACCTGTTGAGACAAGGGAAGAAAAAGATTAGAGGGAGAGTTTGCCTCACCTTTCACCTCAGTGTCTGGTTGTCATCCCCAATCTGAGCAAGCTACGTTGGCTGCAAAGAAGTCGCCTTCTGCTTGGATCAGTTTTATGGTCCTTTCCTCTTCTTATTTCTGCCTTTCTTAGCTGGCAGCAGCACAAGCCAGTCTCTCCCTTGGAGGACAGGAGCAGGGAGATAAGGCATAACCCTGTGGTCATGGAATGTGAAATCGAGGGGTTGACTAAAGTAATTGCTCTTCCCAAGTTGATAAGTGCCAACAGTGGAGTCTCTTACAACTTGGACCCAGTGGGTGGGAGCAGGGAGGCTGTATTCAGTCTGGCGGGTGTTGGTCAAGAGTCCCTAGGATGATGCAGATTGGGTGAGTTTTGGTTCTGTAGGGCATTGGCTCATCCTGTGGCGTATCAGATCAGTGCAGCAGCTGTAGAGCTTCACTTCACGGTGGCAGTATATAGCGTGGTGAGCTCTGTTCTGTGAACTTATTTTTCGCCGGCCCCAAGGAGAACACAGCTAGCGCAGTCTACTGCCTTTGTTATCTTTGGGGGGAGGCAGGAGCTTCTATGGACATGGCCTTTCTCCCTTCAATCAGGAGGACTTTACCCATCACCACCCTTTCAGTTACATCTTTTGCTGTCAGCGATCTTGGCCAGGTGGTCAAACTGGGCATAAGGAGGGACTTGCAGATCATAGGTCTAGTGGTCTTGCAGATTATATTCCAGAGCAGGATGCTTTTAACATCCTACTCACCAGCATACACCATTGGGGCCCTTTTATAGGGAGTGAACGACAGGTGGATGGGAGCTGTCCATGGTGCTGGCTGCACGCTATTTGTTCCATACCATTAACGAATGAGAAGTTATTCCCTTATGGGGCTAGCTGTGTATAAGCCACACACACACACGCACACACACACACACAAATAATCTATATCAAATTAGGGAGCTTCAATTACACAGTCATTTTGAAGACATGGAATATCTGAATGACTTTTCCGCACATACTGTTTACTGTAAATTGCTTTTTGTTTTTCAAGCATAGCATGTAAACATCGGTATCACTTCAGTGCAAATATGTTCACAGTATGAATGTCTTAAATGTTTAACAGCAGCAGAAACTACAATATTCCTGGCAAAATTCCAAAACAATAATCAAAAAAAAGAAAAAAAAGAACAATAAGCACTACAGGAGTTTAATCAACAGGGTGCTCACGCAGCAGATCATGTTAAATCACAACAACCCAAATTCTGGAAAAGTTGGGATGTTTTTTTCTTTTTATTTATTTGAATAAAATGAAAGCTAAAAGACTGTGAGAAATGGTATGCACAAAATGATTTGATGCCTGCTACAGGTCTCAAAAAAGTTGTGATGGTGGCATGTTTCCCATGGTGTAGCACCTCCTCTTCATTCCAATACAATTTGATGACATCTGGACATTGAGATTATACGTTTCTGTAGTTTTGCTGCTAGAATTTGGGTCCATCCTTGCTTGATATAGGTTTCCAGCTGCTGAAGAGTTTGTGATCATTTTTGAATATATGTTTTGTTTAATGATGCGCCAAATGTTCCTATAGGTGAAAGATCTGGACTGTGGGCAGGACAATTCAGCACCTGGACTCTTCGCATGACGACATGCTGCAGTAATAACTGCAGAATGTGGTTTTGCATTGTCCTGCTGAAATACACCAGGCCTTCCCTGAAATCGACGGTGTCTAAAGCCTTATATATACCTTTTAGGTATAGTGCCTTCCAAAACATGCAAGCTGCCCATACCGTATGTCCTTATGCACCCCCATACCATCAGAGATGCTGACTTTTAAACTGAATGCAGATAACACGCTGGAAGGTCTCCCTCCTCTTTTGTCCAGAAGACATGGCATCCATGATTTCCAACAAGAATATCAAATTGGGACTTGTCTGACCATAGAACACTTTTCCACTTTGAAACCTCCATTTTAAATGAGCCATGGCCCACAGGACACAACAGCGCTTCTGAATCATGTTCACATAGTATGGCTTCCTTTTTGCATGATAGAGCTTTAGATGGCATCTGCACATGGCACAGTGGATTGTGTTGACCGACAGTGGTTTCTGGAAGTATTCCTTGTCCCTTACGCACACATATTTATCCAGTTTCTCTGAATCTTTTCATGATGTTATGCACCTTGCAATTTTAAGTTAAGGAACATTGTTTTTAAAGTATTGCATAGTTTTTTACACACATTTTCTTAGATTGGAGAGACTTTGCCAATTTTTAATTCGGAGAAACACTGCTTCTCTATGACATCCCATTTATAGCTAATCAAGTTACAGACTTGATGCTGGATTTTCTCCCATTTAATTAGAATTAAAATGTTCGATGTCAGGAGTAGAGCAATCATGGGGATGATATCATTGGAAAATAATCAAACCAATGTGGCTCGATGTGAAGCTATCACCCTATTATCTGGATTACTCTCCTATAACAATGCACACCCTGGTGTGCTAGCAATGAATGCAACTTTATTTAATAAAGAACAAGATGTCATATGTTTTTTTCTTCTTAACTAGCTCTCTCTCTTGCTATGACTCTCCACACAAGTCCCTGTGTAAATGACTTTACATGTAAACAAAAAAAATTAATAGAAACATTAATAGAAACTTTTGAATAGGCAGTGCTGCTATTATATAAAACGAATCAACCTTCTGATCGATTGAGACTACTGTTTTTTTTTTTCTTCTTAAATCAGCATCTCTACAAGAACGTCAATAATTCTATTGCAGTGTCTATTGAATTCCAGCACATGCACACCGCATTCTCTTTTCTAAGGTACTTTCTGCTTTATATGGTTTGTTTTAATAAACTAAATGAAATCTTATTAAAGTGTTGAAAAATATATTTTTAAAAATCATCACTTTCCTCTTGCAATGTGACCAACTAGATGGCAAAAACAGTGCTAGTAATACCTCAAATGTAATTGGAATTTTAAAAATAATAACATGACAAAAGAGTTGAAAGTAAATGTTTTGTGTGAGGAAAAGAAGTGTCCAGTCCTGTCTTTACTGGCACAGCAGTACACAAGAAATAGGTTAAGTATCAGACACTGGGGTCAACAAAAATCTCCACTAACAGGGATGACCGCAAATTCATTTGAATGTCACTAAACAACCATAGGATGACATTGAATAACCTTCAAACACTGTGGCAATCTAAAGCTGGGCTGATGTGCTAAACAAGAACATCATAACGGTGCTGGTGTCATGTAAAGCCAGAAAAAAGTCCCTCATCAAGGAGAAACAAAGAAGAGCTAGGCTGGGGTTTGCAAAGGTTCACAGGTAATGATGAACTTTGAACTATGTATGAGGACCAGTGATGATCTGGGGATGTTTCAGCAAAGCTGAAAGTAGGCAGATTTGTCTGAAGGATACATGAATCAAGCCACATACAAGGTTTTTCTGAATGAACATTTTCTTCTTTCTTCATTTTCCTCTGACTATGTTCTCCAACTCTGAGAAAAATTTGTCAGTAGATTATACAATATTAAATTTGCATTTAATTTGCAAATCAAGGTCTCTTCCCATACTCAGAAAATGTGAGGGTTGTCAGGAAGGGCTCCGATGTAAAACCTGTGCCATTTTTTGTGTGGATCAACGAGAGCAGCCAAAAGACTAATGACATCATTTGCAAATCAAGATCTCAGAGTCTCCAAGTAGTTTAAAGCCCAAAGTAAAGTTTTCACATTTGGTGATGATTTGGGGTGCCATGTTATTTGTTAGTTTTATTCCACTGTGTTTTCTCAAGTTCAAAGTCAACACATCCATCTACCAGAAGGTTTTAGAAAAATTCCTGCCTTTTGACACGCTTTAAGGAAATGCAGATGTCTTTTTCCAGTCTGATTTACCACCTGCCCCAGTACCAAAACTACCACTAATTGGCCTGACCTCAACCCTGTAGAGAATCTATCAGCTATTTTCAAGAGGAAGGTAAGGAACACTGACCCAACAATGCAGACCAGCTAAAGCCTGCTATCAATGCAACCTGCTCTTCAATAACACGTCAACAGTGTTATAGGCTGATTGCTTCCATGCAATGCTGCATTGATGCAGTAACTCATGCTAAAGCAGCCCAGACCAAGTTCTGAGTGCACAAATGAACAAAAGTTGGACATTTCTGTATGGAAAATCCTGTTTTTTTACTGGACCTTTGATTTTCATGAACTGTAGACCATGATCATTAAAATGAAAATAAACGAACAAAAAAAGACTTAAAATAGTGAATCATCAGTGAATCATTAGAACAAAAAAAAATAGTGTAGTGCATATAATTAGATGGATATGATTCTGAGTGTCATGCTTGTTGAGTCTTAGTGCTAAAAGCTTTGTGCTGCATACAATATGCGGATTAGTATTACAGAAATGTGTTTAATTCATGCAGTGTCATTAGGCAGAGCATAATTCTTATGCAGACACAAATCAAGGACACACACATTGCCTTATACAGTAGATATTAAGTGAACGAGACTGGTCCAAATGTGTGAATAAATTCCAAGGTCTAAACCTTTTGACATTTCAATGGTTTTGTTAAAAAAAAAAAAGCTAACTGCCTTTTGTGGTTTCAATCACATTCCATGACAAACTCCTACCGCCTCCAACCATTCAACCCAAACTACTGTCATGTAGTATAGCAAACTACTGTCATGTGTCACGTCTTTCCCATGACCCGTTTGTTTATCCTTTTTTTTCCCCCCACGTGCCCATGTGCTTCCCCAGCCCGTCATGTATCCTTTCCCACGCCCTCGTTTCCGCCCCGTCTACGCACCTGTTTCTCATCTCCTCCACTGATTATTCCAGTGATTTAAGCACACGCTGCACGCTGCTCAGAACGCTGGATTATTGTGTGTGATTATACGTCGATTCTCTCGCGTTTTCTTTCATTGTCTTCAGGTTACGACCTCGCTTTGTCTTTCAGGCCCTAATTAATGACGTTCTCAGGGACTTCCTCAATTTTTCAGTATTCGTATATCTTGATGACATCCTGATCTTCTCTCAGAACCCAGAAGAACACCAACACCATGTCAGGTGCTGCTGAGGCTGCTGGAGAACAACCTGTTCGTCAAGGCTGAGAAATGCGAGTTCCACACCACGTCTAGCACGTTCCTCGGGTTCGTTATCAGCCCCAAAGGCATCAAGATGGAACCTGCCAAGCTCCAAGCCATCACTAGGTGGCCTACTCCTACCTCACGGCAAGAACTTCAGAGATTCTTAGGCTTCGCTAACTTCTATCGTCGGTTTATCCAAGGCTATAGCTCTATCGCCGTTCCTCTAACAACCCTCACCTCTACCAAGACGCATTTCTGCTGGAATCTGGAATCTGAGAAGGCCTTCAGCGAGCTTAAGAGGCGGTTCACCTCCGCCCCTGTCCTCACCATCCCAGACCCATCATGTCAGTTCATCGTGGAGGTCGACGCCTCCAGCACTGGAGTAGGATGCGTCCTCTCACAAAGATCCAACCTGGATAATAAACTGCACCCCTGCTCCTTCTTCTCCCACCGCCTAACTCCCGCTGAATTATGGCATCGGTGACCATGAACTCTTAGCCATCAAGTTAGTCCTGGAGGAATGGAGACACTGGCTAGAGGAAACGGAGGTCCCATTCCTAGTGTGGACCGACCACAAGAACCTCTAGTATCTACGGAGCGCCAAAAGGCTCAACTCTCGCCAGGCCCGGTGGTCCCTCTTCTTCACAAGGTTAAATTTTAACCTCTCCTACTAACCAGGGACAAAAAACACAAAGCCAGATGCTCTTTCGAGACTATTTATGACCACACAAGATCCTGCCGCATGCGAAACTATTTTTCCGCCCCCCTGCTTGCTCGCCGTGGCCGAGCTTGACATCAAAACTAGCATCAAGCAAGCTCTTTCTCATGAGCCAAGCCCAAGCAACATGCCACCTAGCCGCCTCTTCGTTCCCCTCGCTCTGCATTCTCAAGTCCTGGAGTGGGCCCACAGCTCGAAACTCTCATGCCACCCTGGCTCTGCCAGAACCCTGGCACTAGCCCAGCAGCGATTTTGGTGGCCCACCCTCAAGGAGGACGTCTGTAGCTTTGTTTTGGCATGCGACGTCTGCATAAGGTCCAAACATGTCAACACGGCCCCAGCTGGCTTCCTCAGACCTCTGCCCATCCCTCACCGCCCCTGGTACAACATTGCCCTGGACTTCGTCACCGGGCTACCCCCCTCCGCCGACTACACCTGCATCATGACCGTCGTGGATCGGTTCTCTAAAGCTGCACACTTTATCCCCCTACCAAGACTTCCGTCCGCCAAGGAAACTGCCGAACTCATGATCAACCATGTTTTCAAGCTCCACGGCCTGCCTATGGACATTGTCTCAGACCGGGGCCCACAGTTCACCTCTAGGTTTTGGAAAGCATTCTGTAAGCTGATTGGGGCCACTCCCAGCCTGTTCTCTGGTTTCCACCCTCAATCAAACGGCCAGACTGAAAGAAAGAATCTGTCCCTCGAAATTTCCCTGAGGTGTATGGTCGCTCGAGATGTTACCTCTTGGAGCCAGTTCCTACCTTGAGTTGAGTTGAGTACGCCCACAACTCCCAAATCCATCATCCACTGGTCTGTCCCCCTTCCAGTGCTGCATGGGATACCAACCACCCTTGTTTCCATCTCAGGAGCAGGGAGTCAACGTTCCGTCCGCCCAAGCTTTTGTCCGCCGTTGTAGAAGGACCTGGGCCCAAGCCAGGAAGACCCTTCTACGACTCAGCAGGTCCTACAAAGATCAAGCGGACCGTAGACGCTCCCAGGCCCCTAAATATAGAATAGGACAAAGGGTTATGCTCCCGTAAACTTTCCCCCCGCTATGTAGGCCCTTTCACGATTACCAAGATTATCAACCCCTGCGCTGTCAAGCTCCTGCTCCCCTTGACCATGCGGTGAATCAACCCGACCTTCCACGTGTCCCTACTACGCCGCCTCGCTTCAAGCCCACCGTCCACCGACTTCTGAAAGCTCGCCGTCGAGGTAGAGGCATCCAATACCTGGTAGACTGGGAAGGCTATGGGCCTGAGGAGAGAAGCTGGATTCCCTCCAAGTCATATCAGACTTTCAGAAACGCTTCCCCGAGGCTCCACGTCCTAACGCCCAGAGGCATTCAGTACCCAGAGGGGGGGGGCCATGTGCCCATGTGTTTCCCCAGCCCGTCATGTATCCTTTCCCACGCCCCCGTTTCTGCCCCGTCTACGCACCTGTTTCTCATCTCCTCCACTGATTATTCCAGTGATTTAAGCACGCTGGATTATTGTGTGTGATTATACCTCGATTCTCACGTGTTTTCTTTCATTGTCTTCACGTTACGACGTCGCTTTGTTTTTTTTCTCGTTCCTGATTTTCTCCTGTTGATTTGGTTTGTTCGCCCCGCTATCTGATCTCCCGGTTTCGACCCACGCTTCTCCCCTTGATTTACGGCTCCTGTCTCTTGTTCTTTTTGTTTCTGTTTGCCTTGCTCCTGTGTATTTCCGGTTTCGATCTCGCACTTTCTTTTTGGCGGACTGACTTCACGGCATTCGACACTCGCTTACGCTTCCCGACCACGCCCCCGCATATCGTTACAGTCATTATCCGCGCTTGGATTCACCTCATTCTGCCCCGCACCCGTGACAACTACAGATTGCCACATAACCACTCATATAACTCATATCCAAGATTAGTCACCTACAATTATTGGCACAATCATTCTGTTCCTAATCACATGATCTCAACAGGAATTGGACTTTCATTCAATCAGTAAAAAGTTTTGTTCCCAGCAAGGTTCATCTTGCTTAAAATATAACGGCGAATAAATTAATAAAGAAATTTATAAAGAACGAAAGAAAGAAAGAAATACTGTTCACTCCCACTGAAAACACTACCACAGGGTTTTCAAAACTAGGATTATATGAGGTTTTCTATAGGTTTTTCGTGATTAACAAATGGCATTAGGGAAAAGTTCATGTGTTGAACACATAAATATTACTAATCTCTCAAAAAACTATATGAAGTTACACATTGTGTATCACTATCTTGCAATATTAATGCAAGTTATATTAAACGAAAAAAAATTTTTTTAACTAATTGTGGATTCTCTCTTTCCATCAACAGTAATGTGCAAAAGTCAAAGTTATATTTGGAAAAATTTAATAGTTTTGTACTGCAGGCATGATAAACATACTAACAACAAAATAAGAATATTTATACTAAAGATTATATGGTGTCTATGGTGAGCAGTACTGTTTCCTATCTACTTAATTTGACTCAGTGGACCTAGATACTGTGGAAAATAAATAAAGTAAATCAAAAATATGATAAAGAACATCTCTGAGAATGGATTTACAAACTTGAGGGCAAATGACAAGTAGAAATCAAATGTCCAAAGATTGAGGTCACACAAAACTCATTATGTCAATGTATGGTTGGTGGAAACACCTGCCATTTGCAGTAGAACTGTTTAACTCACTGCAAACATTTTATTGTTAGTTATTTTGGCACCTCACTCTTTGGAGAGAGAGATGTAGGTCTTACATCCCACCCACGGAGCGAGACAATTACACTTCCAACCATGCCTGCCCAGGGTTCAATGAAAGCTTACACTCAAAAGTTATAATCTTCTAAGATTTTTTTTTTTTTGCTTTTTTTTCTTTCTTTTTTTTTGGCATAAGTAGGGTTAGGTAGCCTAAATCAGCTTATAATCACAGTAGCAGTGCTTGGGATGTCTAGATATGATTTGCTGCACAGTTACACAGTGACCATGCTGTTTATGGTGCAAGAATAGGCCTTTTTTTCTTCACATAAAATGGTACTTGCTGTGCATGCAGTGGTCTATTTAAGCACTGTAACTGATTCAGGCCAAATAGCCTCACACTGTGACTATTCTGAATGCATTACAACAGTGGAAAGCAAAGCACTGCTGGCAAAACTCCAACAAAACTGGGTATTAAAGGAGAAAAATAAATAAAACACCACAGGACTTTAATCAACAAGCTGCTCACACAGACTTGTTAATTATGTTGACTCCAAAAATCCTCAACTGTTTGAATTATTGTGCAATTATTAAACTTGGATGTTCAGCAGAAATCATTTAATTTTGGCATGCTTCCTAAACACACAACATTGTAGGTGCCATAAAATGCTATGCCTATTGTGTAGCATGATGTTCCTAGTAATTCTTGGAATTTAATTACATTAAAATTAATGTATTTAAAATAAATGTGGATGGACTATGAAAACACCCAATGCAATCCCTTGAGATGAAAGGGAAAGTTCTAGACAATTTTGGGAACACTATATTGCAGTTCCAATGTAAAACTGTGTTTTTTAATTTTTGTATTAATAGATTTTAGTCCATTTTCTCTGTCATTTTTTCAGAGAGATATTTCGACAATGGCACATGCTCATGAAAGAGTTTCTTAATACTCAATTCACTGCTTCATGCTCACAAATAGCTTTGCGGTCTTTTCACAACACCCCACTCTCGCTGTTAATAAGCATGCTTATTAACACTGTTCATTCAGAAAGGACACCCTAGGTGAGGACACAGGAACAGGAAGGAACAAGAAAGCTTTGATGAGAAGACCACTCTCCCCTTTTGTTGTGAGGGTTGCAGGGGGGACCTCAGGCTTGTTCTTTCTTTCTAACTGTGTCAACCAAGGGAATCTGCCTCTGCAGGATCTGCTGGCTCATGAGTTCACAAGAGATGAAGAAATTGTCACACTTGATTCTAAACTACATTTAGAGTTGTGTTGGGACGTAGATACACTGGATAAGATTACACAATAATAAAATCTGTTTAAAAATACTGAAAATGTGTAACTAATTCATTTTAAGTCACATGTTGTTTATGTTTTGTTAAATAACAACTAACATTTGGTTTTAAAAAGTAATTTATGTCTGTCATTGAAAAACAAAGCAAAACTCTAAATTATATCCACCCATTCTTAACACAGACAGTGAGACTCCTGAAGATAATGTTACCAGTGACTTTGACATCGTGGTTAGCACTATATCCTCGCACCTCCAGGGTCAAGGATTTGATTCCATCAAGGGTCTGTGTGCATGGAGTTTGCATGTTCTTCCTTTTGCTTAAAGGGTACCCTGATTTTCTCCCACAGTCCACAGACATGCAGAGTAGGGTAATTGCCCATAGTGTGTGAATGAGTGTGTGTATTTGTGTGTGTGTGTGTGTGTGTGTGTGTGTGCCCTGCAATGAATTGGCACCCTGTTCAGGGTGCACTCTGCTGTGTGCCCAAGTCTCCTTGAATAGGCTCCAGGCTTCCTGTGACCCTGAACATGATAAGTGGTAAAGATAATGAATGAATGAATGAATGAATGAACTAATTAATTAATTAGTAATGAGGGGAAAAAAACATTTAAAATTTACAAACATATATAATAATCTTGCTGCCATTTGTATAGTACAAGGATGTTATAATTTTAAATTATTGCTTCCCCAAGTTTAAGTATTTTATTTATTTATTTATTTAATTGGTACAGTACATATGTTCCAGTTAAATTACAGCAAATTATCCGGAGAGTTAATTTCTGACTGTAGAATGACTGCTCATACTGTACAATAACTGATTAAATTTTTTTGATTATTGATTTTATTATATTACGATAATAATAAAACTTAGACAGTGTAGCAGCCTTCCTTTTCAGTGTTTACTAAGACATGTACAAAAACATACAGTACAGAACACACAAGTAAAAATTCCACAGTAGTTTATTGATGGTTCCAGCTCAAATTATGTCTATTAAAACATTACTGTATATGACATGTTCATAGGCTGCTGCATAAAAAAAAAAAAAAAATCAAAACACTGATTTTTTTCCCCCTGTCACATTTGGGTGAGGCAATAATCATTATTGTTCCATGTTATTCTCTGGACCAGCTGAATAATAATATTTGTTTCAATTTGCCTAATGCATTCGAATTCAAACAAATAAACAAAATATGTAAAGTAGGGAAAAATAATGTACCATGAAGCCATCTAATTCACATGTTAGTGCTATGGCATGCCTGCTTTGAGTATACAAACTTTTTACTACAAATAACCTAAAATGTTATAATTATATTGTTGTTGGTCTTTCTGCTGCTCCCATCGAGGGTTCGCCACAGAGGACCATTCAATCCGCATACAACCTAGCACAGATTTTATGCCGAATGCCCTTTCTGATGCAACCATTTTATCCCATTTTATATATGTTTGTTTGTTTGGCGGGCAGGCGGTGGACAGTGTTTACAATGTGGGTCAGGTGTAGCTCAGTGGTTAAGGCATTGGACTACTGTTCGGAAGGTCCCAGGTTCAAATCCCATGACCACCAAGTTGTTGACCTCAACTACTCAGATTCATAATGAGATAAAAATGTAAGTTTCTCTATACAATAAGAGCATCTGCCAAATGCCTATATACAGTACATATGATTATCAGCTTTTTGTCATACTTGTAGGCATCACAGGTGATGAGTAACAGAAGAACAAGAACAAAATGTTGACTAAGTGATTGATAAATGTGCAGACCTGAATTTGGCAGTACTGCAACTTAATGGATCCCAACCATCATAAAACTAGAAGAAGAGGAACAGTAGGCAGCTTTTATGTCATAGCTTGAGTATGGCACAGGCATTACATTGGATCAGCATAAGGAACGGCAGCGAGTTGACCACACTCTCCATTTGCACGTTATACTGTAGTAGCAGCTATCAGAATCTGCACATGGGCAGACCCACAGGTAATTTCTAGTAGTAATAATAATAATAATAATAGGCAAGGTTTTGGAAGAAAGGTCACTGTCACATGTGATTCAACTTAACTCAGGGTGTTGTTCATAGGTAGAAGTCCAAGTGCCACAGATTTAGTGCCGAGCAGCTGAGAGTGACACATATAAATTTTAAAGCTGTATTTATTTATTTTGCATTCCATAATATATTAAAGTTCACAGCTAATTTTGGGCTTCAATGATTCACAAAATGTCACAACTTTGAGAATGGTGTGTATCGAGAAACTTTTGTGACATTTGACATTTGTGTGTGCTTGTGTGTGTGCTGTGTGCATGTCTGTGTGTGTGAGAAAGAGAGAAAGAGTGTGAGAGAGGGAGAGAGAGACATGACAGCGTTGACATTTTGTGTATTATCATTTTTCTTTCCTTCTGATTTATGACTGCATGAGACTCCTCAGCACTGATTAGATGTGTCACCACAGCAGGAGGCCAGGGCCTATTACACAATTAACTAATTAATTTAATTAACACATTTATAATTAATTCCCTATTTAAGCTATTTCATGGTTGCTGGCTACAGCTTAGAATGCCAAACATTGCTGTAGCAATGGTAAGGATACTATTAAGGCTTTATTAGTAAAAAAAAAAAAAACAACTGATTAAAATTTTTTAAAAATAAACAATAGTAATTAAATAAAAAAATCAAATACCTCACCATCAATTTTCGGACAGGAGCATGTGTATACCTGTTCATTTAAGAAGTTATCCAATCAGCCAATAACATGGTTTCAGCACAATACATGAAATCATGCAGATACAGGTCGTAAGGTTCAGTTAATTTTCTCTTCAATTATTTGACCTTAACTGTGGCATAAATATTAACTGATAGAGACATGGATATAAAACTGTTTGTGGCAATCTCAGTCCTAACATATCGATCAGACAGATTTATCCAAACAAATAGCTAGTTAGGCTACCTCTGTATTTAGCTAGGCTACCTACAGTAGCTGTTGGTTAGCCAATATTAACATTACCAAGGCAAATATAGTTACTAATTGCTCACATCAGTGTAAAGTTTGTAACATTAGCATTAATTAATTGTTTGTAACATTAATGTGTTGCTATGCTTGCTTACGTAATACTGGTTGACCAACAGCTTCTGTATTCATAGTAGCAATAGCTAATGTTAGCAGGATATTTTCACAAAGGCTAACTGTAGAAAATGAGGCAAACAAGTTTGTTCTTTAAAGCACTTGTTTTTTGTTTTGTTTTTTTGTTAAATCCTCAGCCATTGATGATGTGGCAGTATTTATTGTACTGGGTAAGCCTGTATATATAATAGTCTGTTACACCAGATACTATGCAAAAATATACGCTGATATACTGTATACAGTACACAGTACAGGAAATGTCACCACCTGGATTTAACTAAACAAACAGGTAAGAGCCTTCTACTGGATAAGTACAGCAGTGATTAAGATGTTTTAGCTGGCAACAAGTTATTTAATCCTAACTGATGCAGTGAGTAGCTTCTCATTCTCAAAGAGGAACGAAACTAGTCTCTTCCCTGGAGCAGCATATACTGTAAAAGTTAAAGTCCCCTCTGTAAGCTTGTAGACTTCCTAGGGAACACCTTTTCAGTTTGTCTTAAAAATCATTAGAACTCAAGGCTACATAGTTAGTTATATAGGTTTCAAAGCATTTCCACATGAACCATGCGAAGAGAACTCAAGGGATTGGGATTAAACAGCTAAATAGGATTTTTTTTTTTAAAAAACACGTATCATTGAGGTTAATCAGAAAAAAAAAAAAAGTCTTTAATTTGCCAGGGAGCATAAAGAATGGACTGGAGCATTGGAAAATGGTCACCTGGTCTAATGAGTCCAGACTTACCCACTTCCAGGATGATGACTGCATCAGGGTTAGGAGAGAGGCAGATGAAGTGATGCACACATGCAATTTTATCATCTGGTGTTGCTTCTCTTGCTCAAGCCTCGGTTCGGCAATGTTATGTGCTCAAAAAAATTAGGTCAGTGTACGACTTGGATATACTGAATGACCAGGTTTTTCCATACATTTTTTGCCACATTTAATGTATTATTAATGTATTAAATGTGCATATTTAATGTATAGACCAGTGCAAGTTGAGATGTACAACCGAGATATAGCAATTAAAAGTTACAGCAGTGCAAAAATGAGTGGTGCAAGACTGAGGTAATGAAGGTCAATGCGGATTAGGGTACTTGATGAGAAGATAAATATGACTGTGAACAGTGAGTCTGTTCAGTAGGAGAGCTATCACCAAGGAAAGTCTAGGGTGTTCAGCTGGAGATTTGACCTGCACCAGGTCACACTCGTATATAGTACTGTACTACCACCATCCAGATAAGTACTTGCAAACTTTGCTTATATTAATTGTGAAGATTATTTTAGAATGTAGAAGGCAAATGTGGTGCAGAAGACTGGAATAACAACAAATAATGAAGTAAAATGACTGGTAAAAAGCTTACACAAAACAGTGAAGAGAAATGCTATCCATGCTGTGTTTTGTTTACAACTGAGTAAAACCAGGAAGTTAGAGAGTGTACTGTACAAGGAACTAAGCATCACCCAGGTATTTTAATGAAGTAGTGAAAGATAATTGGAATTTAAACCAGAAGAATTTTTAATTATAATAAAATTAAACTGAAGTTAAATTATAATGGGAAAATCTGCAGAGATGGAAATTAGAAGAAGAGCTGAAGAAGGAGATAGGAAACTAGTACCTCCCCTGGTGCAGCATATAAAAGACCACATCCCCTCTGTAGGCTTGTCGACTTCCTAGAGAACATTTTGTCAGTTCGTCTTAGAAATCAAGGCTAAAAAATTTTTGGGAATTATTGCATTAAGTCTTGCTTTACTTCATTCAGATCAGAAAACTTTAGATTTATTTGTTTAACAGTTGCTTGTTTTCTTTTAAGGTTTAAATGTTATCCCAAAAAGTGTGTCAATTGTGTGCGTCAAAAGTCAGCATTAACAAGTGGGAAAGGGGAAACATCCTACAGTAGGACATGTTTGTCTAAAAAGGATGGCCTATACCAGCTCAAAGTGTGCAAAATGTTAAGGTTTTTGGTATGTTGCACTTTTTCTCCAGAAACTCCAGATTTATGTTGTGTCAGTGAACCAAACGTATGCAAAGTAATTCACAGAGTATGCAGCATTATTTTTCAAAATAGGAGGGAATTAGATAAACATTCCTGATTCCTTAACTCCAGGCTATAACTATAGGCCTCACTTCTGTTTGGTTGCAGCAATCATAGACTATAGAATGACTTGACTGTGGTCTGTGTGCATGGAGTGAATTTTTTTCCCAGGTTCTCTTGTCTCCCCCACACAGTTCAATGACATGTGGTTTAGGGTAAGGTTCTGGTGTTTCCAAATAGGCCATAGTGTATGATTGGGTGGGTGTATGGGCTTTTGCCTTCCAATGGGCTGGGTCCAGGGTGTATCCCACCTTGTGCCCTAAGTTCCCTGGGATAGATCCAAGGTCCTTTGTGATCATATATATGATAAGTGGTATAGATTAAGACTACATTTTAAGTTGTTTATTAGTACCCATATTGTTTAGAATCCTGTCAGAGCCAACCTAATCAAGCTTTCAACAGCATGGTGGTATAATGTGTTACAATGTTAATTGTGATATTTTTTCTTTAGAAACTTTGTCCTTTTATGAACCAATATCACATTTATTTATTTTTTAAATTTCTTTATCCCCTTTTCTCTTTCGATTATTTCAGTGTCTCATTCTTGACCACTCTTATCTCTTTGCCAAACAACCCTTTCCTCTCATGCAATTAGCCATTTGGATACATAAAGTAATTATTTAATTTCTTATGTTAATACAGATTTTCCCTTATCCTGGTGCTGAGATAATGAGAAAAAGAGATAGGCCAAGAGGGAGAGACAAAGGGCACATGAGAGAGATTAGGATGATACTCAGTTACTCTCAGGAGATTGAAGCATGAGCTGAGTAGTTATTTTGACCTTGGCACACAAGACTTGGGCCTCATTCCAATCGTCATGTAAAATGTAGTCTTTTCCAGCTCCCTTTTATTACTCGAAAAAATTATTTAAAGAATTAAAATGGCTGCAGGGCAAAAGAGTCTCTGTAGCCCACTTTAGAGTACCAGATGTGCTCTGTGTGTGTGTGTGTGTTTGTGTGTGTGTGTGTGTGTGTGTGTGTGTGTGCGCGCGCATGTACGTGTGCGCGTGTGCTTGGCTATAGGGACCTGACAGAAGCTTTTATGAAATCTAAATATTTCAGTCATTGGGACAAAGGGACGTTCTGCCCTTTACACAAGGCCACAGATCCATCCTCTTAATTTCTGTAACATATTCTACTGAGGGTTTTCAGTTAATTCAATTCGAATTGACTCTACCGGCAATCTGTAATTAAAAAGGATTTAAAAAAAGTAAAATCTATTATAGTTCCCTGGAGTTATGATTGATTTTGTTTTGTATCCAACTATTTAGCCTATGATTAACATACATTTTTCCCCCTAAATATTTCCAAGTCAAAATAAATTTTTGTATTGATTGACTGAAAATAATCACTCCTGAAAACTCAATTAATTTGCATTTATGATTTATTTATTTTTATTTTTACTTTTGCTACATGTACAATTTTTAAACTTGTTCAATTTTACAATCAGTTTTTGCCATTTAACTTGAGCATTTTCTATTGCCTTTGTAACTGTAGAGTATATCCACTATGTTGTGTATGATAATAAGTGCAGCTCAGACCTGTACTGAATGATGTGTATAATTACATCCCCAAACAACCACACCATTCTAACACAACCCTATAATTTTATAATCTTATCCACCATCACAAAGCTCATTATGTTTCAACTGATCATGTCCCCAGTCCAGAGACTTTGCGTATTTAATTCTTTAAAATCTGTAATGAAACAGACAATGGGAACTCAGCCATACTAGGTGAAGTCTGCTAAGGTTGTCCTCTTGCTTTACCTTCACTGTAAACAAATACCAGTAATCAGTGGTAGCTACCCCTATTAGTGCCAGCTTAAAGCAATTATAATGGGTACAGACTGATTTATGTATAGAAACTGCTATGAATTGTTGTCTGGTGATTCTTCACATACTGGCATACAAGAATACAAGAAAAAAGCTATTGTTTCAGGTTGTTATTTCTTGATTTGGCCTCCATATTAGTGATCCCATGATTACCTTTATCTCTCATGAATTGAATGGCAATAATAATAATAATAATAATAATAATAATAATAATTATTATTATTATTATTATTGCTGTTGTTGTTGTTGTTGTTGTTGTCTAGATTAATTTCAATTCATTTAAATAAAATAAACAAATACATAAATATACAAGTGGATTGGCCAGGAAGCAATGGGATAAAATGGCCAAGGTGATTAAAAGTTGTTCCAGCCCCTGAAAAAAATATAAAGAGATGATGTAAAAGTATAGTGTTTGGCAACATGAATCTACATAATATAGATATGAGGCCTGGTGTTGAGTATTATCTTAATTGCCCCATTAGGGCTAGGATGTACCTCATGGTACACAGCATGGGTCTTTGAATTTCAAACTGACAGACCTTAGTCTGCTCGGTTGAGCAATCACTTATCCACTACCCTTATTCTGAACAGTGGTATCCCACATGGTTGTGTGCTGATTCCACTGCCCTATACACTGTTTACCCATGACCATCTTCAAGTTTAAGTTGCCCTATACCCTGTTTGCCCAGCTTCAAGTTCCTGGGCATTCACATCTCTGAGAATCTGTCCTCGCACATAACACTTCATTTCTTGTAAGAAAGCAGAACTTTGCTGCGCCATTAAGAGCATCCAAACAAATTCAGTCAAATTATCTTATGGCAGTTCCACTCGGCCCGAAAAGAATGACTTGGGGTGGTGAAAACCACCCAACACATCCATTGTCACCTAACTACCAGCCATCGAACATTTGCACCAGTTGATGTCACACAGCATCATCAGGGACTATCACATCCGAGTCAAAAACTGGCTTGCGCGCACAGGCCCTGGAATGCTAACAGCCCACAACCACTGACCCAGCCTCCAAATTCCCCAGACCTCAATTGAATCAAGTATACCATGGGTTTTGCAAATATGCAAAAGTTAACTGACATAATCTTCCTTACTGTGCTTATACAATAAAACATATTGTGAAAAATGTTCTGAAGGAATGACAGGAAGTGTCACACATTAATTTTAAAGACAGAAAACCGGCAGACTATTTTAAAGGCAGGGCAAATGCTAATTAAAAGCTAGTGGGTATACAGGTGAAGACAGGTAGACAGACACTGCAGAAAGCTTGTGCAAGAAGTGGTAACACTGTGTAACAGCACATTTGATATGTTGCAATAGCTGTATGGGGTTCATGACTCATTTGCAGCTGACATGGAAAGTCTGTCTATTGATGTATTTTCATTGTCTAGTATAGACTTTGAGATAATTAACCAATATCTTGGAATATTGGAATCAATCAAATATGTCACCGCATGAGTATCTGAAGAGACGAGCCTGGCAATCCTCAAAGTAATACGTCTAACAAGAAAGATACAGAACAAAGATTAAGGAGGATGTGCACGCACAGTGGGGGTTAGTATAATGAATCTGAGGCAGGATGCAGATAGTCTTTCTCAAACAAACAACTAACAAACACATTAAAGATTAAAAAATAGAAATAAAAAAAAACAAAAAAACATCTTAAAGGATTAGACCAAGCCAAGGCAAGGCACAGCTAGGTAAGCTTAACATAAACTGCAAGCTACTCATGATCTAAACACAATATAACAGATATAATACACAGTGCTCAGTTACAAGGGAGACAAATGGTCAAACCTACAGTATATAGGGAAATGAATAAGGGGGGAAAACAAAACAGATGTGCACAAACATAGGAAGTGTAATAGCAACAGAAGAAGACATTCAAAAAATGAGGGTGAGGATGTCCTCTTGCGATCTGGGGAAAAAATTGGTAATGATGAATGTGCCAAGGCTATTGATTTAAATATATTACTTTATTTAGCTTTATTCTGCTCATTAATAAGGATCATATAATTAGAAATATAAAAAAAAAAAAATCTGGGAAGCCATTCAAATAATAACACTTAGAATTAAAAAGAAGGTGTTCAGGTGAGTGTGACAGTTGCAAAATTTGATTGTATTGATATGATGTGCTGTGGCACCTGAATATACTGCATAGTTCACCAGAAAAATCTAAAATAGTCCTTACACTTAAATAAACTAACATGGTGTTTATAATTTATTACTTTTTATATATATTTTTTCCTATTTTCTTGTTTTGTATTTTTATTTTATTTTCACTAATGGCATTTTCACTTTTAATGCTTATTACAGTGTTCTTCAAGTTTAAGCCTCTTTGTAATGTACACCACACACAACTGAAGGGATGAGTGCTCATCTGCACCTAATGAGGGTCGTGAGGGTTACTGGTGTCTCTAGGGCCCTAAAGCTCAAGCAATTATTTTTGACTTATTAAAATTGATTTTATTTAACACTCTTAATCTGAAAGTGTGGCACATTTCTTGCTTGTGATTGTAAAACTTTTTGGCTCTCATTTTCAGTCCAGTCCCTGTACCTGACCAGTTTCAGAGAAATGGTTTTTGTTTCTTAAGCCACACAATAAAAAAATTAGGCATGAACCAATGAGAAACAGGTGCAGATCATGACAGATGATCCGGCCGGTGATTAGTATCCTGGTGATCAAATTCAAATTCAAATTTTATTTGTCACATACACAGTCATACACAGTACGAAATGCAGTGAAATGCTTATAC
>JAQMYL010000036.1:5756988-5769646 GCA_030014365.1 Clarias pachynema
CAACTGTTCAAAGGAGATTAATGCATTTTTTGGACGCCTTCAGCATTCCTTTACAATGTAGAAAGAAATAAAAATCGGGAACCATCATGGAGTTAGAAAGTGTTCTAAAACTTTTGAACGGTAGTGTGTGTATATATATATATCTTCCTTCATTGCACTTGGTGTATATGAACTTTTCTGTATATAACCATTTCTATGTACAGTTGATATGCAAATTATTTATAATGGTCTACAATATCTTCTCCATTGCATATAACTAATATCATTGCACTCATTGTTGTATATAACTCCTTCTCTATATTTCATATATGCTCTGTTTACATATGCCATTTTCTCCCCATGGTATACAATACCATGAATTATTGCACCCACTTATAATTATTTGCTCATTTACACCCAATGCACTTCTGGTTAGATGCTATTTAGTTAGAATTGTATTTTCTTTCCTTGTACCATACATGTGCAGTGACAATAAATTTAAATCTAATCTAATTAACATCTTTTCTACCACAGAATACAAAAGAAATGTTGGGAACTAAAACATATTAAATCACTTCATCCATCCAATTACAGGCTTATATCTAAATGGTACCTTTTGGGCAGTGTTTATTACCCATTAAAGAGATATTTATTTTTTAAAACAGCTTCTTATAATAATTTGTAATGGTAACCATAATGTAACTCTATGAGCATTTCATAAACAAGAATTAAATAAAATTTTTAAGAATGCATGATAATGTAGCACAGGTAGCTTTTAAAGAGGGAACCAGTCTTTCTCTCCATCTCATAATATTTTTTTTTGCCTCCTATCCTGTTCTTTCCCTATTATCTGTCAGTTCCTCAAGGGAACAAAAAACATATTGCTACAATAGAAGACTCTGACTATGTCTTTGTCACATTATGTCCAACCTTTTTAAACATGATGTTAAAGTTCCTCCTTTTGCTTCTTGTAAATCCAGTCTTTCCACATCACAGTTCAGACAACAAACATGTTTCAAAACATGCAATTTGGGAGTAGTCATGCTCATTATGCAGTTGTCAAAAAAAAAAAAAAAACAGTAAAAATGGCATGAACCTAAGGACTAATAAGGTGAATTTGAGCACATGTCAAATTCGGGAGCTTGGAGAGTTCATGCTAAAGCCACATCCTTAATAGACATACACTTCATTCATATAGAGGGCTGAATCCCCAATTAGCTCCCTTTCGAGTATACCATCTGAATTCATATGTACAAAGAAAATAATTGAGTTCCTGCATGGATGCATAACCACGCACAAACCATGTGATGGACAGCGTCTCAGTTGTCAGTTGTATTCACCTCGCACTACCAGATGCCTGCAGTTATGTCAGGATTAAGTCCATTTGTCAGTGTTTATATTCCATTTTTGTTACAGTATGTGAGGTTGCAGTAATACCCAAATCAGCCATAACAATAAAATGCAAAATATTAAAACAGAAATTGTGTAGGGTCCCTTTGTGCCACCAAGGCAGCTCTGCCCCCTTGGGACATGAGTTCCCAAGACCTCTGGGTGTGTGTCGTGGTGGTTGGCACAGCAAGGTTGGCCACAAATTATCTGGATGCTGTGGGTTGCAGAGTAGGGCCTGGGCTGGTGTATCCCATTGATGCTCAGCCTGATTGAAATCTGGGGAATTTGCAGGACGGATCAACAATCTTGAACACTTTGCTAAGCCCCATATGCATCAGGCTGTGGTACTTTGTACTTGGTTCTTTGTTACCTTTCTATTATGGTAGCATTAACTCTTTTAATTTGAGCTCTATTGGCTATTCTGTGGGATTGGACCAGATGGGCTAGCCATTAGGCTCAATAGGTATAGCTGGGCATTGTGAGTCGATAACCCTGTCACCAGGTTGCTGGTATATAATTAATAATCAGTGTTATTCAATTCACCTGGCCAGGTGTTAGTGTTGTGGCTGATTGGTGTGTACCACAAGAGAGCTGAATTCACAATTCTGATTAAAGTAGAGGTGCTGAGTGTGTTCCTACAGTATGGCCACAGCTCTGACAGTTGTACTATTTGATTTCTATGCATTATTATTACTATATTCATTATTTTCACAGAGATTGTATGGCTTCCGCATACAATCTGTTTCACTGCTTTATAACAGTCAGAGGTAAACATTCTATGAGTAAGTTCAGTAAAAAGACACAGGATAGCTCTCCTGTTTGCACAAAACCATCACCCTGTGATTATGCAGAGGGCTAGGCTGCAGAGAGATGCACTTTTTTAATTGAAAAAGCCAACTGCAACTTGTTCATGACACCCAAACTTATTTCTTATTTGCATATTTGCCTATGTACAGTATATAGTTCTGATGACCAGTGAGCTTTCAGCAGGAGTTTGAACATTTTCAATTACAGTAATGAAAATTAACCATTCCTGATAATTTATGGTGTTTTTGTTTTATATTTTTAACATTTTAACTTAATTGTGGTTACATACTTGTAATCCCAATTTTATACCAATTTTATTGAATCTATATAGTAGGGCATCAATTTCTACTATGACATATAGCCAGAAATATTTAAGTCTAAAAATATTATAATATGTTATGTATCCATATTTATGATACTGGTCTTATCTTCTTCTATAATTCTGTAAGTGTTCTTTTATAAAGGGTTTCTTGCTGGAGCCTGTTTCCTAAGATGTCCTAAGAGTTTATGAACTCCTTGTAGGAGAAGGTGGTTCAGTGGAGATTTTTAACCTGCCTAAATGCAAGGTTGCCACTTACAGGTAGACTTAGATGGTGGTAGAAGAAAAGAAGATAAATTGGCCAGATGGCACATCCCTCACATCTGCTAAAACAAAAGAACATCACACAGAAAGGCTATTAAAATTATGGAACACAGCTCAAACATGGTCTTTATGACTTTATTGGTGCTAAAAAGTCTACTTGGTCAGTTTAACTCTGGTGAACTTTATTGCCAGGCAAGATACAGAGACTCCTACGTAGAATGCTACAAAATAACTACTCCAAATCCAAAAAAAGTGAAAGACAACTGCATTGTACCTAATCGATAGACTAAGAAGCAGCCAAGGGGCTCAGCTTCATGTGCCCCCACAGAAGACTCCATTGGTTCTATTGGGAGACTTTAACGTTTACAGTACATAGTTAATGACAGGGAAACCTGTAGGGGAGTGATTGGGGGGAAAATGGAACTGGAGTGGAGTTTTTTATTGGATTTTTGTATAAATTAGTTTGGGAATATTAGGGATATTCATAAGTATCAGAGAACCCTATGCCACAGTTCAGTGACTGACTAAGTACTTGTAGGTCTGTGATGATTCTTGATCATCCAGGTGAGGCTATCTGGAAGTTGAATCATGTCAACTAGACTTCTTTCTTGTTAGCTAGATATGTTTCACTACTCATCCATGTTGATTCAAGAGAGGGGTAAAATAAGCCATCTATGTGCAACTGAAAAGTCCTACTCTCAACAGAGGTGGTTGTCTTAGGCTCAACCTGTCTCCTATTTTTCATCTTGCCATCCCAGGAAGGACCCAAGGTCCACTAAGAAAGAAATCCACACTTACCCTTACTCTCTCTGGCTGTTACACCTTAATGACTCCCCCTAATATCTCTCTATTGTTGCTCTCTCCCCAACTCCCCAAAAGGACTCCCCCTCCTACTCCCCCTTTTCAAATAGGATTCTTTGACCTTGGAGGACTCAAATATGAAGAACTTACCAACTTACCTCTACTGTATCTATCTAACAAGTCTAGTTGACATGATTCAACTTCCAGATATGTACTTGTAGCATTGGATTTTCAACTGTATGTTGTGAACTCTTGGGTGAATAGAGGAGCTACCTGTCAACTGATCACCACCTGGTGGTAAGTTGGATCAGATGGCAAGGGAAAATGTCAGACACTGAGGTACAGTAGCAAGAAACTCCATAGTGGCAAGGCTCCTTCACCCCGTGTTCTTAATGTTATAGGGGTGTCTTTGCTGATATGCATTTTCAACACTGCATGGGTGTTAGGGATTGTGCCTATGGATTGAACCCATACAGAGTAGTGGTCCCTTTCTTTATGAAGGGAAATGGAGGGTGCATTCCAAACGTAGAGAAATCACACTCCTGTATGTATGCCTGGTCATGGAACAATACTCCAGCTCTTTACGCTCAAAAGGATCATGAAGAATTCATAAGAGTATGCCTAAACAGTCTACATCTATTTTATTTACTTAAAATTAAAAATACAGTGGAGTGTGCTTTGGGAGTATGGAGAGGCATGCCAATTAATATGGGTGATTTGATCCCTCTAACCAGTGTTATAGCCTGCATCATCAATGTAAGATCAGACTTGATCATAGTGCATGTTGGACTCCACCAGGGCTGCCCTTTTTCCACTAATTATGTTCTTAATTTTTATAGACACCAATTATAAATGCTGCAAAGTGGTAGAAGGTGTCCAAACTAGCGATCTAAACATTTCATCTTTGTTATTTGCAGACAATGTGGTCCTGATGACTTCATCAGTTTGCGACCTACAATGTGTTTTGAGACTGTTTTTAGCTGAGCGTGAAGCAGCTGAGATGACAGTCTAGCCTTTTAAATCTGATGTTTTCCAGGTGTTATGGCAAACATTGAACAGGTCTATCAAAAGGCATTTATACAGACATTGTTCCAATGTGTAAAAAGAAAGCTATCATTTAATAAGGTAAAGCTATCAATTTCAGAAGCTTTAGATAGTGATTGAAAGTATGAGGTCACAGATACAACTGGTAGAAACGGGTTTCCTTTTCAGGGTGGCTGTGCTCTGACCATTGGGAGCTCTGTTGCATCCTGGATAGCTCCCTGGGGAGGTGTTCCTGGCAAGTCCAACAGGGAGAAGACCATGGAGCAGACTAGATGAGATATCTTCTATCTGGTCTAGGAGCTTGTGGGTAATTTAGTGGAGGAGCTGTAGGAGGTGGCTATGGAAAAGAACATCAGACATCTCTGCTTACCCCTGGACCCAGATACAGTAAGTACAGGAAAATGGATGGAGAAAACTGCGTAACATCTGAATTCCTTCTGTAAAACTGGATGTTGTGCAGATTGGACATTATGCAAACAACATACAGTATAACAGTAGAGTAGGGTAGATACTAGATAATAACTGTTTGTTTCACTTATAAATATATATGTCTCACTAGCTTCTTGATGTTGCTATCACTAAAAATATTTTTTGCTGTTTTTAGAAGCCATGATGCACATCGTGGTAATATTTTCAAAAGAAAATTGAACAGAGAGATATCACTACAGCAATCAAGAGACACACAAGCAAGTTAAGTGGCCTACATGGTATAAGGTGTATTTGTTGTTGGTGGTGGTCTTTCAGTTGATCCCATTAAGGGCTTGCCACAGCTGACCAATCCACACACAACATTTTGTGACACAAATCTCTCATTCTATCCAGGCTTGGGACTCAAACTGCAGTGGCCGCAAATCAAACATGGACCTTCATAACATGTGAGATGCCTGCCACTGAGCCACCAATCCCCAGCATAAATGCTATAAATACAGGTTGATATTCTGTTCAAACTTAAGCTTTGTTGTTTTGGGGCCATTCATTCAATGTTACCCCAACATATTTTAGCAGATTCATTCTAATTTTTAAAACACAGTATTGTCTGTTTCAGTTGAGACTAGTCATGAGAGGAAAACAGGTTTTAATATAACATATTTGGTAGATACCTGCTCCTTTTCCTTCAAATACTTAACATGGCAACAAAAAAAAATAAAATAATAATAATAAATATTAATAATAATACTAAACTTTATGTAAACACCAAAATGGGACATTTGTTACAAGAAAACCAGCCCAAATGGAGAGCATGGGGGTTGGTGGGTGATTGAGGTCTTTGTCCTTCTCACCCATTTATACCAGTCATTTCTAAGCTGGAGTGTCAGTCAGTTGAGCTCTTAAAATATTCAGAGCATCTGTTTATTTTAGTAAAAATAAAATGTAGTCACTAGAAATACCCCTGTGGCATAACAGCCTCATGATGTAATTTTCCCAAATAATTGATGTCTAGTTATAATTTACACATTAACAACTGAGGATAAAAGCCAATTAGAGCCTAAACTGTCACACAAAATCATCACAATAATAAACCCTCCTGATTTAATGCACATCCTAGATCAGTCATTTTCTTTATAACACTTGTTAGAGAGAATCGCAAATTGTTTCTGCAGGTAATTTAGAACAGGTATGCAGAAAAACAAGTGGAATTGCAACCAATAATGCAAAAGGAAGATGCATATAATTAGGTTGATTTCTTGGGGATAAATTATATATACTGAGACACACTGGTTTTGTGCATAAGTACAACCACATGGAGGAGACTGGGAAAATAGACTAAAGAAATTGTTTATGGATAAAAAGAAGATGCAAAAACAAGATGATGGAAACTGTCTCTGTCTCTATTTGCTGTGAATAAATTCCATGGATGATTGGCTGTTGGTAATAGGAATGATTCAGCTAGTGTCATCCTGAAAGGTCAGTATTTGCCACACAGAAAGAGAAAAGCAGAGTGAAAAAGACTGAGGACCATTCAATTCGTTTAGGATTCTATTCAATCCATTTTCCTTTTTTGTCTTTACTTCAATCTCTTGAGACTCAGATTCTGCTGTTATGTATGTTGCATTCTCCACACTGTTTATCTTTATTAGCACCAGATAATCATTGATTTAAATAATGTTTTCAAACAGAAATACGTTTTACAAACAAATTATACCCAGCACCCCCAATATAGACAATGTAGTTGGGAGAATATTTCATATACATAAAAATTATTAAGAAGTTTAGTTATGATTTACAAAATAATTAACTGGTTTATCCTTCAGGAATGGCGGCACGGTGGTGTAGTGGTTAGCACTGTCACCTTGCACCCCCAGAGTCCGTGTTCAATTCCTGTCTTTGTGTGCATAGAGTTCGCATGTTCTCCCCGTGTTTGGAGGGTTTCCTCCAGGTACTCTGGTTTTATTCCCATAGTCCAAAGATATGCAGATTAGGCTAATTGGTGTTCCCCAAATTGCCCATAGTGAGTGTGAATACAGGATAAAATGGTATAGATCAGGAGTGAGTGAGAGTAAGTGACCCTTTAGAAATGTTCCTAATACAGAAAAGACAAGGAAAAAGTTATCCGGAATTGATAAATACATGTCATAAAAAAACAAAACTGAAACAACCTAATGAGATAATAATCACTCAGGATTATAAAACCAATGAGCTCCATAGCAAGGTGCTCTTTGATAGCTTCTGAATAGTATAGGCTTTAGGATATCCATGTGAGACCACCCACAATAGCAGAAGGTTTGGCACAGGTGCAAAAGCTCCTCCAGTGCATTATATATTGTAATCAAAGTGTAAGTCTGTCTCAACTATAAACAAATAATTCAAGTCACTGGTTATTGGCGGAAGATAACTGTTGACTAATTTGCGTCCTTACTTTTCATCATCATCATCTTCTTCCCTCTTTTTCTTCTTGTAAAATATTTAGGCCCAAATATAAATAATTTTACATTTTTATTGGATGTTTTTTGAAAGATTTTGCAAGGTTTTTTTTGTCCTCGCAAAATAAACAAACAAGCAGATCAGACTGGAACATATGTAAATCCTACACCTCTTAAGCCACCTGTTTTTCTGATCTTTTCCTTCAACTGTGTTGACTTTTGTGTGCTTCCCTCTCTCTTTTTTCCTAAAGTTCTTCCTCATTCCTTATACACCAATATTTACTATGGTTCACTGCTGAATGTCTATGAAAATTTCCCTACTTTGTTTCCCCAGATTTCTACGGAACACGAGATTGACTCTGCTCTTTCATGTAGAAGTGGACATATACAGTATGATACATAGGTACCTGTATGTTGTGCTTATTCAATGTATTGCCTATTCTTTTAAGAAATCAGAGATCATTTTAACACTCCATTGTGTGTGTGTGGGTGATTGTGTCTCTCCTGATCTGCAGCCATTAAAGAATTCATTAAATAATTGAAAATAAATCATTATGCTTTCATAAATTTTTAATTTTTATATACCTTTCAGAGATATCCTTAACTTTATTGACTTACGTGGTTTAAACTAATAAGTGCACCAAAAAGTTAAAGTATATCATGATGATTGAGATATTAATATTACTAAGCATCCTTGCCTTTTACATAAATTCTAGTAATGTCAAAAATTGCAAATATTTTAAAGTTCCATGAATACTTTTTAATCCTGTTCTTTGATATGTTTTGTTACATATGTTATGCATTAGATTTATTTCCATGAATACTGATTTGCTTTGTATTAATATTTAGTAGAAACTGCAATACATTCGCAGTTGCTGCACATGGACCCTTTTAGGTAGTGCAATTTCTGCAGAAAAGATACATGAAGGTGTTCATACTCTGTTTAAAAGGAGAAAGAGTTTTGAAGTGTGTTTTGAAGATTTCATGTTTTTCCAAGTCAAGTCCATGCAGAGACTTTTAGAGGGGCATGTGTGCAAAGTTAAAAATGGGTACATCAAAATTCAAAAACATACACCAACATAATTTACAGTGTAACATGTTGAATTATAGCAAACAGAATGTAACCTCTTTCAGTGCATGTCCCTCTTCACTCCAGCCCCTGACTCCTACTCCTTATCTGACCAAACACTGTCCACTCCATCAGTTATCTATTCTAATCTATTATTTTACTCTTGAACCTAATCAAAAAAAAAAAAAAAACACACACTCACAGTAATGATAAAAAACATTAAATAACTAATAGATTGCAATAAAGTGTTTATTATTGCTACTGTTTCTAACCAAATACATTTGCCATGTAAACAAGTGGTACATGTATTAGTTTAACCTGATGTAAATCTCTAATAATGAGATGAATAATTTATTTTATGAATATCATAACTAATACAATAAACTATAAAACACATAAAACAATAAAAGTAAAAATAGTTTATATCATATACATTTAGGCTTAAACTATTAATGACACAAATAGTTTTGGATCATGACAAACGAGAACCACTGAGACATTAACCATTAAAACCAACTCGTGCATTTCCCTGAGCTGCACAACTATTCTATGGCACATAATGCTCACATTTTACAACTGCAAACCTCGCTTCCTGGCAGCTACAGCTCTTGATCAGTATAGCTTGGACAGATAATACAAGAAATGTTCTCCCGCTAAGCGTTTGCCTGTGACATTCCAGCAAGTATAACTCAGCGCACATCACAAAAAGGTTAAGCCAGTGTGTGATGACAATTTCATTTATAGATAAATTATGTTATTGGTAAATGTTCTTGATATGTAGACCTTCACAAAATAAATAAGTAAATAAATAAATAAATAAACACTGTGACAAATGGGCGTATTGGACATCAAGGGGGTAAAGTGCAGGTGTTTGGGCACCTTTGACAACCCCCATACTCATACATATACAGTACACACATGCTTGCACCAAGTAGACTCTTGGGTGTGTGCAGCCAGCAAAGTAGTTTATTTTTTTTTTTGCTTGTTTAGTCATACATTTTGTGTATGTGGTTTATAGTAAGGTGTGTGATAGGAATCTGTGTTTGTATTTTGTAAGTTGTCTTTGAACAGTTTAGCTGGGGACAGAGAATGTTGTAGTACAATATGTGCATTAAGAAGAATCATCAATAATGGAGGAGCCATGGTGTCATATATTTCCTCAAGGCAGTGATGGTAAATTAATACATAATACCCTGGCTACAACCCTAGACTCCTGATAACCCAAGCGAGCCTCTGCCAAGAACACAGTGTGAAAAGAATACAGTATCAAGGGGAAGTTTTTCACATTTTGTTCTGTTCTCACGTATCTTAAAATGGATAAAATCAAATCCTTTTTTCATGTGATCATTTTACGTATATGCAATAATGCTCCACAATGACTGATTGAATATATATATATATTTTTGGTAATTAATTTATATTTTATAAAAGTATTCATAAAAGTACTCTCTTAAAGCCCCTCTGGCAGCAATGACAGGCTCAAAACAGCTTGTGAACCCAAGCACACACTCCCATCACAGTCAGAGGAAAAAGAAATTCCCAGCGTGATGGTGCCACCACCGTGTTTGACTGTAGGGATGGTTTTAATAAGGTGATATGCCTTGGCTTTTCCTCCACATGTGGTTTGAGAAATTGTATCATCAGTTCAGGATTTTGCTTTTCATGGTCTAAGAATCCTTAAGGTGTTTTTTGGCAAACTCCCAGCAGGATGCCTAGTCCTTTTTAGTGAGGACTGACTACTGTACCACTGATTGCAATCTTTGTCCCTCTTTTTAACAGATGCCCATGGTGGAAGAGGAACATTCCAATGATCTATTCTGTCATAGATGCTTCCACAAACTGAGTGATTGGCCCACTTGTTATATTCTTAAGGATTGGAGAATCCAGGTATTGGATACATTGTCAAATGGCTTCTAGTAATATACTGTATTCAAAAACGGTTCCTCTTCAAACTTTTTCTTTTTCTGCCTGGTACACAATCATGTTGCTGATACGTTATTAGGGAGTAATAATAATAATAATAATAATAATAATAATAATAATAATAAACTTGTTACACATTGATGTAAATTAGCATGAACTGGTGAAGAGTGCAAATGTCTGCTTTGGGATGTCACAGCAAAAGTAATTCCTTGTGTTGTTGTTATTTAGAAAGTTAATTAACACTGTATGCTTGATAAAATGCTTTGTTTTCTGTGCACACAGATTAGTGTTTGTTAATTAATGCCCTGAGAATAAATGGCAAAATAGGCATCCAGACCTTTCATAGGCTTTTGATTATAAGACAATGGAACAGCTATTTATTGACTACTGTCTTTCCCATCCACATTTTCTTCTATGTTTAATTATCAAGGGGTTTCTATGTTGGGGTTTGCCTTTAGTGAACCTACAGGATTTACAGTCTTTAATAAGTATTGGAACAATGCCTTTCAGCAAACACTTCAGTCCGGTTGCTTTTTGAGTTTTTTATTTGTTAAAGAGACAATGGAGTGAAATATAACTGGCAAAAATATAACTGCCTTTTACTCATCTTCTGCTTCATTTAGACCACTGGTGTAGACAGGAATAGATGGTCCTGCCCCTTCGTCACCTGGAACAGTGTGCATTGTCCAGTGGGTTTGTTGTAATTGCACCAGACATATCAATTTGAGAGAGGACATGCCCAAGATGCTGGTGGAAGCCTAGTGTGACAGTAACAGCATGGCATCATTTCAGCTTACAGTGAATCATTTAATTCCCTGGAGAAATGTGTACTACTGCACTTATGTACAGAAGGAGGAAAAGAAGAAAATAAAGATGATGGGATATGTGACTGTTGAATCTCTTATGAAGGAATGATAGAGAATTAACCTCTCTAGATAAACCAATGCGTTTTGATGAAGAGAAAAACTTCTTAGTGCATGCTACAGTATACCAACCCTAGTTGCATCTTTCAGATGACATGAATGCAATATCACATGAGACCGGTCTTGTGTAGCTTGAAGCACCTGCCTTCTTGTATGTGCATAAACCCTTTTTCCGGACTTAACTTGACTTTGTCATGTGTAGTTGAGATTTGTTATCTCCATAATTTAACACTCATGTTATGTTTTGGGTCCTTGAGACCCCTCACTCTCTTTACCAACTTACCACCATGAGGTTCACCTTCAGTTATGTAACATTGTCAAACTCTGTATCTCCTCTTGAGAGATAGGGCAGACTTGGTGTGAAGAATGCAACAAAATGGCTCCACCAGATATTCTTATCAACAATTGTGTTACAGACCCCAAATGGGCATTTGAGTAATACGTCTGACCTCATTTCATCAGATGAAAAATATAAAAGCCTATATTCAGCTCCTAAATCAGGTAGAAGTATACACTGGTCAGCCATAATGTTAACACCACATAACATTAGCACATTAACACTGATTATCAATCATATACCAGTAAACTGGTTACAGGATCATGGGCCAGTCAATCTGGTCAGATCCTAAAGGAAAGCCAATACAGCACAACTTTGCAAAAAAGTCAATGCTGGTCATGATAGAAACACATCAAACCTCCCAGTGCACCACAGTCAGCAAATAGCCTGAGGCCATCGATCCAGCCTCCAAACTCCCCAGATCTAATTTTAATTGAGCACCTATGGCATTGAGCACCCAAGTCTGGTCCATAGAGGTCCCACCCCACAACCCACAAAACAGAAAGTATCCTCTGCCAATATCCAAGTGCCAGATTGGTGTATATTCAAAACATAATCTGTGATCCAGATTTGAATTCACCTGCATATTAATCAGCTTGTTTCTCAATAAAATGGGCTGGATTTTGTTGAAAGTGCTGGAGAACAACCTGATACTCACAGCACCTTTGCCCTTATCAAGATGGAAGAGGGTCTGATGGAGCAGGGAGAGGATGGTGTCAACAACACCAATATTCTGCCTGTAGGCAATCTGCAGGGAATCTAGTGCAGGATTGACCTAGGGGTGATGATTGATGATTTATAAATACTAAAATGGTAAATTAATACATATTTAGGTCTAAGGGGCCTTGTGTGCATGTGTATATTTGGGGTTTGTGTGTGTGTGTGTGTGTGTGTGTGTGTGTGTGTGTGTGTGTGTGTGTGTGTGTGTGTGTGTGTGTGTGT
>JAQMYL010000036.1:5820887-5842622 GCA_030014365.1 Clarias pachynema
AAATATCCAGATTTTAGTCAGTTATCTTGTTTGTTTATACAATATAAATTAATACCATATTATGTATATAAATTTGTCAGGCTTTAAATCAATTTAAAAATGTCACACATCAAACACATCAGCTACTATTTTGATGGTAGCATATCCTAAGTTTCTGATGACAGCAAGATGTTAGCTGATAATCTGTGATCAGACCTGGTGAGTTAGGGTGCCTCATGCCTTCCCTGTAAACAGTGGAGCTGTCCTTGGTGCTGAATGTATGTTGAGTGTGCCATTTGTCGTTTGAGCACAGAGCTGTTTAGTGGTAAAAGGCACTGGCTATGAGTCTGCTGTCACAGAATGAATGAATAAATGAAATCCTGTGTATAAGAGGTGAAAAATATATCTCATAATAAGAAATATTAATTGAATCATGTTGAAGATATTTTAACTTACCAGGATAACATTTTTGCAGCAAAAGTAATGTCACTGCTACAAGCAATTTATTTTATTATTATTTTATTTTATAGAAAAATAGATAATTGTATAGTATAATCATAATGATGAGATGGAACACAAGCACACATGGGGACAACATGTGGAAAGACAGTACAGACAGTAACCCAAGGTCAGGCTAGGATCAAGTTGTTTTTGAGTTCAGTTGTTTGCATGCATTACAGATGTGATAAATGCTTATAGCCTGATGCATTGAGAAGTACTTAGAGCTACAAATGGTTTTGTTAATTAAACTTCATGTTTCATTATTAACCTGTGAATGAGACACCACAATTTCCGGGCAAAATCTTAGTATGCTTGACCCCAGTCTTGTACTGTATGTTTGCATAATATAAACGCCCAGTGCCCAGGCTCAACTTTGTGTTCTATGTCCACTTGAAAAGGTGATCTTGAGCATGGTATGGCATACTCGGGTACTCATACTTATATTAGATTCAAATCTAATATGAAAGTTTACCATACATAAAAACAGATTTATGGATGCAGTGAGAGAGGACATGAAGTTAGTTGGTGTGAGAGAAGAGGATGCAGAGGATAGGGTAAGATGGAGGCAGATGATTCGCTGTGGCGACCCCTGAAAGAGAACAGCCGAAAGACAAAGAAGAAGACCATACATAAAAACAGGAGGGGCACTGGTGGCTCAGTGGTAGGTGTTTCGCCTGCCATGAAGAAGGCCCGGGTTCAATTCCAGCCAGTGCCCAAACCCCCCAGCCACTGGATGTAGTGCCGGTCCCAAGCCCGGATAAAATGGGAGGGTTGCGTCAGGAAAGGCATCCGGCGTAAAACCTGTGCGAAGTTGTTGTGCGGACTAGATATTCCACTGTGGCGACCCCTTGCCGGGAGCAGCCGAAAGACCAACAACAACAACCATGCATACAAACAGATGTTGATCACTGTCTCCTCCTGTATCTCTTTGTGCAAACCTTATACACTTATGTCACCATCTGAACTACACAATCATAGCTGATAAAATAAGATGGCAAGTGGTAGGGTCACTCTTTACATTTTCTTTGGAACATCAATATTAGGCGTAGTGTGAAGTATGACATTCTTGTATTCTTCTTTTCTTTGTGCTTGTTGGCACCTCACAAACCAACTAGGTGCATACTGCCATCTGCAGTATCAGAGACTTAAAATAATCATGTGTACTCAGGTATGGAGCAATATTACTAATGTTAAAGCTGGCAAGTGTAAAAGAGGGGCAAGGGAAAGAATCATATCTGTTCACAGTAAACTCCTACAGTATCTGTAAACACCCTCCCTGTGGTGGCAGCAAATGTTATACTGTATAGCTCATTTATCACCATTTTAATACCTCCATTGTGAACAGTGTGTGTTTATTACAGTAGCAATTAAAACTTAGCTAACTACACCTTATGGTGGTTTTTGTATGATAGCTATAACAGATTCCAAAAGGAATAAACTGACTCACACTGCTCAGTAACAAAGTAATGATTTGAGCTGAAGGCCTGCAACAAAAGCTAAATATCTAAATATAGTAGCAGAAGTTTGTAAGAAGGCTTAATCCTTTATACACTTTATCTCTTAGGAGGAAGACCATAAGCCACCGGAACCATCTGGAGATACTAAATACAGTATGAAGGCAAAATATCAAACTGCTACTAAGAAGTTAATAATGTTCCTACTTGCCTCCCTCTTTAGATGATCGACTGATCTGATGATTGCATGGAAGAGCAAGTCTAAAAGAGTCCCTATTAAAGGGGTTAGTGAGTAGATAACACACCGTATAATAGCTGCTGAGTAGTGTGTGTGTGTGTGTGTGTGTGTGTGTGTGTGTGTGTGTGTGTGTGTGTGTGTGTTCGTGCACCTTAACTAGTACTTCATTTTCTCAAATCCAAGGCACAGACCCAGACCATCCAGATCGATATTTTCCCCTTGCACACTTCATTCTCTGTTTGACACACACTTAATCTCCTGCTCTTGTTTTCCCTGCACTTTTCTATTGACTTTGTCCTCATCCGCCTCCTGAATCCATCAGCCCTTAAAAGTTAACAAGTTGTCAAGGGAAATGGCATTCTGTCTGCGTCCTATAAGAAATGTCAGTGGAGCAGTGACGGCTTATGCACATGTCAATAGTGAGAAAGTGTGAGCGTGATCACTCTTCTAAACACGAAGGAAAAGAGTGAAATCAGATACATCAGAAAACAAAAATAGATCATATTTGCATGAGATTCGACTTACAATATTTTAATACATCTGCACATATTTTAATGTGCAAGAATTTCCTAAAGACATTTTCACCTAGTGGAGTGTGTGTTTATTTGTATGTTGGTGTGGATTTTTAAACAATGTTTTATTTGTAAAATGTGATAGCGGAACACCAACAATGAGACACGATCTGAGAATTTGATAGAGGGAGAAAAGGTCCAGGAATGTATACAAAAATGCTACAAGTATCTCATATAATGCAGTTTTGAGTTAGACCTTTATTCAATGCTGTCATATAGACCCAGAGCCAATAGCATACAGTAGCTATGATGGAATTTACATTCATGGTATGACCTGGCCACTGAACAGTGAGTGACTGCAACCATTACATTTCAGTAATGTCATAGATGGACTGGAGGCTGTCAATTTAGGGTAAGTCAATAAATATGTAAAATTATTTACAAATAACAAAGAAATGCAAATGTTGTGACTGCATTAGTATTCACTGCCAGTGATGTGGACCCCCTTAATGAGTTCTGATGCAACCATTTGCCATCAGAAGTCACTAAAATTAATTGAATCAAGTCAGCCTGAGTGCAATTAAATTGTCATATGACCTCAATATAAATAAACATGTCCCTGGAAGGTCCCAGAGTTTGTCAGGAAATATACCTAAATAAACAGCATCGTAAAGAACAATAAGCTATTAAAACAAGCATGGTACAAAGTTAGCTAAAGTATTAATCATGGTTGGTTTTAAATTGACAAAAGTTAGGAGCTGTTTAACTGTTTATTAATCAGAGAAGCAACCAAGAGAACAAGTCTAAGTGGACATCATTAATCTTTTTATCTTCTATATTGCTCATCCTGCACAGGCACAGGGTTCCAGGGACCTGGAGCCTATCCAATGAGATCCTGGGCAAAAGGCAGGTACATCCCATTCCAAATTTTTTTTGCCAAATATAGCACTTTTTCCCTCAAGGTGGGCATATACGTCACTCAGCAGAGGCAATCAACATGATAGTTTACCATATCCTTACTTACACAGAGTACTGTATGTAATGCACATATAAGGCACCCAAATCATCATGAAACAGCATGGATTACTCCAAAAAACGCAAGTAGCCTATGAAAACAGAACCTTCAAAGATGTATGGATAGATAAATGTATGCTTATTCTTCCTGTGGGAAGTTTGTCTCATATGTTCTGAAACCACAGAGATAATAAAAAGCAGGCATGTGAAATTCCCCTATAAGATAAAACACTGGTTGTTAGAGCAAACATATCTGCAGCAGTCCAAGGTGAGGGTGTGTAAAATATCCATATTAATAATAATACTACTGGTTACATTAAAGCTGATCAGTTTATTTTAAGCTTTAACCTTTTAACTATTTACCTGTATATGTACAGAAAGAGAAGAGAGAGAGAGAGAGAGAGAGAGAGAGAGAGCATGAAATAACAATTGAACATAACATGAAGTTCTGCATTTGAAACAAGTCCAGCATTCTTAACATCATTACATCATTATCCTCACAGTGAAGCATGGTGTCTATTATTATTATTATGATTATTATTATTATTATTAAGTAGCAGTAGTGGCAGAAGTGGCATGAAGCCTGAACAATACGTTTTGCTGTTTTACACCTGTGAAACTGAATGTTTTTTTTTAACCCTTGTGCTCAGTAATACCACACAGTTAACCACACAGATCACCAGTCTCTCTCTCTCTCTCTCTCTCTCTCTCTCTCTCTCTCTTCTCTTTCTGTATTTTTGTCTCTGAGTACATTGTTCTGATCTCGTGTTTTTTTTTTCCCTCAAGTATTTACTTTGTGTGTGTGTGTGTGTGTGTGTGTGTGTGTGTGTGTGTGTGTGTGTGTGTGTGTACGTGCATGTACACATGCATTCACGTGTGTTTGCTCACATTTGCACTATTGATGTGGGTCTGAAGGGCTCCTGAACTGCTTCAAAGCTAATTGGTGCTCCCTTTGAAGTGCAAAAGGAAGCAAATTAGTGTCACAGCACAGTGAAGAGCTGAGACAAATGTCTTTCCAATTCTTTTTTTTTTTTTTAACCCAGAAGTGCACCAGCTGTAATATGAATCAATGAACAAAATAATAAGAAGGAATATACATGACTTGCACCTACAGTAAGGGCAAAGGTTTGTTCACTCATCATGAACATGAATGTCATGATAATATTGGTCTCTCAGAGCTTTCTGTGAACTGGTCTTTATTTTTTTTTTCCCTTTGGAAGACTGATTGTACATGTTTAATAGAAGAAAGCATGAAGACATTTTAGCACGAGTTTTAAATTATTTTGGGTTTTCTGAAATGAACACATGCTCAAAATTATGGGTGAACATACAGTGCTTATTATTGGCACCCCTAGTTAAGATGTGTTTTTAGGCTTCTGATAAATAAATTTTTGCATAATCTCACACTGAAAATTGTAGAAAAATCTAACATTTAACTTTTTTCCCTTAAAGTCAATAAAGAAATAAATACAAAAACAATTCATGACTAAAAAAATAATTGTTTCTTATAAAATCACCCGGACACAATCATTGGCACCCTTAACAATTCCGATAAAATAAATGTAATTGGAGCATTTTTGTCATTTTTACTGTAGTTTGCAAAGTTGATCAGGATATCAGGAGATCAGAAACCTTTAATTAATAATTCATGACTTCCTGTGTGCCTGTGGTATAAATATGACGTGACACAGAGGCCTATTTCTCTTAACACTCTTCAACATGGGAAAGACAAGAGAACACCACATTTAAGTAAGGCAGATGTGTGTCAATCTTCATCAGGTAAATAGACAGGAAAATAGCCACTCACCTTAACTTGCCCATATCTACAGTCAGAAGAATCATTAAGAAGTTTAAAACAACAGATACAGCAACAAACAAGGCTGGATGAGGACCCAAGTTTATCTTGCCACCACGCACAGTGTGGAGGATGGTAAGAGAAGTAAAAACATCTCCAAACCTCACTGTTAGGAAACTGCATTAAAAGGAGGCATCTTGGGGTCACAAAGTCTTCATAAAAACCATCGGACACTATCTACATACCAACAAACTGTTTGGGAGGCATGTAAAAAGGAAAAAGCCTTTTCTCACCCACAGTACAATCACAAACATAAATGTCTGGAGTTTGCTGGGACTTCTACTGAGACTGTGTGCTGTGGTCAGATGAGACTAAGATAGAGCTTTTTGGCAACAAACACTGTCTGGATCTGGCAAAAAAAAAAAAACTAAAGATGAGTATGAAGAAAAGCACCCCATGCCCACTGTGAAGTATGGCATAGGATCTGTGATGCTGTGGGGGCCAGTTTCTCTTCCAAAGGCCCTGGGAACTTTGTTGGGGTGCATTGCATCATGAAGTCTCTGAAATACCAGGACATTTTAAATAAAAACTTGATGGCCTCTGTCAGAAAGCTGAAGATGGGTCATCATTGGGTCTTTCAGCAGGATAATGACCTTAAACGTGTGGTGAAATCTACACAAAAATGGTTCAGCCACCTTAGTCCCCATACCTCAACCCAATTGAAAACCTGTGGGGTGAACTGAAGAGGAGAGTGCATAAGAGAGGACCCAGGACTCTGGATGATCTAGAAAGATTGTGCAAAGAGGAATGGTCAAAGATCCCTCTATCTGTATTCTGCTAACTTGTTAAGTTAAGTTAATTTATTTACATAGCACATTTAAAACAACCAATGGTTGACCAAAGTGCTTTACATAATAAAGTAAAAATCATTTAAAAACAACAGAACCATCAAATTACCAATACAAACCACTATAACACATGTTTAAAAGCCTCGGTAAACAGGTACTGTACGTTTTTAAGTTCGATTTAAAATTTTCAATACTGTGAGCTGATTGGACGTGGAAAGGGAGCTTGTTCCAAAGGGTGGGACCAGACACAGAAAAAGCACGGTCGCCTCTCCTTCTTAATCGACTTTTCGGAATCGTGAACAGAAGTTGACCAGGTGATCTAAGTGCTCTCTGAGGACAGTATGGGTGAATCAAATGACTCATATATTGAGGCGCTACCCCCTTGATAGCCTTAAAAACAAATAAAAGCATTTTAAATATAACTCTATTCCACCAGCAATCAATGTAAGAAAACTAATGGAGTAATGTGACAAGATTGCGAAATGTTATAGAAGAAGATTGAGTGCTGTCTTGTACTTTTGCGAAGTATTAACATCAGGAGTGTCAATAATTGTGGCCACCATTATTTTATGTAAAAAAAATACAAAAAAAATTTTTTTCCACTGAATAATTGTACTTTAATTAAAGGTTGGACTTTTCTCTCTTTTTGAAACTGGTTCTATATTGTTTAAATACAAAAAATATATTAGAAGCTTAAGAACACATCTTAACCAGGGGAGCCAATAATAATGACCAGCACTGTATATTTAGATTATATTACTGTATATTTAGACAGTCATTTAGATTTTTACTTCAGTGGTGCTGGATGTCCTAAAATGTATTTTATGTATTTTAATTAGACAAGCCAATGCCTTTAAAGTACTTTTCAGGTATGTTGGCTAACTACAGCTCATACCTGCTCTGTGAAAAGATAAAATAAGTGTGTTTTACAGAAAATGGGCCGGCTAACACATAGTAGAGTGTGGAAGTTTAAGAATCTTCATAGATATCTGAGAAAGCAGATGGTAGATTTACACAAGCCAGGAGTGTCTCTTGGAGACTTTGTAAATAATTGCAGATTCCAAGATCAGTTCAAACTATTTTTTTGTAAATACATGTTATGACATGGTGTAGCCACTTTCCCAAGGTCTGTTAGAACCCCGTCACTCTCAAATGAGAGGAAATTGGTTCAGTGCTGTTTTGCTGCCAGTGCATTGCACAAAGTGGATAAAATAATGGAGTACTTCATTAAAATTCTTTAGCATACCCTCAAGCTATCAGCTGAAAGGTTGAAACATCCATTTTCTATATCACTTTATCCTGTATACAAGGTCATGGGGATCCTGGAGCCTATCCCAGGAGACAAGGTACACCCTGAACAGGGTGCCAATCATCGCAGGGCACACACTTACACTCACATTGCTCATTCTCATGCCCACTCTCATTGATCACTCAATGACGGTAAAGTGATTGGTCGCTTTACATCTCAGGGAGCCCTCATGTCTGTGTTTCCTTCTGGCTCTCCCAGTTATGCTGTTATAGTTAGTTCCTGCTTGCTCTCTGCACTAAATATACATTCACATTATACATTGTTTGACTGTGACCATACCTAACTGCCATTTCTCCTTCTCTTCTGCTCTCTCCTCTTCTCTCTCTTCTCCTCTGTCTCTCCCTCTCTCTTTTTCCCTCTACCTGTCTCTCTGTTGAGCTATACATGTCGCTCCTGAGCTGCCAGTGATCCAGACCCCCTCTGCCCTCTGGAGCTGTCTGACTCATCCTGGTGTCCTGCTTCTGGTTGGAGATCTTGTCGCATGGATGCCCTATTTGGTCTGCCTGGGATGCGTGTGGGGACTGGGGACGGTTCCACTTTTCCACGAAGACGGTCCTGTCCTCGGCTGATGCAGACAGCTGTTCTCTGAGGAGCCAAGCATGGAGAGAAAATGTAAACTCCATGCACACAGACCAGAGGCGGAAATCGAAACCGTAACCTGTACAGTAGGTGAAAGGTGACAATGCTAACCACTGAGCCACCATGCCGTCCTGTACTGTGGTGATTTTTTTATTTATTTTTCGGTAACTCGTCAGCTAAAATTACATTGAGTCGTAAAATTATGCAAAATTAGAAGCATGGCCAGTTTGGGTGACAAGCATTGAATGTCTGCTATGCATCACTTTGGCTAACCCACTAACTACATCAGTTTTATGATGTTTTCTTTACAGGCATAAAAATATATTCATTTGTAATGTTATCTATTTATTTATTAGTTTATTTAAATTAATTAAATTACGCAGCAATGCACAGCTTGAATCACATCATCAAGTTTACCAATGACATGTCCATGGTTGACCCCATCTGCAATTAAGACTAAGTCACTGGAGAGAGAGGGGGGGGGGGGGTGCAACAACTAACAGATCATACAGAGCCAACAAGCTGAATGAGAAAAAAAGAGATAATTGTTGACTTCAGGAGAGCAAAGAAGGACTCCTCTCTGCTTGATGTCTATGAGCCCTCCATGGAGATCATCAAGAGCACAAAATCACTTGGTGTTCACCTGGCAAGGAAACTTGTCTGGTCCATCAACGCCAGCTTCATCGCCAATAAATCCCAGCAGCATCTCTAGTATCTAAGAAGGTACTTTCCTCCCCTATACCCATCCTTTTTCAGAAGATAAATATAAAGCATCCTCAGCAGCTATGTCACTGCCTAGTTTGGGACCTGCACAAATCGCAAGAACCTGTAGCGAATAGTAAGGAAAGCTGAGAAGATGTGAGAACTAGCACAGATACTGTATTTAGACCACATGCTGCATTTGCAAACCCACCAGCACTGTGGTTGACCATACACAGTCCTCTCACACACTCTTCACCCTACTTCCATCTAAAAAAAAAAAAAAAAGTACCAAAGCATTCAGGCCAACAAGCCATCAAACTTCTCAATATTCAGAGCATGGACTGACTCACGCGTCCACACACACACACACACACACACATTGTTATTATATTTCAACATACAGTATCTGTAACATTATTCATTCTTGAACTGTATTCTGTCTAGCGCTACAGGTCAGATCTATTTTTTTTTTTATATAGTGATTGTGTATTTTGTGTATAGTGTATATGGTTGAAATGACAAAAAAAAGAAAAAAACACCTACATTGGGAACTGGCTGTGCTATTCATTCAGAGAACGTCCAGGAAAAAGTTCTAACCATAACTTTAGAGTGCATACTGTATGACACCAAATAAGACAAAGTTGTTGTGTTCCCTTTGTTTCTGAGGGAAACAGATGGATAACACGTTTACGATAGATGCAACTACTGTATCACTGAAAGCATATGATAATTGACATTTGAATGTTTGATTTTCACCCAATTTTGTCGAAGATGTTTCTCCACATGTTACACATGCTGTTGTCCTTCAGCTCAAGCATGGCAGCTAGTGCCTCATCAATGAGCATATTTGCTGACACCATGTCCAGCCCTGATGCATTGTAAAAGGTATTTTAGCTAAGAGCCCACCGTATGTCTTCCTGTGGATGCAGCTTTACCTTTCCTTTGGACTTGTTTTTTATTTTATTTTATTAACATACAGTTATATAAAACATTTTTTTATTATTATTATTATTTTTAGTTGTTTCTATCCAACAACTCTTCTTGTTCAATTAAATTTTATTTGTATAGCGCTTTTAACAATTGTCATTGTCGCAAAGCAGCTTTACTGCTTAAGTTTGTATGGAATGTGTATGAATTAAAATGGTCAGATTGTCCCTGATGAGCAAGCCGAGGGCGACAGTGGCAAGGAAAAAATCCCTGAGATGGCAATAGGAAGAAACCTTGAGAGGAACCGGACTCAACAGGGAACCCATCCTCATCTGGGTGAAACAGAAAGCAGGAATTGATCTGCATTTATACAGTGTGTTAGGTGGCAGACAGTTCAGCATAACAGTTGATCTTAATTGATGGTAATATGGAGTCCAGGTAGTTATTGGAGGCTCAGGTAAACTTGTAGGAAATTCCAGTCCTAAACTATTGAGCGACTGCTGCCAAGTCAAGTCCTCAGAGAAACAGCTGTCAACATCAGTCGAGGCCAGAACCGTCTTCATGGTAGGGTTGCCAGTCCCTCCTCTACTTAAACTGGCTGACCATTATCCTTACTAGGCTATAGACATGTGCCTCAAACCTACCTATTATAATCTCTCACATGCCGAATTACACACCAGAGGCCGAATTACCAGTAACCTTATCTATGCTTCACTGTTGTCTTAGTCTCCAACAATGGTGGTAGGTGGGATCTGGAACTGCCAGTCTACTGTTAAGAAAGCTTTAGAGGTTTAGCTTTCCACTTCTGTTTTCACTTCCTGGCACTAACTGGGACCTGGATACCTCCAAAGAATTCAGCTACACCAGCTGCTCTATCCTCTGCTTACCCCTGCTCTTACACTCCACGGAAAACTGGCAGGAGTGGTGGCACATGTTTGCTGTTGTCTCAAGAGATGGTTCTTCGCAACTCTCTCCTTGTCTTATCTCAACATTGCATAATTTGATTTCTTTGCAGTTACAATTGTATATACCACCCTTTTGGTCTTCTAAGAAATGTTCCTAATTTTTTTTTTATTCTTGCACCTACAGTATGTAGTGAAATGAACTCTTATAAATATCCACATAGCTTAAATAAGCTCTTTTAAAACAGAGATGGAATTCTTTGTCTGAGACCTACTGAAACACTTTGTGGATCTGTTTATTGACAGGGACTTCAAAGTAGCTTTGAATAAGGGCAATTGCTAAATGCCATGAATGTAAAGATCTAAGATTATGGTTTTCAGTTGAATTAAAAAAATAATAAAAATCATGCCAGGCAAGCTGTTACAGAGCATGCAAACATTATGGTTATCCAGCTGTTCATGTTTAAAATGGGTGGTAATCTCAGTGATCTCAGTCAAACTAAAATAGATTGGTCAAAAGCCCACAGCCATGACATGTATTATCTCATTATACCATTTAAAATTTATTTATTGTGTGTTTTTATTGTAATTGCATCAGGTATAATGAAAGATGAGTAAAAAAAATCTACAATTCTCCTATTCTGGACTGCATGGGGATTTCATGAACATCTGTAGTACAGCACCTTGCTGTGTCACCAGAAAATTTTAATTATATCCAGAGATTAATAGTTGTTACCATGGTATCTAGCAAGCTCCAGATAGTCTTCTATTTGACTGGTTGAAGGTATAAGCCAATTCTTTTGGGCATACAGATGTTATGTAACATAACATATGTAACATAATTATGGTAGGACAGATGAAGTTCCTGTACAAATGAAAAGACCATATGTAGACAAAGTGTTCATGAAAGATGGTTTTGTATGAATTATTGCAGCCTTGGACCAATACCCATCTAAATTTTATCCAGCGCCCAAACATGACAATGCATTAACAAACTAATCTCTGCTTTGTACTTATTACCGACAAAACACAATGAAGTGTCATTTGAGTCCTTATTTATTCATTTATTTATTTATTTATTTTATTGTGAAATTTATACATTTATTTATAAATTTTTGTTTGAAACAAATAATGTACTAATGAAAATTAAAGGTAAAGCTTTGTAGATTATATTCTCATTGTCGAAGATTAAAATTCTGAACTATCTTTTAAGAACTATTAAAAAAAAATTAATATAACAAAAAATTACTTAAAAAAAATATTTTTGTAGACAGACTGCTGGGATTACAAAATTAAGCCTATCAGGTAAATCTGTGAGTTCCTATTTCTTCTATAAACATTCTTAGCTATACGGACTGTTATCGCTAATGTATGCTTCCATTCAGAAAGGACAATGAGAAATAAATAGATTAGCACATTATCACCAGTTGTCATGCCTTTAACCACTAACAATAAAAACACCTACCTGAAGACAAGTGATGACTTCTCTTCTTGTCTAGATCATATAACCATTGTAAATCATAAATATGGTTTAAATGTATTTTGTACAGAAGTAGATATAGTTATACACAATATTTCCTTACAGAAATATTAGTTATTTATATTTAAATTGTCATAAGATTTCATTTTACTTTTATATTGTATTAAACATTTAAATTGCCATAAGATTTCATTTTACTTTTTTATTGTATTAAACTGTATTTTTTGTGCATAAAGTGCATGTGAGTCTAACATTATGAATGATGAAAACGTTCATAGCTCAGAATAGTAGAGGCAGAAAGCTCATTAGTCCACACATTTTTAATGTAATTTGTCTATTAAAAGTAGTAGCCCTTAATAATAAATGTATTTATTAATCATTGCCAGTTTTAGATTTAATTATAGTTCTACATGATCGATTCAATAAAATGGTACTTTTCAGTTAAACTCTAGATAGAATGCTTACATTAAAAATTAACATGACTGAAAAAAGAAAGAATTGTGTGTGTGTCCATGCAAAAAAAAAAAAAAAAAAAAGGCAAAGAACTGTGTTATGATCCTACACATTATGTTGCCTTTTCTTTGTCATTTCTAAAAAAACAAAATAATGCTGAACTTTATGTTTATATGTCAATAATTTGGGGGATGTTGATGTAATTGCTTTTTTCGCTCATGCGTAATGATTTCATCCACAATACTTCCTCCTCATACTGCCTTTAAAATATTTTAAAGTATTTTTTGGTGGACGGACTCTTGCATGCTTTGTATGTACAAATAAAAACATTACAAACATCTGCATATTATGTTTAAAAAATGCATCATATTGAGTGTATACTGTATGTGATAAAATGGTGAAAACCAGGTTGCACAGTTTATAATCACAACAATGCATCATAAAATGTATTTTAATACAGAGTTGCAGTCATTTGTAACCAATATCTTATATTGATTTATAGGTGAGAGTTAAAACACAAGATAAAATAATTTTCAGCACATCCCAAAAACTTTAGGGTCAGGGCAATTCAAGTATAAAACAATATTGCTGAGCCTAGATTCTGACCAGTTGGAGCAACTCCAGATCAGAACTTATCATTTGAACAGTATGCATGAGGCATTGTTTTGTGCATTTCTCTTCTTCATATGATGCACCCCCTCTCACTCATTCTCTTTATCACTTATCCTATACAGGGTTGCAGGATGCCTGGAGCCTATTCAAGGGGACTCAGGGCATTAAGCAGGGTACACTCTGGATGGGGTGCAGTGACATTACAGGTGCAAGCATGCACACACTGACTCACCCACTACAATCAGCCTAATCTGCAAGTCTTTAGACTGTGGGAGAAAACTAGAGTACCCAGAGAAAACCCAGCAAGCAAGGGGAGAACATTCAATCTCCATGAACACAGACAGACAGGACTCGACCCCTCGAACGCAGCCACCTGATGCACCACTCTCACTCACTCATCTTCTATACCGCTTTATCTTGTATTCAGGGTCGCGGGGACCTGGAGCCTATCCCAGGAGGCTTAGGGAATGAGGCAGGGTAAACCTTGGACAGGGTGCCAATCCATCGCAGGGCGCACACACATACACAAACTACAGGCAATTTGGGAATGCCAATTAGCCTAACCTGCATATCTTTGGACTGTGGGAGGAAACCAGAGTACCCGGAAGGAACCAACCAAGCACGGGAAGAACATGCAAAGTCCATGCACACAGAGACGAGAATTGATCCTGGCCGGGAATTGAACCCGGAACCTGGAGGTCAAAGGCGACAGTGCTAACCACTATACCACCTCCTGATGCAGTCATCCTTCTGAAATAAGGTAAATCTGGACTCATCAGACCACATGACCTGTTTCCATTGCTCCAAAGTTCAGTCATTATGCTCCCTAGCACACTAAAGCTTTTTTACCCAATTTAGCCTCACTAACCTCACTTGCACTTGCATTTGCATGTGGAAAAGCTTCTACATTCACAATTAAACAAAGAAGTAATTTCTAGCTGCTAGATTTTGAAGATGCACCTTCACCAAGCATTTACATTATCTTTGATCATTGTCATTCATGATTGTGGTCATTCATCCAGACCACATTTCTTTGGTAGAGCTTATGGTTCATACTATACTTCTAGGTTTTGTTGGAGGGATTTTAACCCAATTTCAATAGTCAGCAAACCTCCTCAGAATTTTTTTGCTTGATAAACCATCAACCCTTGACCATGGAAAGCAACTCCCAACATGATTGTTAAAGAAATAAGCAGATACTAACTTTGCAGCAGTTAGAGTTTTTCATTGTTGCCAGCTGAAACATAGCAATCACTGCAATTGTTACCAATAAAATTCTCTTAAGCATTTGTTCATTAAAATCCAAAATGTTGCCACTGGTTGTTTCTAAAATTGTTTCTTTTCCTTATTTCTCTTTTAGTTCAATGAAATTTTATTTATATAGCTTTTAACAATTATACAAAACAGTCACAAATGCATTTTAGTGGGATAAAACTTCTGGAAATACATTGTAAAATGTAAGTCATTTATATATTTATAAATGTATAGCTTTATCAATTGGCCCCCAATAAGCAAGCCAGAGGAGACAGTGGGAAAAAATGTCCTTGGACAACATGAGGCAGAAACCTTGAAAGAACCAAACTCAAAAAGAAACCCATCATCATGTGGCATGCATATCAGACCATAAATAAACCCATTCTGTAACTGGGTCATATGGTAAAATGTGCAATTATGAAAAAAAACCAAAAAACATTTTGGTTAACAAGTGCAATTTGTTGAGGTTACCAACTGTTCACTGATGTAGACTTGGGAACAAAATTTTACAAATTTCAGTCCTAAAACTGAATTGGAGCAATTGCAGTCATAAGCCATCACATCATGACTGTTGGAATTGAATGTTGTTTCAAGTCATCTTTTTGGTTTTAAGTGGAATCTTCCTCAGCCCTCACCTCTATAAGCAGACCATATGGACCATTCTCAGCAACATTAAGTGGTTATCAGGTGATGAGAACTTTGACCTCACAGTGAGTATAACCACTTTTTTGTTGTTATTTCATTGATTTCTAGGCATCATCCTCAGGTGCTGAGTATTTTCCCTGTCCATAAAAATAAGTAGAGCACCATGCCCTGTTTGGGAGCTGAATAGGTGGCTTGTTACACATGTACATTTGGCTAGTTTTCTTAAAAATTCTCCAGATGAAGTTGAATTTAAGCTCAGGTGCAAGGAGGTTCTTTTTAGCCATCATTATGTAGCCATGGTTTCCTGGATGTTTTGGGATAAATTTAGCTTTCCTATCCTTTTGGTTAAAGAAAAAAACTACACTTGTCTCCACCTGCTTTTCAACTGAATTTTACTGTAGACACCTTTTCACAACTTTATCTTAAGCTCTCTTGGACATCACACATTTCACACTTAACTGTTGAAATTTCTTGATATACTAGCAGATTGGTAGGATGTGCTCTTGAATGGTGTGACCCAAATGCACCTGCTGTTCACTGTTCTAAAGACACAAACATACTAAACATGAAGGCAACTCCAGTAAGAATGACTTCTGTGGCAGTGTAGACTCTTGTCTTATATACAAGACTCTATGAGCATATATGTGACGTGATGCTTTGGGTCTTCGCTTGTTTTGGATCTTGAAGAAATGTAAAACCATTGCCTCAGCCTGAGATCCTGAGCACTCTGGGATCAAGAGAGTGGGGCAAGACAACATCTAAACATACCATGTTACCATAACACTCTAACACTCAAAAGAACAGTGAAAATATATGAATTATGAATTATCTCACCCAGAGGAAGCATGTCCAATGTTTCTGCATTTTAAATGTTTATGCAAGTAAATTTTTTTCTGGTATTATACTATAAGCATGTATCATACAAATTGATAATTTAATTGAAGAGATAAATTATATTAGTTAAGTGTATGGCAGGGGAGTACAATAAGCAGGGCTTGATTTGAGGCGGGGGGGTGACAAAAACCATCCCCTCTGAAAAACAACATTCCCCTTACCATCCCCTTTAGATTAATAATGATGTGTATTATGTAATGTTTGTCATGAAAATACAATATTAAAACTCTCCACATATGATCATCTCCGAACTAATAACAGCGATTGGCCAATCAGAATTCAATATTGTAACACACTGCTCACAAGCTTTTTGCGCTGTTCGCATTTTTGCAGTGGCCAAGAGAACAGTCCAAGCACAGCTTTTGACACATTTCAAAAAGAAGAGAACTGAAGGTATGATACAGTACATACGCACAAATCCTCTCAGCGGAGACGCAATGAAAACGAAAGATTCAGTTTAACACAGGAGTTTTCTAGATGACTGACAGCTTTAATGATTATAAAAGATGCATTCTTTACCCAATTTGTGTGGTTTCATTCTCAATTTAAAGAAGAGGTTTTGTTTTTTCATTAAACTTTGTGGCTTCACCTACATGCTTGAGTGCAATAGGGTCAAAAATAGGTTTTTAACGGCCATAATAGTAATTTGATGATTTGTGTGCGTGCGTGCGTGCATGCGTGCGTGTGTGTGTGTGAGAGAGAGAGAGAGAGAGAGACACTGGTGTGTAGTCATACAAAACTACAGTACTATTAAATCAAATTATTTAATTACTAATGTTTATGTAGATTTTTATTCTACTCTTATAATCCTCCCCAGATGAAAGCCACGGAAAGGTTCAAATGATAGTTTTGACAATTGCATGTTTCAATGCATGTTTTTTTGTTTTGATGGCTCAGAGTTAATTTAATTAACCTTATATTTAGTTAATAAAACAGTTCTTAAAAATGTGACATATTTTGCAATCATTTTGTATGTTTAGTTGTAGACCAAAAAATCTTGACCACACCATCCTCTTGAAAGTTTTGTACAATTTGACCACTTAAAATAAATGCTGATTATCACTTACATTATTCTTTAAATTGTTTTATTATGCTGATTATCAACTACATCATTATTTATTAAATTATTTATTTAATCATTAACTTAATAATAATAATAATAATAATAATTATTATTATTATTATTATTATTATTATTATTGTCTGATATTTTCTAATTTTGTGACTGAAAAATTTCATGAAATCCTCACTATTTCATGGTACTGACATGAATGGCATGCTAGTCTTATTCTGTGCTGGTCTTATTTCTACTGTAGTTAATTTTACTACAGTATTAAACAAGATTCCAGGATTACTTTTGTTATCTTATAAAATAATAGAGAGGTACACTGGTCTAACAGCACCAAAAAAAATGTATAGCTCAGGATGCTGTCTGAAATTTACCAGTTTGATTTAATGCCATTAACTCTCTACTTATCGAGCAAGCTGGTTAAATGTGTGTGTGTGTGTGTGTGTGTGTGTGTGGGTGTGGTCATTATGCATTATACCAGGGTGCTAGTTTGTTATCTTTTTTCTAATTATTTTTACTTGGAGATACATTATCTGAGATATAACAGAATGCTGGCTCTAAGCATTCTGTCGCCTGATTGAGTTCTATGGGGTCAGTTGGTGAGGCCAATCAGAGTTGACTCTGGGAGATTACTGATAATGCTTTTCGCAGTAGCTGACATGAATGTACATTTAATGCGGTAGGCTGTCCATGTACATGTGTTATTACTAAGGCTCACTTTAAATGAGACTAGATAATAATCTGAGATGATTTCAGGCTGTGGAAATGTCATGATATTTTCCATATTTCATCTACATTTTATTATTACTATTACAGTATTAAAGCTAGAGTATGACCAGCTTTATGAGTGGGTCCTGCTGTGGACTGATTTATTCCTACGGAGTTCAAAATTAACATACCGAGTGGAACCTCGGATTAAGAGCATAATTCGTTCCGGAAGCGGGCTCATATTCCAAAACACTCATAAACCAAATTTAATTTTCCCATAAGAAATAATGGCATCAAAACAAGAAGCGCATGCGTGATACATGATACTCTGTACTCGTAAACCAAGACAATGCTCGTTTTTCAAGTCAAAATTGATTAAAAATCTTTGCTCGTCTTGCGGAACACTCGTAAACCCCGTTACTCGTAATCCGAGGTTTCACTGTACATGCTATTCTTAAAGGGACTTCTTGATTTTTTAATTAATTATGTTTTGTCTACATAAAGAATCATATTTGAGAGAAAATCCCCAAAGAAATTCAGAAAATGGTCTGTAAATATGATTTGCAGAATCGACTGGGCAGATGTATTATTTGTGGCTACATACAGTAGGTTATGTTAGAATGAATAACTTATTCAAATATGCGTCCAGGTTTTTGTGTGATGGTTACAGTAGATTGTGAATATAAATATCTGCCACACCTTCTCCTCTACCAGTTAGAAATGGCTGATTTATATAGCTGTATCCAGGGGGATCTATTTTCTTTAATAATACATACTCATTCAGTCTAATCCATGTTTCTGTTAAACACAGTACTATATATCAAACTATTTAACTTTTCATTACCAATAACTGATTTAGATGTTAGACATCTAATATTTAAGAGTATAAGCTTTAGATGAGAGGTGCTAGATGTGTATTTGATGTGGTCTAATTTAATATTGATTAGATTACTAAAACAAACACAAAAGTTAAGTATTAATAGGGCTAACAGGAAGTATATCAGGGTTAACGGGGTTAACAGGAAGCATCTCCGGTCTGACAAGAAGCATTTTAGTGCTAACAGAGTTAGGATTTATTTCGACACCAGGTTTAACAGAAATTATTTCAGGGATAACTGGCTTCACATGGCTAACAGGATAGCTTAGGGCTATCTTTGTCCATGGGATAGAGTTCAGAACTATCATGCCTAACAAGACAGGGTTAAATAAATAAATAAATAAATTTTACTTAAGACAGGTTGAAACTTGGCTGAGTTGAGACTTGTCTCACTGTCAACCTCTCTTTTGAGTTAAGCTGGGTGGCAAGCACTGATACTTTGCGCTTGAGCTCGTACATCCATTCCATCGCATGCTGTGCTGACCATGCAGCTTAACAGATGTCCAACTGAACGGTGAGATCCTTCATTCACTGCTGGTCCACCATTCTTTTACAGTATGTGCCAGTCAGCTCTGGTACTGTAACTTTGCCAAAATAAATAAATAAATAAATAAATAAATAAATAAATAAATAGTGAAGAACCCATCTTCTATGCTGAAGTACCAGCCTTGCATTCTGTTATAAATTATTGCAGTTATTATTAATTGTAGATGTGGACATTTATTAAATAAAACATAAACGGGATATGAAACAGATGTGAAAAACCAATGCAAGACAAAGAGCACTGTAACACAAGATCCTTAAATAAGGAACTAATCGGGTACATAAGCAGAATCACCTCTGAAAAGAAACTGAAAGGGAAACGCTTATGTAACGCTTCTCTGATTTGTCAGTTAAAGAAGTGTTGTTGGTCATACTTGGAGGTAAGTGAGTGTTAAATATGAACCTTACAAACCTTATAAAACATGTAAAATATATATATACACTATGTGTGTAATATTGGAAGGTAATTTCTGAGAGCTTGTTAAAGGATGCAACAGTGTGCAAGAGATGCAAACAGCTACACTTTAAAACAAAATTGTAAAAAAAAAAAATTAAAAAAAAAAAGGTCAAATGACTGGCAAACAAAAACCGTAAAATTAAGGTAAAATACTCTAATTCACATTATTTGCAAAAACATTACATTTAGATAAATTGTTATTTAATCTTTTACTGAGAAACACTGTTATTTTACATATTTCCAAATATTATATGATTAAACACATTCATTAAATTAAAATCACTAGAAGTTTAGCAGATAAAAAACATTATTTTACAGATTTTTCCTAAATGTATACAATTAAACACCTTCATTAAACCATTATTTTATTGATTAAAAATACATTTTTACATTGATATAAATTTAAAGTTTGTAATGATATTTGTAAAATAACCTGAAGAACTGTGACACAATATAGTACAATTATGATACAAAATACAATATAGATTTTAATAGCATTACAAGTACAATCCTAAAAACAATCCTAAGAACAACAAAATGAAATATGTAACAGTGGAACATTTTATCTCAAACTTTAACTTTGCAGTGAAATATTCTTGACTAAAATCATATGAAAAGATTAACAATTTAAAACAAGATTCCCAATGTTCCAGTTAAACTTTTTACAAATAAGGTCCTTTTTTTCAACTTGTTTTTACTTTTTAGTTCTAACAATGTATGTTAACAAATAATTTTACTTTTTAGTTCAGAATCCTAATTAATTATACAGTAAGTAAGTAAACTCTAAAATATACCACTAAATGTCAATAAATTTGCAGAAAAATAGATAGTCCAGTGTACCCAAGAAAGAACGATCCTCTTTCAAACAGGCAGTAAACAACTGGTTCCCTTTCAAAAGCTACACTCGATGCTGCGTGAAAACACTATGGGAAAAAGGTCTTCGTTCACCAGTTGTTGAAGCATGTGTGTCAAACACGCCAAAAACTTGGCTTATATAATCTCGGTCAGGTGACGTCGTCTGATCAGGTACACCTGAAGGTTATAAATAGGTCTGAACCGGAAACATCCTCAGGTCTTTTATCTTCAAGGACTGCATCGTGTTTGGGTGTGTAAAACGATACTGCGTGACAGTTAAAAATAAAAAAGAATATCAGAAAGTGAAAGTAAAATGGCTGAGTTAAAAAAGAGATGTTTACCTCCATGTGAGAGACTTTTCTCCGATGACGATTGCCATGCTTTCTGTTTTGAGTGTTTGGGTGAAGAGCACGCTATCCTCGGACTCGAGGGAGAATGCGAGCACTGTGATCTTCTTCACAGCTTCTCGCCCGGCTCGCATTCTTTAAGGAGAAACCTCAACGAAGGTCTCTCCCCTTCTTTGGTGACCTCCATGATGAGGTAACTCCTTCATGGAGTTAACCTTATTTGTCACGTATCTTTGTGCCATCAACGTCCATTTATTCGACGATTGCTGATGCAAAGACACGGGGCTATATGATGATGCCCCAGATTGAGTAGACGCTTGTGGGCTATCTCTCTCCTGGGTGCTCATCTTCATTGAAGAAGCCCACACTCCCCACTAAGCTGTGTAGACTAACATCTTCACTAGTGGGGAAGGCTTTTCACTCAGCGGGTCAGGCCGGTGCTGCCCTGCACACCATGGCGGTGTTGCAGGCATACCAGGCTGACCTGCTGAAGGACTTGAGCACCGGCGGGTCCATCGGCGAAGAGGACGCATATTTTCATATAGAAATATTGCCACAACACAGGAGGTTCCTGAGGTTCACTTTCGGGGGCGAAGCTTACCAGTATCGGGTCCTTCCATTTGGCCTAGCAACCCGCACCTATACAAAGGACATGGATGCAGCTCTGGTCCCTATACGATTCCAGGGCATCCATATTTTTAATTACGGCAACTGCCAAAATAAATCAGTCGCAATTCAAAGTAATTTGTGAAATGGCCGCCAGGTGGCGCAAAGGGACATT